>JACXII010000042.1:3521208-3951208 GCA_014737395.1 Bombus waltoni | reverse complement strand
AGTACGTAAATATATATATTACAGATACATTATAAATAAATAAATACATATATATATATATGTATATATATAAATATATATATATATATACACATATACATATATGATCGTAAAAGTATGTGCGGGACCTTGACACGAGGACGCGCGTGCTTGTGCGATGCGATGTCGACATCTCACAATTTTTCTAATCGCTGGAGGAGAAAAGGGGGAGGACTAGAGGGAAAAGCACGATTCTCGAAAGTGTATTTTTTATCGTTGCACCTCTCGCGAGACATTTCGAAAGCCGAACCGCGTGCAATCGTGAGATTAGGAACTCCTTTAACGTCACCGAAAACAAAGGAGAAAGAGAAGAGTCTTGGTTACGTAGTTTCCCATTGTCACCGGCCGCTGCTGGTGTTTCTGGTTTGTGAAAATTTCGCGATCGACCCGCGAGATGTCTTGCGAGTGGAGCAGGTGGGAATGCACGCGGGAAAGAAACGGGGGAAAGGTATAAGAAATGACGAACGAAAGGGAAAGAAATAAACGGACTGAAAAACGATAACTGCCTCAAGCAACTTAAAAAGTAAAAGAACAAAAAAGATAACACGACCCGTATCGCATCCCGGACGGGGACCCCTGCCAAACGAAAACGTACACGTGTAATGTTGTAAAGTAGTGAGAGTAAAGAACCTTTAGTGTCACATATCACGCCAAGCTGTTACGAGCGAAAACGGACAATGTCGCGTTCGTGGACGACCAGTCACGGGGGGGGGGGGACAGAGTGAGAAAGGGCATGACGAGACGAGATGGAACGATGGTAGTGGCGATGGCGGAGAGGAAAAAAGGCGGGTGAACGAGACAGGGGGAAAAGAAAGAGTGCGCTGCTATCGCGATGGCAGAACGATTGATGCGGCGAAAAGAACGAACGCGACGTTAGAAAAAAACGAGAGGGAGGAGTTTATAACGAGTATTTGTAAGCCACTTTTTGTCACGATGATTGTCAATAAAATGGAAAATACTGTGTGTAACGAATGTGTCCCGGAATTTCATCCATCGAGTTGGTTCATTAGGTATGATCTTTCTTTATTTTCTCATTCTTCTTTTTTCCTTCGTTCTTTTCTTTTCTTCATGTGCGTATAAAAATATCTGTGACAGGGGAAGTATATGTATATATGGAATTTCAAAATAATCACGTCTCCCTCTATTTTTCTTTTGTACGTTTTCCTCGTTCAGCTTTTATGTTCTTTCTCCTGAAAATACTGTGGATCCTCTGTTCGATTCGATTTTACGTTCGACCGCCATCTTTATACAAGTCTTTACGTTGCCATAGTACATAGTTAACGAGTAACCGACGACCGATGACCATATCGTTATACATATACATATATCGAAATCAAAATTGTATACGATTTTTAATATACTTTATTATTATTTAAGTTCTTTGCGTTGATTGTTTGTACATCCTGAGAGACTTCCTCGATCCTCTCGATCGTTATTGTTTCTCCTGCTCTTTCAGTGATTTTCTTGATAAATTAGAATTTATACTTGCGACGCGAAAGGCAGGTAAGTTGATCGATCGATATAATTTATATTTGCCACAGAATTCGTATCGTTTCGTAAAATAAGAGCCACGTAATCTACGAATATACTAAAACAGAGAAGCCGAGATATAGGGGATAGGATCGAGTCCACTTGGTAGTAGCGAACAGACAACGAAAATAATTCTCTCATCTTTGGATATCTCAAGACAGATACCAATTCAAAGCAAACAAGTTCTATTTCTTCAGCGTGCTGTTTTTTAAAAATAAAGTCCTAAAAGATACTTATATTTCGATCCAAAGGATACTCGAGTCATAATTATTTGACGTAAAATCTTGTTGAGTAAATATTTCGTCCTTTAAATCATGGTTGAATATAAACAGGGGTTCCGGAGACGCGCACTTGAGTTTGTATAAAACAAAAAAGGCCCCTCCTGTTTAAGAGGTTCGAACAAGTGGCTACATTCTTCTGTCTGGCAGTGGAACAAAGTAACCCGACCGGAGGATGACGCCATAGAAAGAATTCAAACGCAAATGATAGTTTTACGTACTTATTTATATTTACGACGTGGATGTTTCCAATTCAAGTTGCTTGAATTTTTCATTCGGCTCTAGCATTGCGTTTCTACATATTCATGTACTTGTTCTATTTTATACGACGTAAGGGATAGCTTCGTATTTGAATGAAAATGAGGAAAATGGATGTTCTCATTGATATCGATGAGGATGCTACTGAGAATCCTGAGTTTCAGTTTTACCTGTTTATCATTATACGTCTTTAAGTGTCTATTCAACATGTTACTGTCATAAGTGTCGTTATTGGTTTTTGAGTGGCTCTACTTTAACGCGCTAAGGGTCATACAGAATAATCACTATACCGAATCTACTACGTTTATTTCAACGTCCAGGTAGACGAAGCGTATGAATAGATGAATAAAGCGGCCGCGCGAATTTTATTGTTCCAAGGGAACGAGGTCGCAAGTTCGATTCATAAATAGTTTCCCAAATCTCCCATTATCGTTAAGAATTGTACGCGCGCAATAGCCAATCGATCGCATCCGAAACATGTATTGTCAAAGAAACTTTCATTCGCACGGATAAGCCGCGGCGAATCCTTCGAAACGCGCGAGGAGAATATGCCTGGAGACAAAAGTTGCGGCGGAGACGCCACGTTGTTTTTAACACCCCCGAGTCGTCGCAGTCGGGCTGCTGGAAATTAATGTAAACGCAGACGGTCCGCTTCGTCTGTCCTCGAGAGACAGAGTACGTCCGACTATTTACACGTCGTTACGAATCGGCTCGGTGAAAATCGCCGTTTAACCCGGAACCTAAGTAAAGCCACCCTTATTCCATGAGTCATTGCCGACGTCAGTCAGTACCGGCTGCAAACACAACCCCCCGGCGTCGTCGAATTTATGGTGGTACGTCGTTGCTGTCGAGTATCGCCTCCATAAACAAACCGTATTAACCAAGCTCTCGGACGTTTACCGCCCTCGTTGCCTGCTCCGGAAGATAAGGATCTCCGTTAGTCATTCACTCGTTAAGTTAACCGACCACGCGTTGCGTTGATTTCCCTAATTGCAGCTCACGATGCGCCTTCCACGGCGAGGATTGTCGCACGACCGTCGCCATCTTGTCAGTAATTCGCGTGTCGTCCGAACGTTCAACCGCCGCGCTATCCTTTGCCTAATTAGCCGAGCGTCGCGTTTGTCGCGTCCAGTTGCAGATCAGGGTAATTTAGTTAAGCTGTTTGCTGGCTGTTGATGGCCTTCGCGCAATTTATGTGCGGCATCTTGAGCCGAGCTGTTGACTCGCTCGGAATATTCGAGTAATTGGTGCTTGTCTTTAGGTAATTGATATTACTCCGCGTTTATGCTTTGGGATTCTTTAATTTTCAAGCGAATTCTTGCCATCGATATCGTAGCAATACGTAACGCGAAGGTTTGAATATTCCACGCTATAAAAGAATCGTAAGGGCGAGCAGAATCTTTCGATTATACGACTATAGAGCTATTTAGAATCAACGATTGCATTCACGCGCTAACGATGATAATAATGATTCTTTGATGAGAAAATGAACACGGGACTTGTAGAACTAGACTGGATCAGCTCGCTCGACCTATCCTGCTTTATCTTCTAATGTCAATGTTTAGGCTTTCGAGATCTAAAATGAAAATTTCCAAGTTGTAGAATGCACATCGTAAATGTCCTTGGATCTATATATAGCGCGTGGTTCTCGTTTCGTTATCTTTTTCCATTTAAAATAAATATCTCGCGACCATCGAGATTAATTTCTCGACGTACGAGATACAAAGTCAAAGCACGTCGAAATCATAGCATACATTTTCTCAGAAGAGGATCCGCCTCGTAGATCTTTGAAATTTATCCGTCGTCCGACGATAACTCTTAATTTGAAAGTTTCGTGTAGTCACGCGCATGAAACGGTTATTCTTAAAGTTCCGAAGGAACATACGAGGGACATGCCCTTGTAGCTTTGATGATCTAACGAAATCGACATAACGTCGACGGAAAGCTACCACCACCGACGAAAATAGACGTTCGTGCGCCATTATTTACCGGAGGAACGAGGCCCGAGAACGATTTACGAGCAGATTTGCCGAAAGGTTTCTCTGATCGGTAGCGAACGCTTGTCTCGGTGATCGACGACGACTAATTGCGCCTAAGAAAACTAATTTACGGGGGTAGAAACGGTATCCGGCGACGCTCTTTCTGTTTGTCGAGAACGAACGTTTTCCATGCGGCTTGAAAGGGACCTCGAACTTTACGTGAATCCCTTCCAAACTGTCTAACATTAGATCGTATCGAGGCATGCACGCGTTTCCCGTTTTCCCCCGAATATACTACGCGCTCATTGACGTCCATATCTAGATTAGTACGAGAATTCCATTTTCTCCAAGCTTGAGCTGATTTAATAACGCCACGTGGTTAGATCACCACGATTGAGATAACGAAAGCATTATTCGTGTCTTTGATTTAATTTTTGTGACTTAAGGTCTTGACCCTCCTTAGACAAACTAGACTTGGACCAGATAGATTAATTCGAGATACCTGAGAAAATAATTTCCAGATAAACGTTCGTGTTTTTCTCGGGAAATAGGTGCTCGGCTTGGTCCGTGCGAAGAGTCGATTAAACGAACTTTGCGCTCGTTTGTGGAAGACGGTGGCACGTGTACGGGATTTGACGAGAGGAAAATTCAATTTACACGCTTGTATCTTAATAGGTAGAGTCGGTAATTTATACAGCGGTAGATTATGGTCGCGGTAACGATTAATCTCCCTTGAAATGAACGTGAAAGGCAAACCCAACGCTGGGACGACCCTTGACACCGCGATAAGGGATGGTCGTGTGGTAACGTTCATACGCATAAATTGCCTACACGCGCAAATCTAACGAGCCCTGCGATAACGTGTAATCGCAGTTCGAGCTGTTGCATTCACGTCTCTATCTTGTTTTCGAGAAAATCGTGCTCCGTGGTGAACGGCGTTACGATTGAAAAATAACGCGTATCGTGTAG
Organism: Bombus waltoni; assembly: GCA_014737395.1. Classification (NCBI taxonomy): domain Eukaryota; kingdom Metazoa; phylum Arthropoda; class Insecta; order Hymenoptera; family Apidae; genus Bombus; species Bombus waltoni. The sequence continues at coordinate 3,946,155 of JACXII010000042.1, read as the reverse complement.
CAAGTGGTTATAAATGTTTAACAATGAATATCTAGCCTCGGATATTTTGACTTCAGAATTCGCCACGTTATTCGATTCGCTCGATGTTGGTGGCGTTATTCAATTTTCATTCCTTTTCGCCGCTGTAATACGATTTACTATTTAGAATTATATCGGAAACTTTTTGAAAGCTTTTTTGTAAGATTTCGTAAAATTAACACGGAGCAACCTCGTACGAACAGAGCTCTGGCAATAATTTTTCATGGCTTTGCGACTAGCGTGTCGGACCTCCAATACTCAGCTATGTTTTATCGAAAGAGGCAGAAAGAGGGAGGGGGCGGGGGAAAGGAACAAAGAAGGAGAAAACAAGTCACCGAAATGAGAAGCAAATAGATCAAAAACTGCGCGCAAGAAGAAGCTTTTCTTCGTTTTTCGTATCTTTGAAAGTCGGGTCTTTCGCTTGATTCACCGGTAGAAGAACATGAAAGAAATCGACAACTCCTACCTTGTGGTTGGTCACGATCCACAGCGCGTTCCTTTAAACTGGAAGTCAAAACGGAAACCGTTTATCGGCCAATAAAACGGGTCGTTTCGGTGACCATAAACGGATACCGCGACGCTAGCTCCAATTCACCCTAAAATCATTCCTGGACGAATTTACTCGCGTACGCGAGAAGGGTTCGTGGATGGTAGTCGACTGCGCTTGCACTCGTGAGCGCATCGCTTCGAAGAGGCGCGTATTAATGCGCACGACCGCGGAGGAGGAAGGGCTTTTCGAAGGCCCTCGACTCCATTCAAATTCGATTCCCTTGTACCGTTAATCCTCTTTTGCCATGCCAACAGCTGCGTGTCTCGTCGTACACGCAGCTGATCATTAATTATTTGTGGCCACGGATTAACGGGCCAAGCGAGCGCGACTCGATTAACCTCGTCTCTGTTACTCTTCTCGCGATTCGTCGACACTTCTGGGAAACGATTGGAGCGGAGAGAATGTTCGGTAAATGCGAAGGGGTTTCCGAGCTCTCGGGGTGTGAGGTTAACGTCGAGCAAGCGAGGATTTTAAGCAGGACAAGCGATTGGTTCTGTAGTTTCTGGAGTAATGGATAAAGGACATTTTGCGATTCAGGTAGCGCAGCTGTTGGAACGTCAAGAGTCGTTGTTTCAGTGGAATGACATACTTATCAGTGAATTAGTTTAAATGGCAATCTCTTGTAACGATAACGCGAATACGCGATGGTTAAAAATCGAATTAACTCTAGAACATAACGGTTGTAATTTTTACGTCCGATAAGATCTCGAATCTGCTGCAAATCATCGTCGATTATTGATCGAACGATGGGTAATAGGTAAATCGAGGGTAAAGCGTGTTATGAAAATCAGCATTTTTGGAGAAACTTGCGAATAGGAACATTTCCGAGGAATATCGAACAACGTTCGTTCGTTTTATGTTTCTAAGGGCAGAAACATGTATGGACGTAGAAGACGTAAAGCATGTCCCACAAATGTAGGACATATTTACATTTCTACCTATCAGAGGCTACACAGATACGTGCTTTGAGTTGATAGCGTTAAAAGCGGCTAATGCGTAATGCTTGTCAGTTTTCCACTCGTTTCAAAATTTTGTATAGCAATAATACGATAGAGGGAAGTTTCATAGAAAGCATCCAGAGAAATACTATTTCTATATCCGGACGATGTATAAGTATAGTCGATAAAAGTATTACAGAATTGGCTGTCTCTCTCTTACTCCCGGTCTTTAATTTATAATATCGTTATTTAATTCTGTACGACATGAAATATTTCTCGAGTAATTATTTTAATGCGTTCACTTTGTTTCCGAAATATTTCCGGAAACGACCGATCGTCCTCTATATTCGATCGATAACCCCGCACGACCGACTGTCCTCTTAACTTCTCGCCACGTTTGTAATTGTCAGGTACTCGTGGTCGTACAATTTATTAGTCGTATCATTCGAAACACTTTCTTCGCCCTTTCACGCGCCGAGCATTTTGCTTGCCATAAAACAAATATCGATAAGCATCGCATCCGAGTAAATTTCATACATTCTCGAACTCTTCACGGCTCGACAAACAAACCCCCTACGTTCCACGTCCGCGTAACATATTTTCCTCGTTTCGCGCTCCAGATTCAGCCCCTGTAACGGGGCTATCGACGCTCAATTAAAGATCACCCCACGCTCGTGGCAGCGCGCGTGTATCGCGTCAGGGCGACGAAACGAGGCAGCTCCGGGATAATAGCGGCCTCGTAAAGCCTCGTGGACGCTGTTGAAATAATATTTTCACTAGGGCGGCTGTCCGTGGTACGTCGTAAGCTCGCGATATCGCTGTTTTTCGACGAGGCTGATCCGTCGTGGATCGTCATCAGCTCCATGAGACCATCGACGTTGTAATCGACGCGAGATATTCTACGAAATTCCAAATTTTAACCCTCTTCGATGTTACGTAATACGACGTTAATTAGGATGCGTTGTCGCTTTAATATTAAATTTTGATATTTGGTATTAATATCGTGTAGTCTGTTCGTAGTGAGTAATATGGTATCCGCTAATTTTTAGATTGCAATGAGAAACTACGATCGATCGGAATTTCTTTTCTCGTCAGCGAAGAAAGTTCTTCCGAGTGGCTCGTCTTTCGTCGAATACGAGAACTTAACGAAAGCTCGTTCGCGAGACATCTATCGAAATAAGAACGATCGTTATTATCGATATTTGCGGAATTAATTTCGAATCAATAAATATAAATTAGCAGGCGACCTAGCATAGATACAACCGGAAAGATGGTTCTAAACTTCCACGTAACAACAGATCTTGCAACAGATCGAATCACGGAAATTACACTGCATGCCTGGGCATCGTCGTTGGATCTTACTGTCGTGTTAAATATAGATTCCATAGAAGACGACAGAGGTTCGTATGTCCAGGACCTGTCTGCCGCGATGTCGCGGCCGGAAGTCTCGACCGAAGACGGTTTCCGTCGAGGTCGATCGATCGCGGCATTACGAAGCTGATTCTTTCTTCCATACTGGTTACTCAGAGGAATCGAAACGATTGCAAAAAACCTCTAGCGAGCGGACTAGATTTCCCGTGAATGCTTTGTCGTGTACAACCCGACGATAACGTTACATGGCCCGTTTAAAAAATTAAATATCGACGGTACAGGCACGCTAAAAAATCGCCTAAACGTTCGAGTTCAAAGCACGTAATATTATAGATTGTACGATTATCCCCGCGACCTCTCTTGCTATTTTTAAAACTAAAGCAAATTTTTCCTCGAAATCTCAAATTTATACTCAACTGCTAACAGCACGTATTGAAAAAAAAAAAAAAAGGATTCAGGAAAGCGCAAAAACTTCTTCCATCTGTCATTCCAATCTCCCTCGAATCTCCAACTATTAATTCCAATGCAAATCTCGACCACGCCTGGATCTTTTAATCCCCAAGGTCATCCATTACCCAGTCTCCTTATTCCAATATTCCTTGGCAAAAAATTCATCTGCTCCACCGCGATACTTCTGCCATTTGTCCCGTTTCTCTCTGACTTTTTTACCCCTCTATGAGACCGACTTTTTCTCGTAGCCAGAACCAGAACGATCTCTCGTACGAGGATGTCGACGGCTAAACGACCAGAGCACTTTGCTCGCGATGCTTTTCGCGGATCGTTTCGCTAGCTCGTGGCCTGCGGTGGTTTTTACGCGGTTCTGGTTCGCGAGGCTGGAGGCCATACGAGCTTGTGTGGGCCGTCGTAGCCACGGGGTTCCAAGGACGAGATCCGTGGATCGTTTGACTGTCAGCACGAGGAAACATGCGTGTCGCATGAGGCGTCGTGACGCCGCACCGCCCCGCACAACGGAAGACGTTTCCCTGAATTGTGTTCCCACAAGTGTGTACACAGCTTTTCCCGCCGGGAGCGCGTTGTCTACGTGTTATCACCGAAACAAGATGCTGCTTATCGTCGCGTCCGCTCTTCTCTCTGAAGCACACCTTCCGTCCTCGTGGCGCGAGATAACCGAAAGGGACGTCGAGTTAAGGGCCCGCGTAAATCTCACCCGTGCCGGCAGGCTTTTAGTTTTTCTCTGCCTCCGCCGTTCTCAGTCAAATCGCGCCACGTTTGCTGGAATTTTAACTGAAAAAATATCGCGCGTCCTCACGTATTCATGGAAATCGATGAAAGTTTAAATAAGAATTGCAGAGACGTTAACAACGCGGTTGGTGTTTGATGTAACACTGTGATCTCGATAAGACGAGTTTTGATATTTCCTTGGCGATCAGTAACGGGAATGAAACCTACCTTGCCTAAAATATCGCAACGAATGCGACGTTTCGCACGTTTCGGATATTTTTGCCTATGGAAGCTTTAAATGTTTCGTAAGAAAAGAGTATCGGAATGGTATACGTAATTTCTTTCTAATGATTGTAAATTGCGTTACGAGTCAATCTGCTTTTGTCGAAACAGAGCTATAAACCGTACCGCAAGGGTGGCTCAGTACCATAACCAAGCGGTCGAAGCTCTCTTTTTCAGTCGCTAAGAAAAAATGTCGCACGGTCTTGATACAGGCATTAATGACACTTCTGTCCTCAAACTTCTCCACGTCCAATCTCTTTCCTGTAACTCCATTTCGCTTCTCCTTAACTTTGGCTCTTTAATTCCTTCGATTTCTACATTTCCATTCGCAATTTACCGAGGACAAGCTGCCGATCGGTTAGAGATCGTGCCGATAAATCAGGCGAATCGCGAAAAATCAAGATCGTTTGCGAGACGCGCATTGTCGCATGCAGAATTTACACGGTGGCGAGAGACGTTAAATGGAAACATAAATTGCCGCGTGTTTACGACGCCCACACACGGCGCTCCAATCTTAGCAATATCCTCGCTGCTTCTTTTCCTCTCTACTCGTCCCGCCAACGAATCCGCACGCTCATTCCCGAATTATTCTCGTTTAACGCTGCTTCTTTGATTTTCCACGGCAAGTAGTAAGTAGGGAATAACGTTGTTTGAGCAACATTTAAGCGGTTAGGCTAGAGTTAACCCGATGGCGGGATCGATCGACCGGCAACCCCTTGCTCGAGGGTCCATTAGGACACACGGGTGATAAGTGGGAGTGTATGGGGTACTGATGTCTTCCTGTTCTTTGTGCAACACCGCTTGGACCAGGTGATTCACGAGAATAGGGTGGAAAAGAGACGTGGACAGTGGAGGATGACATTTAGTCGTTACCAATGGTGTATGTGTATGGCGGATGATGTGGGTTCTCTGTCCTGTGAACGATGGTTAGTGGAGGTAGACGGACTTTTGGATGATCGCGTTGCTCCTTTGGTAATGTTTCGACGCTTTTGCATTATCTATGATTCGTGCGTTTCGAGTAACTACACTTTCGAGGAAATTTACTACATTAAAAGCAGAGTATTTTCAAAGGAGATTTCAGATTGTGAAACATCCTTAGAAATGTCAGGCTGCTTGCTCGCGTTCATGTTCATAAAGAACGTAAGCGTCGTATATTATACCTTTATCTATGAGCGCGAGTAGTTCTTCGAAACCATAAAATTATCCAACTAGTCTTGGAAAGTATAACGAACTCGGGTTGTCTGATTTAAATTCCAGCCGATACATTGGCCGTCTGTAAGCTATAAGGAGCAAAAATATGTTTTATTAACGCGGTGCGATATCGCGCGAGAAAACTTTACGAAGTTGTTTTCGTTTGCATCGTTCAAACATAAAAGATAGATCGATTTAATCCAAAGCAAGATCTAATAAAGTGGTATCGACGTAGCCACGGCGAATGACTTGAGTGACGTAATTGCTTCTTTCTTTATGACCGCGCTTAAGTCGGAGATTACTCTAATTAACGATCTTATATCCAGGCCTGGTTGACACGGCAAAAATGCTGGAAGATTTCTAAAAGAGTCCGGGAATCTGAAGACTTTCGAGCCTTGCCAGATATCCGAGCTCTTTAGCCCAATTAAATCTATTAAGATTCTTCAAGAATTACAAGGCTCTTAGCGTCTTTCAAATATTTAACGTGACAAATTTGCGCGAACAAAGAATCGAGCTTCGGTATAGATGTATATTAATGGAGGAGTTTACTATGGCACTGGAACGTTAAATAAGGTATCATTTATCTGTATAGAATATACATCATACGAACAATAATCCAAGAGGAGGAAAGAGCAAAACTACAACGAGCCGTTCGTAAGATATTTGTACTGTAAAAAAGTGTCTCTAAAATTATTTTCTATGCCTAGAAGTACAAAATATGAATATTATTTCCAATAGTTCGTACGTACGTGCGCGCATGTGCCTAGTAATAAAAATAGTAATAGAAACGACGATGATACGTGTATCATTATTAATAAATATCGGTGTAAATTATCATTCGAGTTTCGCTGTTACATCGCGCTCTAACGAGCTCAAGTCGAAGCATTTAAATTACGACCGACGAGACGTCAGAGGGAACAACAGTTTAAAACTTGTATGAAAAGATCCATGTACGAAGTCCAGTAACGAGACGGAAAATGAGAATGATCGCCTATAGCTGGTAGATATGGAAAGAAAATCGTATTTCTTGTGGGATGTCGTAATACCTTCGCGAACGAGGATATACATATTAAATGCACTGTGAAGCACTTAAATGGATAGTAAATCTTTATTATTTATGGATGGATGAAGGAAGCGCGTGGAAAAAAATGCACTGTTTAAGAATGTAGCGAAATTATTTTTAAACGAGCGCAAGTTGCAATAAAAAATGAAGTATGGGAAGCTGTTCGTTAGAATGAAAAAAAAAAAATGTTAAAAGTACTCCTTCGATACAGACTACTTTTAATATCATACGCCAAGAGGAACTTATGTTTATAATACGAATAACTTTTTGATCTTTTTATAAAGATCGCGACGAAAATGCAACAGCCTGATTATTATGTAGCAGATGTAGACTGGAAGAAAAACCAATCTACTCTTGTGTAATAACAGGTTATTCGTCAGAATTACCTGAACAAATTACACGTATGGATAAGAACAAGATTGTGACAACTTTTATCAACGAATTTTTTTACCTATGCACGTTAATAAATGCGTGTCGTTAATAAACGATGCAGAGAATAATTACGATCTGTACTACTACGATATAATAGTCTGCTATATCGTAGAAAGACCTTAAATTTCGCAGTCGCAGAAGTAATTATACACTTCCTTAGAGACACATAGGTGTTCATAAACCATAGCAATTGAATCCTTTCTTGTTCATACACGCAGTCATAGGTCAAGAGAATGGATCTTGGGTAATGTATATAGCTGATTATATATATATATATATATAGGTGACACAGGAAGGGGCAGGTAATTTAAAGATTCAAAAGAATTTATAAAGCAAATATGTCATTTTTTTGCCAATAGACTTTAGAAGCGACGGTTGAAATATTTTTGCGAGGAATTTTCGAATGCAAAAGCTAAAGCTTGAATCGTGCGCTTGGAAGCTCAGGTCAAGGGTATGGTTCCCATAAAGCTGTCACTTCTTTCCTGGCACTTAGTTACGCCGGTTCCTTGGGATTCTTTTTTTTTAGAAACATCACAGTGGGAAAACCTCGGGTCACAAATCATACAATTTTTTTCCTCTAGTGCCATACTAGGGTAGAGAAAAATGAATTCAACGATGCTTGACGATTTACTGTTGCGGTCACCCGCTTTCAATATATTTCAATAATATGACCTGAAAACACTTTTTGCCTATTTTAAAAAGGTTTATCTATAATTCTTGTTTAATCAAATGGTGCAGCGTGTCTCATTCTGATCTACGAATTTCCAGAGCTCTTTGTTATTTAAAAACACGTTTGAAATACTAGGTCCTCTCTACTGATATTCATTTGTTACGTTTAACATGCGCACTTTTTAAAGATTTCGTTACGAAATATGTATATATGGCTGAGAGGATCTAATGGTGCTTTCGAAAGCCAAGTATGCAAGTATCTTTGTATATTGTATTTTGCGAATCTTACTATTTTTCTTTAATTACTATTCTTTAATTAGAATACGATTAGGGCAAATCTAGAAACTGTTAGATTTACAATTTTTTAATACAAAGCTTTTGTAATTTGACGTTTAATCGAGATCAGTCTTTCATTACTTCAAATTTCTCAAGTAATCATAATGTTTAGTAGTAACTTGCAGCAATCCCCGTTTTGTTACAGATTTTTCACGCTCTCCGCTTCTCCCATTGGCTTTGATGGTTCTGCCTTGATGATGTCTTCTGGACTATTGCTGCAGTGCTGACAATCGTCCTACGCATCTAACTGTAAGTTGCATGCATTTTTGTTCCTCCGGTCGCTCAATCATGTCGTAGGATGAAAGGTCCGAATCGGCACGGGTGACTGGTTGTATTACGTAGATTCTTTTTGCCAGCATAGTGACCACGGGTATTTATTATACCCGTGAGTAGTAACATTTTCTTTCTGTGTTTTATTCACTAGTTCAGGATAGGTCTTCTTGCACATCGCGTTTTATTATATTACGTATTATTATATTTATCATTTTATAGTTTTATTGTAAGATTTATTATGTTACATACGACGTTACATCGAGTTACACTTTGTATTAACGAGATTGGTATAATGTGAATAATTAACACGAACCCCATATTATTAATAACTTGTTTAACTTTCAATCTATGATTGAAAGTTGTTGTTCATCAAGATATATGCACGAGTTAAATAATAATATTATCCAATAATATTCTTACGAATAACATTGATAATATTAACGTACGAATTTGTTGATTTTCATATTATAAACACGAGTATAGTTTGAAGCACAAAAGCATTAGAGTTCAGCTCTTCCCGCATAATGTATGAAATTTCATGTGCAAGAAGAAACTTCGCGACAGGCAGATTTTGGAATCAAAGCAACGAGTTTAGAACACTGCTTTCATGTTTCCAAAAATGTGCTTTGATGAAGAGATCGCCTAAAGTTATTTGCGTCGGTATTGTGAAATGTATTTCTTGCCTGTCAGTTTTTTTCCTTCACTGTGACAATTTCAATAATCAAATTAGTAAACTAGAGCATAAAGTCAATATTATTACATTATCTTGATTCAATTTCAGTCACTTAGTAACTCAGTAACTTGAAATGAAGCGACAAAATACAGAATAAAGGAAAATATTAGTCCGGTAGTCGTAAAATAGATACACTAATCAGTTCTTAGCTCAGGATTTTCAGGTTTAACCCTTTCCGTATTCTTTGCCAGGACCTCACTCACGTGCCCAGGTGTTACTTGAGTGAAGAAAAGGCACTGAGTACGATGACCATAGTTCATAAGCTTATAAATATTCTTTAGCGACTGACGATGCGTTAGTGTATCGTGCACGACGTAATTTCCACATTGTGTGTGTGTGTGTGTGTGTGTGGTTAGGCTGTGGAATTGCGTCGTTTCAATTACTACTGTATTCGCTATAACTTTAAATAATAAAAAATCAATTCACGAATATTCGTCCAATCAAAAGTTATAATAATATCCGCTATTGGATGCAACGAATCACAAATATTAATGACATAATACTAAATTTCTCTAATCTATAATCATTTATAATAATAACGTCTGCATAAAAGATGTAGCTAATCTTTTTATTATCGATTTTCATACTTAAACTTGAAATACACTTTTATTACGTTTTACGCAATGGTCGCTAGCCTTCGTCGGTCGATTTCAGGAAAATGGTACGTAAATTAGAGTGTGCAAGTAGCGTGCTGAACTCGGGTGTCGGAGGCCGTCCCGGGACGTCCTCTCTAGTGTAGGCCCTTGCGCCCGGGTGGTATGAGAGAGAATCGTGGAGCGAGTGTGTTGGTGTGCTTGTTTTGCCATTTTTAAATATAGGGCTGGATAAGATAGGTAGCATACTTTCTGGTGTGTCTGTTAATTATAAGTAGGTAGGGCCGGGCAGGTTGGCACAGTCTCTGGTCGGGTAGGCGCGTTTTCGCGTGACCAACCTGTTTCGGGGAATCTAATTTGAAAAATCGTCAGTAAAACTAGAACCAGTGGAGAATGCCACTCGTTCGTGGTTTTGCCTATCGATTTTTTGAATCCCGCGGTCGTGGTCGCGAATATGTCTCGGGTCGTACGCGCGTTTATGTATCGCTCGAGCACGTACATGCGAATGGGCAACGATCGCTGCTATGATCAGTCCATGTGCGCTTGAAACAGCTTCCGCGGTTTATATTTTTATTTTATCTTTATAAGTTTTTTTTTTGTTTGCGATTAGAAAGACTCGAGCTTAGATGTAAGTTTCAGCGGGCATCGCGCCCGAAGAAAGAAGAGGCTATAAGCCGAAGAGGCCCGGCAAACTGCCATAGAAGAGGGCAACTACTAATGGCTCCTCATCCTCTGCATCATCCAGAGCATGGGAAGTCATTCTTGTTACTACTTTGTCACTATGCTCGCCTTCAGTATGTGTAGTATGTAGTAATAGTAGTATTTCTTTTGCCGATGTATATGTCGGCTCATCATCATATGGGCCCGATCGCGTTTCTTTATTAGTGTTGCGAATGATTAATATCGGTTGGAATTAGAGTTGCGAGAAAGCGTTGATTTCGGTTTGGGTTAGTGTTGCGGTAAAATGACGATCGTGTTTGCTTTGGCGTTGCTAGTAAAATATCGCGATAGCTGTTAGTCTTTTCTATTATGAATTGTTGGAATCTGTTAGTAAATTTTATATTAATTTTGTTTCGTAGTGTTGCGATTTCTGATTATCGCGTACAGTTGAAGTAGCTTTTTGTTTATATAATTGTAGTCATTTTTATTGAATTCACCTTACAGATTAGCGTTGGGGTATTATTCCATCGCGGCTGTCTTTATTAACTTTATAGTTAGCGTTGTGTTAATGAACGATCGCGTTTTTTAAAGTAGCGTTGCGTTTGTAAAGTGGCCAGAATTCTTTCACTGATATTGTGAAAATGTGTTCCTGGATCACCTAGCACAGCTAAAAAGCTGTAAAGAGGTGGTCGTTCATCAGCAGCCTTTAATATAGCTGCACTGGAGCTGTCGCTATTAGTGTCACGTATATTTTAAATACGAGTGCATAGTAAAACGTTAGTATCTAATAGCGTTGCGTAAATAGTTCAAACACACTTCTGTGGTGTGTATGTTTCGGGAATTTTCTATTTTTTTTTTAATCTTTTTTTGCCAATGATATATTGATCAGTATCGCAGATACGTTGATAAAGCACTCGTTGCGATTTATTTTGGAATTTGCTATCTTATAGTTGAATTTTTTAAATTAGTGTTGCGAAACAGAAAGAATATTTCACTCACGGTTTATTTTTATATCGAGTGGATGATTATATTTCGGTGGTCCCTCTGGCTACTGCATTCATTTGTTTTTCAGCATACTTCATAACAGAGCTAAAGATATATTTTTAGTCAATATTTTTTATCTCTTCTGATACTGTTTAAAATTACGTTTATTTTCTAATGATTTTATCAAATAATTTCACGCGTATTAATATTAATCAAAGATACGCGAGGAAAAAAGCAATTCGATAAATGGAACGATTTAAAAACAGTTCGCGTGATTTTAATCGATTCTTTTTTCATCTTGGTATTCATAATATATTTTCACACCTAAATTCAGGTATTTAAGTTCAAATTCAAATTCCTTACGAAATTACACATTCATATCCAGATTCGTAAATTCAGGTTCCATTATTAAAGATTCTTGCCTTGAATTTTCACAATTTTAATCAAAAAACCAAAACTTTATTTTCATTTTTTTTTTTATTAAATCTCGATCAATAAATATGAAAGAGTATAAACGCAATAAAATATAATTTCTCTTTTTTGTTTATATACAATACGTATATATCTTTTCAGTTATAATTTTTTTTATAAACTAATCCAACAAATAAGTTCGTTTGAGATTTATCAAGTTCTAGGAAATATTAATTATGTATCCGAAAGCGTCCCAACGTTAAGGGTTCTAGAATGGAACACTATGAATTAAAGAAAGCAAATAAAGCAAAAAAAAAAGGATGATAGTAGGACAAAAATGTTTGAGCCTCACCTATTGAGAATTTAATTGTGTCCCATGAAATTTTATCTGATCTTTTTATAATTTGAGTTTGTTTCAGAAACCAATCATGGAATCAGAATCAACGGAAGAAGACTCTGATATCTTATATCCCTTTCCCTCTACTATATTATGTTCAGATTTTTGGATAGATAGAATCCATAAAAAGATCGTTGGATTTCTATACACGTACACGTGTAGAGTCTGAATAAAACTTTTAGGCTCGTAATACGTAGGAATTTTACGAAATCTCTGGTCGATCAGCGATAGGATTAATAAGGCTAGGAACGTTTTTTCCATGCAATATCTCTTCCCCGTCCCTTGTTACAGTCAGATATTTATAGGATTTATTGAAATCATTCAATTGACGATAGATAAAATAATTTAGATTTATAATTAGGGGGAACATATTTCTATTCTAATTATGTAGTTAGGTAACGCGATCGTGAGTTGAACTGGATTCAGATAGGTTATTTATTGGAAATAATCTTAGTACCAGGTATGGGTATTTAAGTTTAATAAATGTAACTCTTTGTGAGACGTACTTAATTTTATTTTTGTCTTTTTTCTTGATGTGCTTTTTAACTCTCGATTATTCCACACGTTCCTTTGCGATGAAAGTAAGATACGAAGGCAAAACTTTTGTTATATTATACAGCAGCGACTCACATAGCGTTATTTCGTTAGTTTAAAATTTAATTTAATTTTCTGCTTTTGTGATTGATTTCCAACTCTTCCTTTCCGGATTAGTCTTCCGCGTCGGTTTTCCTGAAAGCTCCTTTTGCTGTTCCTTTTGTAAAACGACCAGAGGGATCGAACGTTTTGCAAATTTGCACCGAAAGGAGAATTCGTTCGTAAATGGATGTTTCAAATAAATTTTTGTTCGTAAAAGGAGGGTGGATGGGACGTGGTCAGGGTGAATCTCCACACGCAGCAACCTCCACGCGGCGAGACCCGAGCAATATTATTTGATATAAAGTTACTAACTGTATCATTATATGATACAATTATTATTTATATGGCAAATAATACGAGCTAATTGGCTGCGTTCGCGATTATATTTTTATAGAACTTGAAAGATCTGTTAGGCTTGTTAGCTCTCGTTAATTCCTACGTAGATCTAGTGGAAACTTGCTGCATTTTTCCTAGTTTGTAATAAAATGAATGCTTCTTCTTCGTTAAATGGTTTTATTCTAGAAAATAATTCGCAAATAAACCATTGGTTGTTAGATTTTCCCTACAACCTCTACGTTACAACTTCCTTTTCGCTTCGTAGCAATCGTCGCTATTGAATTTGCCATCGTTAGAACCGTGTTAAATCTGATGGAGCAAGACCTCGAGATAAATGTAAATAGATCCCGACATAACAGAGGAAAAGTATCCCGTCGATGTTAAAATTAAGTATGAACTAGCTTGTCTGACAAAAGCGAATAAAACGACAAGAAGTAAAAAATAAAATCTCTTGACGCGCCACAATCTCGTCTTTTAATCGAAGGAAACGAACCGTGAATAATCGATCGGGTTCACGTGATCAGGAGAAAAGCGGCACAAGTAATTTTCACCGGTAGCCTAGAGTGCCGTTTCTCGAGGGGCCGTCGAGCGACGATAAGTTTATAATAAGATTGTAATTACTTGTTTTAATAAAGCCAGACGACAAACTGGTTCCCGCGAACGAGAGAGAAGTTCTCTTTTTTCTCTCTCTCTCTCTCTCTCTGTCTCTCTTTCTCTCTTTCTGTCCTGCCGTCAGGGGATATCGATCCGATTCCCGACGAAACGAGCACCGCAACTTCTTATAATAGCTCCGGCCATTTCAATTAATTCGATTCAACGCCAGGGTTTCGAGTTTCGCGGCCGTTCGACCGGCTGAAGTTTCCGTGCACAGTGCACAGGCCTGGAGAAAAGGGGGGATCCGTTTTACGAGCCAACGCCATCCAGGCTTGAATTCCGTCGTTAACGTCAACCCCCTTGATCGCCGAGACGAAACAATGATCGATGTCGATTTATCGACGAGCCACGTTTCACGGGAGGCGCGCTTAATGTTCGCTTTATTTTCTTGTTTTTGTCGAGAACAGTGCAGATGTTGATCGATCACCGCTGGAGGAAAAGGTTGGGACGAAGTAACTTTTATTTTAAAAGGAAGATGTGTCTCTCCTTGAAGAGATTAAGGCACTTGATCGAGAAATTAAGACGCCGGTCTGAATATTCGAAGCCAGATTAACAGAGATGCAAGCGTAGTGTTGCTAATTTTACGGGAACGTTAATCAAGTAGCAAAGTTGGCAGTCGTTTTATGGACCGTGCGAGAGCGAAGTAATACTTCATTTCAATTTCAACGGTTCACGTTTTCGGAGTTAAATTCGTTTATACGTTAGTGTTTCGAACTGCAGTTGGAAACGAATTTGATTTCATCTGATAATTTTTTCCTCGCAAGCAGAGTTCTTATAGAGAAATATTTGAACTTTCGCAATGATTAAATCGTCATAAAGAAAATCAAATTGATCAACCCGCGCGTCGCAATATCGAGTCTCGGTCAGTCGTCTCGCGAAACGCGTCAACTGGAAACAATAAAAAGTTTGAGCGAAGGGAACTCGAGTATCGAGTATGCAACGTTCCATTATCGCGTAAGTTGTTTCTAAAATACGATCGTCGTGCGATACAATGTTCGCAAGCAACTGGTTCGGCACTTGGCTCTGGCGTCGAAGCAACTCCCTTCAGACCCATAATTTCTCACATCGTCGTATTTATTCGCAGTTTGTAGCAGCGAGTTCGAGGAAACGTCGGAAGGAAGAAGAAAATTAAGATCCGGTAATTTGTTATATCTCGACCGGCGATCGTGAGCCATAATTAAGGGAAGATCGAGCGTGATTGTATAATCGGTCTCGACGTGTAAGTGAAAGTCTTGTTCGCGCGTCGTTATAGTTTTCGCACGATCCATCTTGGCCGCCAAGGACCGCTTTGCGTTTAATATCTATCCTCACGATCGACATACAAGGCGAATCTTTGCACGCATCGGATATTCAACTTGGATTAAAAATGATACGAAACACGCTTGTAATTCGTATACTTTATGAACATCATAAAGATCAATGTTTTATGGGTTCGCTTAAGATTTACCTTGATCGTGTTGCTCATTTTCCTTGGTTATATTTATACCCTACAGGTTGCAAGCTACCGTGTAATTATACTCTCGTATTATATTTGATAAAAATCCATTTTTTTGGTTTTGTAGTTCGAGCAGAGCTATCTTATTTCGAATCGGTTGACATTGTTGTCTCTTAAATGCGACGATCGTGATAAAAAGATTAATTCTAAATTTCGTACCATTTTGTATTACACTTTGAGAAGGTTACTTTCAACTTGTACTGTGAATTTTACGCGACAAGTGTCATTAGTAAGATAAACAATATCGATCGGAAGAGAGTGTTGGAAAATTAGATAGCTATGGCCTAGTGATAATAATCGAGGATTAATATTTTAAAATGCATGATTTTTTAAGAGGAATGCGAGATTTCGATTCCTAAAGTTTTAACATTCGTGATTTTTCCCAAGAGTTCAGCTTGCCCGTAAAGAAAGAAAAAGGATCGCTGTCTAAATTTTACAAATCACTGATTTAAAAACAGAAAGTAAAGAAGACTTTGGGCAACCGAAAAATACACGGAGCGACGAGCGGTAAATATTGGCGGCGGGCCATCGAATTAATTCAACGGGAACACTTTGCGAGAATCGAGTTTCGAATTTCGCGCTATACCGAACGACGCGACGTCTCGTAAAATGGTCCCGCAGGATCCTGGAGACATAACATGGCGAGTTAATCGCGCTTAAGCGTCGCTCAGTCTAACCGAGTCTAACCAGATTCTGTATCCTTCCTTAAACGACCATTGTTCGTTTCTTTTTCTCTTTGCTCGCTGCAGGAAATTGGGGTTAAAGAGATTTTATCAAGCGGATTTCAAACGATCGAGCGAGAATGTTGCTCGGTGATCGGCACCGGTTGGAAATTTTATCGACTGGACGATCCAGTGATTATGGAACGCTTTATGGGCCTCATAATCGTACGATCGAAAGAAATTTTATTGATTCTGGTTCGATCGATTAATTATGCCGCGCAACACGGTTTCCATGTAATGAGCAGACTGGTTTATTTCGCTCTCAAGGCTCGATCATATCGATCTTGTTTAAGAGGCCTTTAATTACCGAACGACGCTGTAATTGTAATTATAAATGACGTTTGATACTTTAACGGAGAAGTAAAAATTTAACGGGAAGGTTGAGGCATTTGCTTGCTGTCCGAACAAGTCGATGGATACGAGTCTGGCGAAGGGTACAACGACGGATGATCTCAGGATTCGGTTTTCGATCATGTTGCTGATATCCAGTTGTTACGTTTATACGTTTGTCGTTTGTCGATGTTCTTCGTGTAATATCCCGTTTCTATGCATCGACTTCTATGAATTACGATTCGAATCGCGCCTTCTGGCAAACGACGAATGTTGAATGCAATATTTAACATTATAGTGTTTCTTTATGGATTTCTCGAACTGCCCTATACTTGAAAATCATCGACACATCTTTGATACGCTAAAAGCGAGAGCAACGTTAAGTATGCCGCTATATCGTGACCGGAACTTGAGCGATTCAAAGAATAAAATATTCAAAAATTCAAACGCTGCGATGGCATACCTCTGCATACATTTTTGTGGAAAAATGGCAACTGGGCAAGCGCTAACCAATTACACGAATATCAAACGATTACAATTGGGCAAGCACAAAGGTAGAAAATGCGTAAGTGGTTTCAACATGGAAGAATAATTTATCTACGATAAATGCACCTCCAGGACCGTTTCTCGAGATCTCTTTTCGTCGTGATGCAACGAAACCAACGATCGAAACTTTATAAATAGGAAATAGGATTATTAACCATTGCGTAGCTCGCTTTATTTCGCCAACCCCCTGGATCACAGGCACGGAGGCCAGCGTACGCCAGCGTAAGCAGAGCTTATAGCGCCATAGCGAAAGCGTGTACACACCCTCGCAAACGTTTCGACGCGCACCGGTCAAAGAACCTTGCACACGAGGCCGATCGAGGTGCACGGGCGACTCTTAACGTCGGAAGCGGCGTGGATTTATGGGCCGTGTACGATGCTAAATTCGGAGTTATTTTTGCTGCATTTTATGATCCGCGATTCTGGTCACCTTTGTTACCAGCTGGCTGTTTCGTGCCCGAGATCGGAGCTCAGATTGGGGCCGCTTGGTATACGTTTCGTTTGTTCGTAAATGCGATCGAGCGCAACCGGATTTTTCGTGGCGATTCGACGGTGACGTCGCGCCGTTCGTATCGTATGCTACTGTTTAAATGGAGTGAAGAGGGTTTTGGGGGTCTTTTTGCGATCGTTTTCGCACATGGTAGCCATTGAAGTTGGCCTCTTGGAGGTTAGCGCAAGGTCCGGTATCGGAATTTGCGGATGGATAAAGATAGTTGATATTTTCATCGCTTCCTAGTTTCTAAAACATTTCTCCTTTCTTTCTGACGTCCGAGTCTTTTTCTTTGGTATCGTTACGTGTCAGATACTTGCGTGCACTTGTTAATTTCATACGAATACCAGTTTCGTTATTAACGTAACGAGGAGAACGTAGCGTTTCGATAATAAAGTATTTCGATAGTGGAACAGTCGAATTGTAGACCAATAATCCTCTATCGTTGGAACTATTTATTAAGGTATTTTGTTAAGGTCTCAAAAATATTTAGAGTTTCTTACCGAATAAGAAGTTTTCTCGTCGATAGAATATTAAAGGAAAGAATTAATAGGGACGAAGGATTAGAAAAATCCGAATGTGATACTTTTTATCGGGAAAGCTATTGTCAGCAGAGCCAACGTTCGAATTCAGCGATTTCGCGTAAATCCATGGGAACATCGTCCAATATTCTTCCTCTCTGTCGCATTCCTCGGAAATGTACCTCTTCTTCTCTTCCGTGGAAACTCATTTCGCCTCGTACACGTGACAGAATCGCCCTGCTGGGACGAGCAATTTCCTGGATTAGGGAAACACCAAGGTAACGTTGTTCAGGTATTGCCCGAGCCCGCAACTACCTCTCGCTATTCTTACTTTGAACAACAAGCAATATGAACGGTGATTGCGAGTTACGCCCCTGTTTTTACCTCGACTTCCGTCCGGAAACGGTCCGGTTTCCAACGAAAAACATTCTTTGATGTAACAGGAGAATTTAATTTTCCGCCTTCCGCTTTGTTTATTGTACGCGTTCCAAGATAATTTACGATCTTTGGGGCGTTCAAATAATTCAATCTTTTACTAGATTATTTCGTTAAATTGAAATGGTCGCGAATATCGTTCCGTTCTTTGTACGAAATCCAGGAACAGACGGTGCATTTTATACACACGGCATTTTAAGTAAACGCAGACTTTCTCCAACGTATTTACTGCGTTATATTCAACCCACTCAATTTTCTTTTTTTTTTTTTCTTTTTTTTGTAATAACGCGATGATAATACAATACACGCGCGACGAGACGAAGCGACCAGAATGACGTGGGCGTTGCGATACGATGTTAGGCTGTTATTGATCTTGCGACGATACGTCGAGGCATCGTAAATGCCTCATTGGAAACGTAGATTTAATCGCGCAATTGTGAAATTTTATTTCTTACTCTAATCCCTTACATTCGACTCTTCTGTATTTTTTTTTTTTTTTCTGACAATTTTTCATATCCTTTTACGACGATGAAAGTTTCCAAAGTACGCGTATATAAACATGCGTAATAAGTTCGAAGCTCTAATAAATTATATTTTTGGAAATTCTTGCTTGAAAACTGTAAATCAACGTAAAAGTGTCCAAACACGAAGATGTAGAACAGTTTCGCGGTATTTTCATAAAGATATAGAAAATTGTTCGAGCAACAATAGGTACACCGCCGTGAGTGTTAATATTTTAAAATCATAGCGAATCGCGTTCATCCGAAACAAGCGATAGAGTAATTAAAACAAGGAATCCGAGGAGTTTCATCGTTCTCCGTTAAGGATTCGCACACGTATTCAATTTAACGATAATACCATCGTTCGAAGGTTCTTGATCACCCTTCGTTCTCATTAAAGAATCGAGAAACCATCGGGAGATAGCTAACAGCCGATTTCCATTAGACGTACGATCGTTTTCGCACCCCTATGCTGGAGGTGAACGCGTCGGAGGATCGATCGCGCGCAATTACAAAGCACGCGAGCTCACGCACCCGGCCAATGACATTTTCTCCCATTTTCCTTCGAACGTAGCGAACGCCAGGGGCAAAGCGTCGTCATCATCATCGCCTTGGCGGGAAGAAATCGCGAACAATGCGAACACTAGCAGAGTGATCACGATTTCGCGTTTTTCTTCCCGCATGCAATTGCGTGCGTGAGCCCCCTCCCCCCTCCCTCCCTCATCGCTATGTATCACCTCGCTTTACCGTTTTCCACGCCGGAGAATTCACGATAAATTGTTGGATATCCTGCCTTTTTAATCGGAAATTTCTACACCCCCGTTCGCGGAGGAGAAATTCCTTGCGATCCATCCTGCATTTTGCTTGGCGTATGATTTTTCTTCAGGATCTTGGAATTTTTTAAAGCGAAGAAAGAAGAGACTTTTGAAACGATTGGAGGATAAAGGAACGTCAGCGATGGAACTGTGGCGAGTCATTTTTTTTCGTTTTTTGTAGGAAAGTACTTTCAAAATGCAGTATAAAGGGATTGCTGGTCGAAGAGACTGCTAAAAATGATATTATAAAGTGATAGAGCGTAGAGAAAAAGCACTATAAGCTTTTTCCCCAAGGGATAGTTGTAAAGCGGCCGGTATCGCTCATCGACCGTGCCTCCTCTCCTCGTCTTCCCGTTGACTTCCTGTCGAGCATTAACCGGGTGTCGGATTACCGCGTTCCATTCCTAAGCCGGCATAGAAACAGACAGCTTAATCCAGTCCGATTTACCTAAGCGAATAGTCGATCAAATCCGATCAGAGACAATGGCCCAGAAAAAATACGGATAAATTCTTTATTTACTTTGACGATACAGTCGCTGTACAAGCTATTTTCGAATCTCGCTTTTGATAGCGAATAACAAATACGCTTTATTCGATCTAGCTGTACCTGAACACTGACATGCTGTCGGTCAAAAATTTGCTAGTGTGGATAACTCAATTTTGATAATAGCGATAACTATGTTTCGTTCTTTTTGTTTTTCTTTTTTTTTTTTTTTTTTAATAGAATTCGCATACCTCGACTCGCACTTTTTGCACTACCGAAATTATTCATTTTCGCCAGCAGAATATCGGCGAAATTCGAACGTCTTCGCAATCCTCTGTAACCCAATGGCGTCATGATCGATAACGTGTACTCGCTCCGTTTCTCTGTTCCAAAGCACTTTGCAGTTAGGTGCATTGCTTTCGGAACATCGCGCTGCACATAGCGAACGTCCGTATATTTCAAGAAATATTTCCAAACGGTAGGTACACGCGAACAGAAATTATTACTCGTTCGACGAGGATGTTCCTCTCGGTGGTAGCGAAAGCTCGCTAGAAAATACTATCGCTCGTTAGTGTCAGGACGACTGGTGTCGAGTATGATGTAATACGTTGTAACGTGTTCAGCATCGCGATAAAAGCTTTCGGAAGCGCGAACGAGCCACGTTGCACGATGATAGACGAGCCAGAAACGCGTTTAACGATGTCCCATCATCGGTTACATTGATCGTTCGATGATACGCTGTCAATAGCGTTTCGAGGGTAGTTTTTTTACGAGACTCTTCCTCCCCAAGAGAGAATCATGCTCGCCAAAACGTTCACCAGTTTTCCTTAATGAGGTCGGCAGTCATTTCTAAACCTATTAAGCGGGATCATTGTGTTAATGATATCTAGGGGTCGTTGATCGTTTCTATGGCGCAGTTGTTCAACGAATAGTGGGAACATCGTAGCGACGCATCGAGAAAAAACTACGGGACCGTTTTCACTCCGCCTCGTTGCTTTTTATTAATTCTATCGTTGTTTGATTAATTCTTTTTTCTCATCTGGCTGTTTGATTCGAATACCGTTTGTTCCATGTAACGCTGGTTGTTATTCGAAGATGTAGAAAATTCGCCAATACCTCGATGAAACGTTTGCTCTGTATTTATCGTTAGCTTCTGCTTTTTAGTTTCGATGCCTTTTTCCGTCAAAGCAGCGCTATTGTATCAAAACGGCAACTTTCTTTCGCGATAATCACGCGATTCTAATAATAAATTCAATGTCAAGCTCTTCGATAAAAAGCTTCGTCTCTTATTGGCAAAATATTGGCAGTCGTGTAAATGCGTTGACACGAACAGCCACGTATATTCGTTAATAATTTCCGGGAGAAAGAAATTCGCCTCTAATTCGTTCAAGAGGATTTATAAGTGATATTTTTATCGTGCTGCGTTACGGCTACCGTGCCAGGTAGGAAAACAAACGGACAAATGAAAACGAAACGAGGCGTGGCTTCGATTGTTTCTCGCTGGATCGGAATTCCTCCGTATTTTCGAAGACAAATACACGAAGCGGCGGAGGTAAAATCAATTTAACTGGCGCGATGCACGAACATGGAAGAGCAAACAAAGGGAAGAAACGGGCAAGTAAGGAAACGGTGTTTTACGCGCGCAGCTTTTCGTGTCCAAACAATTATGTATACAGAGGGGTATGTGGGCGCGCGAGCATCCGTGGTAACCCACTTATTATTAGGGCTCGATCACACGAGCGTTTTTTCAATGGACCTTACGTTATACGTATTCTCATAACTCTGGTCGCGTAAAGTTGACATTTATTTTATACGAATCCCAAGGCTTTTGTTATCAGAGACGAGTATAAAATCATCCAGAAGAATTTCGTATTAAGGAAACCCACTTATTATTAGGGCTCGACCACACGAGCGTTTTTTTTCAATGGACCTTGCGTTATACGTATTCTTATAACTCTGGTCGCGTAAAGTTGACATTTATTTTACACGAATCCCAAGGCTTTTGTTATCAGAGACGAGTATAAAATCATCCAGAAGAATTTCGTATTAAGGAAACCCACTTATTATTAGGGCTCGACCACACGAGCGTTTTTTTTCAATGGACCTTGCGTTATACGTATTCTTATAACTCTGGTCGCGTAAAGTTGACATTTATTTTACACGAATCCCAAGGCTTTTGTTATGAGAGGCGAGTATAAAATCATCCAGAAGAATTTCGTATTAAGGAAACACGCGAGAACGGGATTTTATTCGTATACAACGTTGGAAAATCTCGCGATCTATTTTCTCCCAATTCACTGAAGCAGTTTCGACCAAATTTCGACCAAACGACTCACTCGCTAATGGCGCTAAACGAACGAACGCGAGATTCTGTTACAAACCTCTTGCAAACACCCAATTCATCGAAACTTGTGTGAAAAAATGTTCCGCTGCACGTAACCCCCTCCTTATTTCGAAGCCCTTTGCTTTCTTCCATTTTTCCTTTTTTTTGAAAGTTGCCTGTAATCGTCAACGTAGAACGAAATTTGTAATTTTCGTTTAAACGAACAGTGAAATCTCATTTTCCATACATACGTACGCGCAAGTATCTCGAAACGAAGAATCTCGATGCGAAGATTCTACAACACGTAGTAAAGAAAACGACGAGTTGTTGATTAATTACTTCTGAATTTTGTTACTCACCTATGCTGTCTCCCGTGCTAATTTCCAACGAAATAATTTTGACCGCCTCTCTCGATCAAACGTGTACTCCGCTGCTGGTCCGTAATAAAAACGCTCGTGTGATCGCGCACTTACTGTCCGCTAAAGAGCGAAACGCCACTCTCCGCGAATACTACTGCCATATTAATGGCCTGTCGCTAATGTGCGAACATTCCATTACTCGGCTTAAGATATTTACCGACCTCTCGTTGACTCGAATTTTCATATCGTTGCACGGTGCAGAAATCCCTGTTTGTAGAGCGTACGAAAGCTGAATGTGGAAGAGCGGACGGGATCTTTACGGTGGCTGCATTCTTAAGCAAAGCAAAAGAGCGAGCAAATTGAAATATACATATATCTTATTCCGTGCATCTTTCTTGAGCAGATGCTGGAACCTTTTATGTATGCCTCGGTTTGTGGTTCGTGGAACGGAACGGATGTCTTGAAGTTCTGGTTGAAGTCAAGGAGAACGGTGGTTTGGATGGGAAAACGGTTACGATCCGCTGGAAAGAGACGGCGCAACGCGTGGATAGCGATGGGGGTAGGTTCCGCGATGGCGGAACGATGCGTGGAAAGGCAACGTTGAAGATGGTCGTGGAAGAGATGCGGATTTCAGGCTTTCAAAGAGTAGCGTATCGAAGGGAAGATGATGAAAGGTTTGGAATTTCTTCGTTTTCGAATAAAAATCTCAATTACATTCGTTAAAACATATTGCCAGAGACACGCGATAGTGCACGGATAAATAGGGAATAACTCGTCCATGAACACTCGCAACAGCGTAACATTTTTATTTCTATACTTGTTGGCGAAGAAACCGCGCATTTCTGTCGCAACGTTCCATCAAAACGATCGAAAAAGAAGCTACGTATTCCTCCAACTCTTTTCGTTTATCGGCAAACATTTTCCTTGCAAAAAAAAAAAAAAAAGAAAAAAAAAGACAAACGGAAGCTTGTGATACATCGTGAAAGGCGCGAGCTTCCTCGCGAGAGAAGACCCTCGCCATTAACATCAAAAACGGCCGCGTTTGAGAAACGCGAGCCTCACAGGGTCTCGCGCGACAAACGCAACGAAAAGCGGAAATTCCTTGCAGAAAGTGCGAAACACGGCGGCCGCCTTCAACTCGCAGGTACTCCATATTTATGCCATTACGATCGAGCGTGTACACCACTTTATACACACACGGGCGCGCGCACGCACGTACACGCAGAGTTTGCAACCCTTCTCTATCGCGCAGACGGTGGCGCGCGCGTTTTCGCGCTCTTAATCCTCGCGTAGGCAGCCGAACGAACGAAACTTGGGGTGAAACCGGGGGTGAAACGGAGGGACGCTGATGGAATACCGTTCCCTACTAATTGCTAAATGCTAATGTACGCATACGCTTTGGCGACGCCTACTTTCACGACAGCCGGAGGCATTATTCGCGACTGAGTTCCCCGATCGGCGGATGGATTGCATGCGGAATCGCGGATGGCTCGTCATCCACTTTCGACGGGTGCCAGCGTACAGTGTCGCGCGTCCAGGGACCTCCTGATCGGAATTTGCATTTTCATTCCCCCTGTTTTCCCTATCGAGTCGAGGATTAATCATTCCGGATCGCTACTTGCTGATTTATGAAAATGGAGGACCGGGAGACGCGGCGCTCGCAGTTCAGATTCAGGGATCGCGTGTCCTCTCTGCTCCTACTTCGATTCGCGTCCCTCCACGTCGACGATGACACGCTCGGGGATGTTTATCGCGATATCGAGACCTGTTGGGGGATTTCGTATCTTTGTGGGTAATGTTCGCGCGTAGTTGGATGGCTTTGAGACGATTATGCTTGGACACGGTCGATGATACAAATTGTCGCGGTCGTTTCTGCCTTGTAGTCGCGTTCGGAGGCTTGCGTCGTCGATCTAGAATAGTTGCTTGAATTTAGCGTCAGAATGGAAAATGTTAGCGAGAATTTGAATAATATGTACGCTACGATAAGGATAAATGGAGGTCGTAACTGTAAAGCGATATTGATATTAATTAGTACCATGGCAGATATTAAAATGCATTATCGGGAAAAGTGTTTGTTCAACCGTGTCGCGGAGAGACGCGTTCTCGACGCAACGCGTCAACGAGAGTCGTAAATTCTCGTTACGATAAGTTTATCGACGCCACGAAATCGGTTGGTCCCCTATATATCGTTCGGGATTATAGGGGTGGTTGATAGATTGTAACACAGAATTAACAATAACGAGCAATTTATTTGGCGCTTTAAACAAAGGAAAGAGGCGCGGAAAGTATCTGTAACAATAAGTATGACGAATACTCGATGCGTGCAGCTTGACGATGTACTGACTATACGCCGAATGATTGATCAATTCTGACCGATTGTCCGACTGACACTCTGGCTGAATGACACTGAGTTCTCACACTGACACCTTGACTGAATGACACTGAGCTCTCGCGCTGACACCTTGACTGAATAAAACACCGAATCTGACACCAACACTCTGACCACTATAGCACAATAGCGCTGAATTACTCCGACTGAACAACACTGAATGAACGACGCTGAGAGACTCCGAGTGACTCACTGATACACAGATTGCACGTTGACTGAAATGACTACTCTGAATGAATAAGTAACTACGAGGTACTGACCGATTGACTGTCTGATTGACAACGAGATATCGAGTCCTTGTGAGGGTGATAGGTTTAACGACGAGCGAGGGTGCCGACCGTCCCTCGCCAATGGTCGTCGAATGCAGAGAACCCAGAATTTCTGAGTTTTCCCTTCATTAGCGACAATCCTAAGGAATTTCCTGATTTCATGGAGTTTCTTTAGTTATTATCGAGGTTGTTTGGACAGCGGTCGATCGACCGAGGTACGTGCCAGGACCCAGTAACACGTAACAGTGTTTCAAGGTAAATTTGTGTCGTTCTATCGGTACTTACGTACTATTGTTACGTCTTTCGATAGGAACTTTAAATTTATAATCTGTTGCCTCCATAAAGTGGCAAGAAGAACTGCTTCTGATCATCAATTTGCCATGAATTTGTTTTGCTAAAACATTTTGCTAAAATTAACATACTGTTAGCAGAGATCTACCACATAAGCTCCGCATAGTGTATACTGTTGGCATAAACGAGTAATAATGTATATTTTCCCCGTAAACATTAAACATCATATACTGTTTAAATTACCAAATTTACAACTACGAATACACCGAGCTCGATATCATCCTACAATTAACAAATCCAAGGAGTCTACGACTGGTAAACTTTTCGTTTCACCACATAAAACACGCGAGAACAGGCTGCACGTAGACATCAACAGACTTCTCGATGAGAAGTCGCAGTAGCCCGGCACGACTTCCGGCTGCGAAGAGAGCCGGCCAGAATTAAGGTAAATTTTTCGGAGGAGAACAGGCTATTAACCCGAAGGGTTGGAGATTATCTCGAGGCTGAATTTTCCCAGCCGTGTATCTCGAATCTCTTCATCCTTGGCTAACGCGACCGCGCCCCGAGACAACTCGTTCAAAGAAAAAAAAAAAAAAAAGAAAAAGAAAAAAAGGAAAAGGAAGGAGGAGGATTAAAGCGATTTGACCCTGCAACCTTTTTATCGTTCTAACGTTTCCTACGGTCGACGCTGTACACCGGCAAACCAGATAGCACCCGACGATGAGCCGTAGAACGACCCCGCGTGCCAGAACTGCAACTTATTATCGCGGCCAATTACCGGATTGCGAGTTAATTAACAAGGCGCACGAACGTCCCTCGCACGTATATACGCGTGTTCCTTTTCGAAAATTGCTATTACAGCCGTGTTACTCGGAAGGCGATTGTGGCTCGGTTTAACGACGTGCTTGGAGTTTTTACGATTTATTTTGTCGTGGGTTTATTTGGCGAGGCTTGGTTCAAGCAAGAAAGCATAACAGGTGTGCTTGGTTGATTTAGAAAATAAAGAAACGTGAAATGTTTGCAGGAAGAATTTAATGCACAGGAGATTCGACGATCTTCTAGAAAGACTTTTTAGGAAAATACTTTCTTTTAAAAATATCTCGTATTACTAGGCAACGTGTTGTAAAGTAAAGTTTATGAAAGTTGAAAGTAACAAAATTGCGAATTGTACTACGTGGACGGGCAAGGAGAGTATTCTCTATTTGAAGAATTTATTTATTAATAACCAGTTTTATTTTACTTATTTTCGAATCGATCTAATCGTTGACGAATTGCGTAAAATTGATGTAACGCGTATATACACGTGTACATCTCGTTCAGATCACAGTCGATCCATAGTCGATCCACAGTCTATCCACGCAAAGTCTTTCAACGCAGAATGGCCGTAACTCCCTCCATAGATCAAGTATTTGTTTGTTGAGACTACATTGTAATATCTTATATGTACATCCGCTTCGATAAACACGCTATATACAGGGTGTTTCCGGTTTCATCCGGCAAACTTTGGGAGCGTATAGAGGCATCCAAAATGAAACAGGAAGTTCGTGTACACACGCGCTCGCAATCGCTTACCTCCTCCGCAGATACGATGATACTACTGTACATAACTTGAAACATTCTGTTCAAACGATACATAAAATTTATCTTACTGTAGAGCTCGTTCAAAATTACTCTTGCGACAGGTTTCTACGACTATTCGTGGATCTACGTTCGAAATTCTCAACTGCTCCTCCCTTATTAATAGACCACGGCTATTTCTGTAGATTCATATTTCAATAAATACCTACGCGGAGAACTATCTCATCCGCTACATATTATAACGAGTACCGTATTTTGGATATTTTACACGTTTTATACATTTTTGCATATTACGCGCATTCTATGCGTTTCTGCGCCGTCGAGTTTCTTACGAACGGATAAAAATTCGCGCTCTGCCCATTAACTATAATTACCATCTTTAAACCGGAGAAAGAGAAAGAGAAAGAGACAAAGACAGAGAGAGAGAGAGAGAGAGAGAAAGAGCCCCCTTTTCTACTCGCGTATTTATAACAAACCTCGCGTCAACCCGGTCAATCTTCCTATCTATCTCGCCATTCACGTCGTTAACCACGCGACGTTGAAGCCTCGTCAGGACTCTAGAGAAGAAGTTTCATTAAAAGGCATCGCGCCACGTTATATTACTACTCGGGCTCGACTCGTTTCAGGATGCGCGATTCACCGCGCGGCGACCACGCGGTGTAATTACACGGAACGTCAAGGCCGAGGGCTTAACGCGTTAAAGACAAGATCCCAACTCGCGATACCGAGAATCGAATGAATTAACATCGGGCACGAGTGATTCGGAGCGTGTTACCGGTGGCCGCACACGCGGCGCCCATTTATAAATAGAGCCACACGTTCAACGCAGAACCACGATCTTCTCCAACCAATTCGGATCTGGATCGTGTCGCGAGCCGCGGATATCCCTTGCCTCCGAGCCTTCCAAACAAATCGGCTGTCACGTGGTGACTACCTCTTTCTTAGCTGTGATTCACAAACGGCCAGCCACGTGAACGATGCAACTTGGAGATGCGCGAAAATGCAACTTGGTTAGTGGCTACTGACGTTCCAAAGATTAATTCAGTGTCAAAGTATTTCGCGGTGTAGTCGAGCAAAGCGACTCCTCGCGAACGGACGAATCGAAAACGTAGAACAACGTTAGAATAGCGTCAATGCGAGAGAAACGCTTTTCAATCGCATCGATAATCATTAAAAGTGTATTTTCAGCGATTTGTTTCCGTACTAGCTTTGGTATACGTTTCGGTGTCTAGAATCGATCCTCCGAAAGAGTTCCAGGAATTTCTTCAAAACCCGGTATAGACCCCAAAATCTCTAGGAAGATCACGATCGCCGTTGCTGCGCGTAAACCGTCAGTTCTGAAAATTATTATTACTTCCGAAATACTCGGATAGAAATAAAGTCAATACGAACACGTATCACGCGTGTGTCTACATTAACCGTAGGATTCCAATATAGCGTCGTTGGACCCTCGAAAATCGTCACGTTTATTCGTAACGAGGATGCACGAGCATCGAGGAGCAACGAGAAGCTCTCTCTCTCTCTCTCTCTCTCTCTCTTTCACTCTCTCGAGTCGGTTGGTGCCACGGGAAGCCATTAACGCCAATTGTGGTTTCATTAATTTTCATCCTTGCTTTCGCTGGCCGAAGGTGACGGCTCGGGAATCCCTGATCGGCAACCCGTTCCCCGGGGCCTCGCGAGAACGTGAACCTGGTTCACTTGGCGAGCAAGGTCGACGGTCTGAATGTATGCATGGCTTTTTTGCTTCTTCGGGTGTTGCTCGTGCTTGGTGGTGGATTGATGCATTGGGTGCTGGGCGGACCCAACGCGCGAACGCTGCGCTTGGGTGGCTCCGTTTGAACAGAGAGTTTAATTGGGACGTGAAATATAGTTGGTAGCGAAGCTTCGTTGCAGAAGAGTGCTGTAAGAGTGTTTAGGAGATGAATTTGACGGAGGGAGGCTTTTCAAGTTGGCGAGTGAAGAGCGATAACGCGAAATTGATCTAGGAATTGACTTTCTCATGGCTAGAGCGTCTAGTTTCTTTAGAGTGCATATACAGGCTGAACTAATAACTTGGAGTACGTTAATTGCCACCTGTCCCCGGCATTTTTTCGATCCATCTCGTTATCTTATTAATAGAGCAACTATACGGTCGGATCTCGTTTACCGAAACCAAATTTTAGTTGGCGTTCGATCAAACGGGCCCTGGGGAATCGAGCCGACAGATCGGAATGTCGATTCCTATTATTTCTACGAAAGTTGCAGTTGGCGGGAAGAATGATTAAACTCCTATTATATGGGCGCTAGTTATGTGAATTGTCTGTATCTCGGCAGACTCGCGTAAACGTAGTTCCATCGTAATAGAATAATAGAATACATTTGTGGAATCTACATCAACATTTGTAGAATAATGATGGAACGGTAAAATTCAAATTACGCAACCGTGGATTATGTAAATTAGAATTGCGGAAGGACTGCTGGAAAATTTACAGGTTTCCTATCGAGAAGGAAGAAAGATCTTCTAGAAACGTGAAAACGAGCTTTCGTCTTTCATTCTCTTGAAAGTATTCATTTTAAGATTTCTCTTGACCGTCTTTCACTCTTCTCGATATACGCCACAAGATTCTAAAATTTGATCGCTCCTCGTAATTACCGCTACAAACGGTGATTTACAATTCATAAATATAGCATTCGTAGTTTCGTAACTAATTTAAAGATTACGCTGGGTAAAGGGCATAAGAGCTAAGAACGTAGGTAAAACACGACGAAGCTCTACTGCCGAGAAATTTTACGATCCCCAGGAATATTGCAGCGATCGTAAAAGCATCAAAACCCACCACGATGCGCTCGCTTCCATTATGCAACGTGACATTCCATTACGCACGCCACGGGGACTTAAAGCTCCGTTTAAAACAGTACAACCCGTGTTACTCTGCTAGCCTTGAAACGCCATCCATCTAATCCACGCGACAATCCCCGATACCATTAATCATCCGAATTCGTCCAAGCCACGAGCAATTAGGCTTGCTCCACTTCCATTTCTCTCTAATACCGTACTCTCCCTTCTCCTCTGGCAATCTATTCCACTTCCTCTTAGAGCTCCGTTAACGATCGCGGCATGGCAGTTTTCGCTATCGATGGCCGACGTCGCGGTCACGGCGTCGTCTAAGATTGTAATTACGATGGACGCCAATTTGTTTGTGCACGCGCGACCGACCGATGAAATACATTTTTATAAACGCGGGTCATTCGGTTGTGGTTCTTCTACTTTGACTAACACGGGGAATGTAAATAGATAATCGCAAGCTCGAAAGCAACCGAGAAATCTCCGTCAACGATAATCGTTCTCGGTAACCAAGAAAACTCCGTTATGCTGGTAACGATTATCTTATTGCGGATAATGATTATTCGCGATCGAAATCGCTCTGAACCAAGATACTTGTACCGTAACTGTTTCCATTCGGATTGCAAGCGTTACAAGCCCGATATTGAAAAACTGACAAGACGATAAAAGCCGTTAAAAATGTTAATACGCCGAATCATGGCCCAATAATTTACCTGTTTGGTGGTTTACGCGAATTCGCCAACCAACGACCTAATCCGATAAGAAGTCGATAAACGCGAATTCCACGGCGAAGGGTCATTTGGCATCCAAGGGAACGGTGTCAAAGCCTATCGCTGACTGCCGGTTTGCACTTCGTTATATCTCGTCGGGACGTTGGCTACGCCGCGAACTCAAAGACGACGTAATTGCATCTCGTGCGCAATATACGCTACTTACGTATCTCTTAATTAATTCGTGCCTTCGTCCCGCCCGGTAATTATTTTCATATCGCCAGACACGTAGCTCGGTCGACGAACACGGCGACGACTACGGCGAGGACCTAGGCGACGTCTACGTCGACGTCTACGTCAGCCATGGCGAGGATGAAGTCAAAAGCGACGCGTGGAGAACCACGGACACACGCGTCGAGAATATCGAGCATTTTCAAGCTCAGTCGCAGTATCGTTTCGCTTGTTTCTCTCTTTCTTCGTCTTCTTCTTCGCTTTCTCTCTCTCTCTCTCTCTCTCTCTGTTCATAATTAATTACACGGCAAGAGAGCGAGATTGGTTTGCACGAGATGGTGAGAAAGAAAGAAATGCTTATCGTCACGAGACGATTACGTTTTAAGCGTTCTGCTCGTGGTTCGTCCGTCGAGTTCGCTAATCGAGAAGATATTATTAGCCTCGCTGATTTCGTTCGTCAATGATCCCCGTTTTTAGAGCTTGCTTAGAGCGACGCATTTTACGGAAATCGGTTTGAATCGGAAAATCGATTGTTTCTTACGAAGGTGGAATTCGAAGTTGTCGAGCGATCGAGTTGATAACGAAGAGAGATTTCGCTGTCTCGCGCGTGGCGATTCTGCAATGCAGGATGAACCTTTTCTCTTGATAAATTTCAAAACGATCGTTGAACGAACGATTCGAAAAATTCAAATTTGCATTCGCAGCGATGATGAGTGAATAATCAATGCATCGATTTGATACTTTTAATCAGGTACTAGATATCGAAGAAGGTACTAATTCTTAATTAAGTACGAGGTATCGAAGAATTAATCAACTGCTAATTATAGACTAATTAAATATTTATGCATTAATCTTGCTCGTTGTTATCATATTATTCTTGTTGGCTTTTTGCTTAATTTTCTTCATACCGTTATGATAAATATTTATCGCGCGAATGCTTGACGTCGTATGTTATTTCCTATAAATCTGAAAATACGACGAAACGATTTATTGCACGTCTATATTTAATCGAATGACTGCCAAGTAGCGTCGAGGAAATATCTCATAACGTATATATGCGCGTCTTTCGTACGTGTATCTCACCCTATACGCTTCCTAACCTTGGCTGCCATCTGTTATCATTCTTGGGAATTGCCAAGTCTCTCTCTCTCTCTCTCTCTCTCTGCTTTTATTGGATTTTTTATTTTTGAAAAACAGATTGCCGAGGATATTTCCAATGAAAGAAGAACGGTATCGGTAAAACGATGGAGTGTATCAACCTATGTAAGCTATAAATAAAACGCACTTCAACGTCGCCATCGTCGTACTGTTTGTTGTATCCTCATTTATTCGTCGAATACAGACGCTCGTGCAGATTTTACAACTTTTTATTCGCGTAATAGATATGGAACATATAACACCATTCGCAACTACGAAATTGTACATTCTTCGTACACTGGCAATCGCTTGGAACGGGTTCAATCGAAGAAATAAGAATTCGAGCGTGATCCTACGAGTCTTTTATATCACAATTAATCGAACTCACGTTACATTCCGTCGACCACACCTTCGATTACCCCGAAGCACGCGGAGGAACCTGCCCACGGTGTGCAATGTAATATTTACATTTCGATTAGCCTAACGTCGCGCGTCGTCTTGGAATCGAGTAATCGTGATCAGCATTATCGAGTCTTACGAAAATCGAAAGTGCTCCCTCCACGGTCAAGGGCAAGAACGAGTGGTTCTCCGGGAGCAACTTGCCAAAATTTGTCCGCCTCCACGATTCCTGGCTGATCGACGATCACAGCTATACGTAAATTGTTCCTGAAATACACGACACATTAACGTTGAGATTAGACGATCATGGCCAATGGCGTTATTCGATAGGCTTGGACATTGATCGAATAAAATATTTGGAAAATGAGTATTTGACTAAACGTTATTTTGAGAACATTGTATGTCAGTTTATTTAGGTAGAAGGATCTTTTTCAAGTTATTTCATTATTTATCTATCAAATTTTATTTCACTTTAATCGATATTTTGTATTTTAATTTCTGATTCTGTTATATCACAATTGTCGTTTTATTGGAAAGGCAGATGTCATCCAAGTTGGATAGAATTCTGATAGTAAACGCAGCTACGTTGCGAATAGTTCTTGCGTATTGCTTTCTTGCTTGCAAGAGCGAAATAAAATGGGAAATTATTGTAAAAAATTTGATCGCAACACAAAGTAATATCGCTTTTCCTTTCCTTGCTAGAAAATCAAAGTTAATTTCTCGTTTCTCGTTTCTCGTTTCTCGCTTTTATTTCAAAGAAAATTTCCACATGCCTATTATTTGTTGATGGTTACCTTTCTGTCTGCTCGTGCGATTCATCGGCCCCCATCCTGTTGTAGCGAAAAGGAAACGGCGAAGGAAACAATAATCCATAAATTATCGAGTTTGAACGAGGTTTTCGTGTTGGCGATGCAACGTTAGAATCAGCATGAAGGAATAAAAGAATCGCGAATATAATGGGCATCGTCCATGGCTCGCATCCAACAAACGGGACAGTTTCAACTCTAAACGATGCGCTGTTATGCGTTGCATCGTTTGATACGAAGTTCGATAGGTACGACGCGACGATCGAATGGCAATCTATGTAACTTCTTCGTTCTCGATCATTCTATATGGTATATAAATTCGTAGTTTTTGATTCGTCCTTTTATTTATGGCCTCTTTAGTCCTCTTTGGATCACCTTAATACTGTTCGTGATATTTATCATGGATAGAGCGTGTTTCTTTAGGACGAGTCGTTTGGTGGAAATATTGTGAAAAACGGGGCATCGCGTTATATTTACGTCGTAATTGTACGCGTTCGATATTTATGTACTCGTTCTCGGCATTGTGTAAAATAGATATAGATGTTACATCTTGGAATACGATAAAACAATTTATTTCGTGTTATAGGAAGTTCTAATCTATATTTCTCAATAGGCATGTTGAAAAAGTGTTCCATTCGTTGTTTCATCTTTCGTTCAGAGGAATATCAAATTCGTTTGATTCTTTGTATCACACTATGCTTCCTTCCAGAAATCATTAACGTTTCAAGCGAAACCACCTCCGCAGCTGAACGACCGTGTCTTGAATTGGAACAAGATCTACCCTGTATCTTTCAGCGACCTCTTCAAATACTATTTCATTCGTCTCTATGGTATATATTTCGTCTTTCTCTCAAAGTAACCAAATTCATTTGATTTTTCTGCAACATTTATCGGTCCTACTCGGATCTCTCCATTCTCCATCCTTGGATGAGTTTATTTTCATTTAAAGCAAGATCTACTCTTTCTTACGTCTTTCAGTGGCCATCTTCAAAGAAATACCTCCTCTTTCATCCTCTTCTCAAAGTCGTGGAATTCGTTTCAAAACATACTCCACCACCATCGGTGTACGACCACTGATCGCCAATCGAGTATCGCAACAAGAACACGACTTTCCTTCCTTGAGATCTCCGGCTGCGTAACCAGATACACGACGCATAAACCGTTGCCAAACCAGGACACGATGTACGGTATCACATGCCATCCGCAAATCCCATCGGTTCGACAACCTCCACCCACCTCCGTGTCACGCGAAAGCGAAATCAAACATCGATCCTCAATTACTAGCGGATCTGTTGCCGCTTTCCATGGAACCTCGTCGTCTGTTCTCCTTCCGCAGGATCACCCCCTGGGCGATTCCATATTGTTCGAACGGATCCTTCCTATAGATCATCGTTTCCTCCCTGTGAATCTTATTTTTCGGGGGCGTAGACGTTCTCGCTGGAGTGGTGGTTGGACTATTTTTCGGTGTCAGGGTCTTACTCGGCGTGGAAGACGGACTGTTTTTCGGCGAGTTCGGCGAATTCGGCGTGGAACCTGTCGCAGGATTATTCTTGTCCCCCGCGGCGACTGCGTTGATCCCTTGTAACGCGTTGAAACTCTGCATCACCAAATGAGATGCAACGGACATAGTGAGAGGGTTGGCGGATTGCGAGACAAGGGGAACCGGGCCGGATTTCTCGTTTCTGGCCGCCGTCAGATTACCCGGTTGATTCTCCGCTCGAGCCGCTGCCATAGACAGCATTGCCACCGGTGCATTCTCTACTCGAGACATTGATTGCGTCGGGGATCGATGCTCCACTCTCGGGGTCGAGCTCTCGCCCCGAGCCACCGACGATTGGCCGTTCGCTACCGGAACACCTGACCTCTCCGCCGGTCGACCGATCGCCATGTTCGATCCGTCCGGCTGCGTCGAGCTAGCCAATACAGTGGCCGATTGCGTTCTTCTCGCAGACTCGGCTCCGTTTCCGTTCAACGCCGGCGAGGCCGGAAACGGGGCGGTTTGCGAACGATACCTCCTAGCAGGGATCTGCGGGCTCCTCGGCAAACTCGCATCACCGACCGCGTCTACTCGCGAGGTTCGATCCTGGAAATCTTGCGAGGACTTTGCCAGCTCGGGTGTTCCCTCGGGCAAATTAGCTTTGAACCCGTTGCCGTTCCTCGTTGCAAGAGTCTCGTCTTGAGAAACGTTCAAACTGTTCACCGGTGAATTATTAATCTGACGGTTGGCCAGTGGCTTCTGATCCTCCGTGTTGGATTCGGTTTTCAGAGGCAACGCGAGAGGAAGTATCGCGTTGCCGTTCACTCCATTGGCATGCACCGCGAGGTTAGGATCGCCGTTGGGGAAACTGGCGAATCGGGCGACGGTTTCTCGTTCCTCGGCTACTTGAGGCGCAAACGGAATCTTCCTTTCGGCTGGTGGCTGTCTTTTGACAGGCTGTCTCTTTCTGGCCGACGACGCGTTGGTTCTGCTCCTGTGTTTCCTGGGCTCGTTCTTCACCACTGGACGAGTCTCTGGAAAGTGTCTGCCTTTCATCGAGCTCGGTTCCTCGTCTTCGTCCTCGTAGATACGAACGTCCTCGTTTAGATCCGACTCGTCTTCCTCGTACTCCTCGACTATAGCGCTCGCCTGAATCCATTCTCTGATTCGGTCCTTCTTCTTAGCTCTGTCCACCGTTGTCTCGATTCCGTACGTGGTCAGCGTGTGAAGCAGTTGATTCTTCTCCTCGAGAGAGCTATGGAAGCTGTACATGGATGGGCAGAGCTCGTCCCTCTCGTCGGCGCCACCTGTGCAAACGTCGAATCAACGAGGTGGATAGGAAAACGAGAGGACCACAAGCTGTTTAATTGGCATCGATCGTTACCGTTCATAGCCTTTTCCGCGCCCAGTTTCGCTAACCACCTGTCCTCCAGGTACTTGTTTATCTCCAACACGCTAACGGGACGCTTCTCGGCTTTAGGGTCCAGCAATCGTTTGAACATCCTTCGTAACAGCGAGAAGAATCGATGAGAAGGAATTAGGAGTTGCGCGAGTAAAACGTTGGTGGAAGTTTCAGACTAAAGCGACGAAGGTAGACGATGGGTGGACGAAAGAAAATTTGGAACTGGCGTTTGTATCGTGAACGCGAGTGCTCTCGGGTGTCGCGCAAGAACGAAAGGCCCTAAGAGTCTGACTTGCGCGAGAATCGTTTTGACAGAATGTATAACGAGTTTTGTAAATTCTATAGATTGTAATTTGGTCTACGAACAAGATTCCGTCACGTTGCTACGTTTAATGATTCCGTTCGCTCAGAGACAATAAACCATTTAACCGAGGGGTGGCTGGCTTGCTTTCAGTCGTACTCGTGCTTGTTTCGAAAACAAACCAAAGCTAAAATGGAAACGTTTCTCGGTATTACTCTTTGCGCGACCTCGGAATATAATCTGTCGTACAGTAAATCCTTCTGATTGTTTGAACGCGCCGAATCGATCCTGAAAACGCCACCCTTTTTATGAACTCTCGCCGCGCGTTGAACGAACGATTTCGGTGTCCGTCGATTTATACTTTCCTTCCTATACTCCCTGTAGTCTATACTTACCATATACACGGACTGTAGTCGGCTTACCGCGTGCCGGATCGAACTTTCTGTTCGTTAAAATTGAAATTGTTCCATGTAGATGTAAATAGAATTTCTCGACGTACGAATAATTCCTTGTTGAGCCAAAGAGCTCGAAATGTGTCGATGCTTTTAAGATTATTCCATAAAAATGTAAATTTCAAAATTTCCCGCGATGTAAATAATTTCTTGCGAAAATAAAAGTTTACCAGCTCCATCGTATTATTAAAATCGTTCGGTTACTCGATTATTTAATTTAAACGATCGAGTTACTCGATTAAACGCCTCGCGTTGATTCTTTACGGATATTAGATGCTCGAAAGGGACGAAATTGTTAACACAGAAATCTTCGAGTACGATTTAACATACGCCGGCGCCTGGTTCTCTCGAAGAAACTGACCTTTGCGCTCGCGAGCTGATCAGCTGAAATAATTTCGGTTTCTTGGCTATGTTGAGCGTCGCGTTGTGCCAGTTTTGATATCTGGTGTAACGCGGGTCGTCCAACGCCGCTTTCTGCCACGGCAAGCATCCGGTCAGACAGACAAATAGGACAATGCCGAATTGCCAGACATCGTGCGACGTGAGAGCTCTGAAAACGCCAAACGTAAATAAGCTGCACGCGTACGCGTGCATATTTTCTCATTCATGATCACGATTTTAACGAGCTCCGAACGATCGATCCTTTCCTTGCTCTAAAATTCAACGCGAAACTATCCGATTTATAATAAACCAGACGAATCTCGCCGGAGATTAATGCCTATAAATATCGGAGATTGTTGCAAGATATTCTACAAATATATTTTTGAATTCAAATTGAAAGAGCTATAAATTTTCCCTCGTCAACGATATAAAATCAATTGAACCCTGTTATCGATATACCTACGCGATATGACGATTCGTTCGTCGTCTTTCCAAACAACGAAAAGACGTTCCAGAAAGAAAGAATGTTACATTCGAGATACACTTTCCGCGTTGTCGATCGATCAAACGTTTAAACAGAACGGAACAGAGCAGA
Organism: Bombus waltoni; assembly: GCA_014737395.1. Taxonomy (NCBI): domain Eukaryota; kingdom Metazoa; phylum Arthropoda; class Insecta; order Hymenoptera; family Apidae; genus Bombus; species Bombus waltoni. Next base: position 3,908,184 of record JACXII010000042.1, on the reverse strand, counting down.
ACAGATCACGCCAACGAGGAGATGATGTTCTCTCGTATAAACGTTAACCCAAATATTACTTCTGGCCACGATTCTCGAGTCAACTTCAATACGCTACTTCCCAAAAGGCGTTAATCGTTTGAGCACGTTGTTAAACGAAAAGTTTAACGTCGAATCGACTTAACATCCATTCGATCAATTGGATCTTGTTTCTATCGTAAATTCGATCCCTAATCGAATCATAATTTAATTCGTCCATAGAGACGATGTTTATATGGGCGTGATCTTATAACGGTATCCGATTTATGTTGCGTACGTGTTTCTGTTCTAAAAATGGGCAAATTATTGTTTGCGTGGAAAATTTATAGTAGTCGCAAAAATGAGAAACAACCGCGATAATTGCTAATAATGGTCAATCGTATAATTACTTGTACGTCTCGTCAGTGTCGATCTGCAATACCTCGGGCGGCGAGTATGGCAGCCACTCGTTGTGCCGACGCACCACCGTGTTCACCCTTCTGGTCTCGCCAAAGTCGCACAGCTTGATCCGCGAGAAATCGCTCCTAAACACGAGGATATTGTCGAGCTTGATGTCACGATGCACCAACTCGCGACTGTGAATGTGATGCACCGCTGCGGCCAATTGTCTGACTACCCTTTTTGCGTGAAGCTCGCCGAGCCCAGTCTCCGTTACGTTGGACGTTAAATCTCCTGAAACGTTGCGTCATACACGCTGTAATTATTAAAACTTTTACGTCAAACGCAAGGTAGAAATATCAAGCTTTCTTTTTATCAGGCGAAAACAGACGTTCTTTGTTGGAGTATTTTGGCTTAAACTTCCGTGACTCGAAACGTCTGCGAAACTCGAGGAAGGAGGCTTGTTTCGGAAATGAAATCAAAGGAGAAGAAAAGGAAGAATCTCGAAGAAACAAAGCGCGATACCACTGCCTGCAACGAAACAATTTCCACGGCCGTGTCTCTCTCCTACGATTATATTAATTGTTACGGGCACGATTCCAATTTTCTACAGAATATGGTAAACGATTTGCAGTCTGTATCAACGACAGAACTTGCATACTCTGTGTGGAATAGACAGTACGCATTACCAGCGATGCTCGGCAAACAGCAAATTAAAATTTCAAAGAGCACCAATTTATCATCTCGACGTTTCCGCTGGCCTTTATTACCCTTTTTTCCTGCATCTATCGAGATTCCTCCGCATCAAATATTCCATTATCCCACACATCTGAGCTCTCCCACAGCCCCCGAGAACGACATTTTTGAGTCGTTAATCATACATGCATGGCGCGATGACCGTCCCACCCCGTTATAAATCCACATTCGTAAGGTCGTCGAAAACTATTAAGCGGAAGCTATACGCCACTAGACATTTGGTATCGTCGTTCCTCGTTTGAGAATTTCAATGGAAAAGTGACTCGAGTTTATTTGTTCTACTCCGGTTATACCTTTCGTAAATGAATGTTATTCTCGAGGGATGAATCGTTCTTATTACGAACGTGGAATATTTTATTTCATGGCAATAAATAGAGCAAAGAGCCAAAGTGGAAAGGCATTTTACTTGTCGTTGGATAACTAAATTTGCATAGGAAACGCATAGAGCGAGAATTGGCCTAGCCTTGCCGATCCAAGGCTCAGTTACCGATTATTCAAAATATTTCCCGAGCGCAAAGAACTCGTATCTGGAAGCGTAACAATTTTTCTTGCAAAACTCCTCGCGATATTTTTCAAATTACACGTTTCTTCGCTATTCTATTGTTTCAATCATTTTTCCTCGAAATTGCTTAAAAGCGGAGAGAAAATGTGGCAAAAAAAAAAAAAAAAAAAAAGCACGATACGAGTCGATCGACGAACGACGTTCGCGTGCGTGGCATAAAAAAGGGACACTGACCGAGAGGAGCGTACTCCTGGCTGAAAACGTAGAAGCCAGCGGTCTCGAAGGCCACATCGTAGGTGGTGATGATGTTCCTGTGCGCGGCCAGGTGTAGTCCGTAATGGAACTCGCGAAAGAAGTCGGAGATGCCGGTGTACGCCTTCGGCAGAGCCTTCAGTACCATTTCGGTCTGGGTGCTTCGGTGCTCGGTTAACAGGATCTTGCCGAACCATCCTTCTCCAACAATTTGTAGAATATCAAACTCGTCGATCAAATTCACCTGTTCGGCAAAAATTCATCAAATTCAGGTGTTGTTGCTTGGAACGAGAGATAGGCGAATGGTGAATTTTAAGAAGACGTAGAAGAACAGCTGCTGTACGTGGTACAGGTGCTGCTAACGATAATATTACCGATCAATGTTAAAACGCTATATCCGTAGCTCGATACGTCGAGAACATCGTTAAGATATCGTAACCTTGCCGCGATCCTTGAATTTCTATTTCAATTTTGCTCCCATCTTGGCAAATCTTTAAGCAGACGTCTGATACAAGGCGCAATTGCTCGATAATTACTTGGTAATTAATTGATTTGTCGAAACGCCAGATATTCGCAAGTAAAGAATCATCTTTTTACAATAGGACGTTTATTAATAATGGCTAGCAACGTCTCTCTAGGTTTGCGTCGATTTTCATCGAGTCGGTCGGAATTAAAGAGGAACGCGAGAGAAGTCTATTTCTATTTCGGAACGCGACTCGATTCTGCTATAAGATCGATGGATATCGTTTTCGAACGTCGGAAGATACCTCTTGGAAGTAGAGGATTCGTTTTACACTGACCAGAAACTGTTGGTGGAGCCACGAAGGTGCATAATTTAATGCGATGTGCTGTAAACGTCGAACGGGAAATCGTAACGTGGTCGTAAATTACTAAAACTAAAATCACTGATAAGGATTGAATCGGACGAGTGATTATCGTATTTTTGTGGGAGAAATGTCGATACCGATGTGGAATTTAGATTACGAGCTGCAAATGTTGTCCTACTGAAACGATCGTTACATTTGCAATTTCGTTGTAACGCGGAGTTTAATAATTTCTCTTCGTACGTAGATTTTAGCGATTACTCGACATTTTCCAATTTTCGAGATTTTTATTCGGCTCTGTGTACCCATCTGCATATACGTTATGTATAAGTACAACCGTAAAACATTTTCATTCGAAAGCCATTGTTTGTTTGAAAGTTCTCTCTTTGGAACGAACACATCATCTGTCGTCGCCTACTATTTTCACGTTACAAAAGCCGAGAAGCTACAAGAAACTGAGCTAACGTCGTAATTCTCGCGAACTCGAACTCCGTATAACTTACGCGAAACGCGTTCCAAAAACCTAAAAAAGAAGTTCTCGTTCACGGTGACACATATTCAGCCGGTAACTTTAGAGGCAAGCGCCAACAGAGCCATAGACTTCACCGCGATGCGGTGTCGTCGATGTTTGGTAGATACTCTGGTTTTCCAAAGTTACAGAAAGACCGTGGCGGAAACACGATTTGCCACAAACCTCCGTAACAATGGGAACGGTGTCGGTTTATTACTCTCGAGCAGCCGCAGACAGGCTGTTCGCAAGACTCGTCGAGGTGTTAAAGGTTACAATCGCGTCGCGCGCTGTCATAAAGTGGGCATTGAGCGAGAAAGTTGGTTTAGTGCCAGAAAACGGATGATCCGCGTTTGCTTCGTTTCGAGGTTCACTACCTTGCATAAATATTTCGACGATAAATATTTTACGATTGAAGTTATTGCAAGTGTTCAAACACGCTAGCTCGCGTAATCCGACACCTACTATGCATATATTATGAAACGTTTTACACAACGAAATTATTTATGAATATATATTTTGCGCGCGCGCCTATGAAAGATTTTGAAATTTCGTTTATACCTAAATTTCAATTGGTATAAATAAAAGAGCAAGAAACTGTCGAAGCTGGATAGACAGACATTGGCTCCGCGGAGACATCTGACTCGAGTCGCTTTAATTGCGTCTGATCGATCGATCTATCTTGAACAGATTAAATATCTTAAATTTCCAACTACGTTCCAAAAGTTTCGTGACACGCAAATAATCGAACTGTTGAACGACGTAGGCATATATGTTGTATCATATTTCGTTATATCAGTTGAAATTTAACGGAACGTCCGGTCCCAGATAGGACAAGGGAAAAAGAATTCGCAGCAGCGAGACGTTCTTCCATCTTCGAAAACATATTAAAAGTTGCGCCAGGTGTCCAAATACTTTTACACGGTTGTATAAATGTTGCGCATGCAATCTACTATTTCTGGATCTCGGCGAACATGAATGGCCGGGAACGCGTGAGTTATGATTGTTAATGCCACTTAATCTCGATGATCTTTTTGACCGATCGAACGATTTATTGGCGTTATTCGAGGTTATGATCGCATCTGTTGTTTCGGAGCCTGTTCGTTCCATTCGTGACTCATCGGCAGGCGAGGATCGCGGCTAAGAACGTTCGCTTTTGTTTGATGTTCGGTTAAGGAAAAACGTCAAAGAGCGTTGTTGCGTTGGTCCGTAAGTAGAGTCGAATGCCAACTTCTTTATTTAGGTGCTTTGTAGGAGAAATAAAAGTCGGAGGAACGAAAGCTTCGTTGATGGATTGTATCGAGCGTTTTCGCGCCTCTCGTTTCGAGCTGCTACGATACGTTGTAAAGAGCATTCGCGAACGTATGAAGTTTATCGATATTACGGAACACGCGGAAGTATATACAATCTATAACGTTTCTATTTTATCGAAAGCGCAACATTGAACTTGCCAGAAGCGTCTGCGTGTTTTTCGATAATTCCAAAAACGATAAATCCGAAACTCCTTGTTTCGACGGGCGTGTCCTAGCGTTACAGACAGCGTTCTTAACGCTTAAATACGTCGAACAGTTTCTTAATCGGACGTGAATTTTTCGTTGGTATTCGAGAAGCGAAAAATTTGTCCGGGACGTTGCGTGCGCAGTTTCGAAGTAAACAAAAGCGCTCGCGTCGAGCTGTATTTCATTGTAATTTCATCGTATAAATTCCCTCGAGTTTTCGTTTCTGAAGAACGTTATTACCCCTGTAGATCGTATTAATACAGAGAGTTTTCCTTTCGCGTATGGTCGTAATTTTTTAACTTCAACGAATACGATTTGATTTCGATTTGCATCGGACATGCCGTATGTTACAATCTAATAATAAAAGTAATTTCCGCGATCTCCGTAATAAATGTTATAAAACGAGAGACAAGAGATCGATAATTAAATCCGATCGCAATATACGGCCAATCGGAGAGAACTCGGTAAAAGCTCGAGTAATCGGTTCATCCATGGCACTCTAAATTTACGTTCGTCGTGTCCATCTTTCCCTTTCGATCAGACCAACAGCTTCATTCGATCTGGCCGATCGAAAAATCATATTACCTGAAAAGAGCGTCAAAAGGGCTCGTGGACCGATCGAAACGAACGCGCAAACGAAGGAAAGAGGGGGTGGAGGGGGGGGGGGAAGAAAAAGGTAAAAAAAGGGGGTTGCTCGTATCACAAGGAAGATTTGATTCGCCGATCGAGTTACCTTCTCCAGCTCGAACTCTCGTATCCTATGAATGGATCCGCCAATGGCCTTCTTCATTAAGCTCATTCTGACGGGACGGTCGTCGATCGTGCGCCACGAACTCGAATTCGAGCCAAAAGTTGCGTTTAACTGTCCGCTGTGATCGACGCAGATATCGCGAGGTTTACGTTCTCTCGTCTCGCGCCGAACACTCCTTTCTGTCACACGTTGATCTCAGGCCTTTACGTCGATCAATCTTGCAGCCTTTCGCGAAGTCGATGGATCTTACGACTGAAACGATTGAAATTGAAGGTTGCCTTGTTTATTTGGTAATGGATGGTTCTTTCGTCGTCGACGACTAGATCGATGGAAATTGTGACGTTCGATTGGCAAGTATAGCGGCAATTTTCAGATGTACCGTCGACTTGAACGATAATTGCTGCATTGAAATTCGTACGGGAATAACGAAATCGCGATTCGTAATTCATGCGCGTCGAGATGGCTGGGATAAATCTTACGCGTCGTTGGATAGCAAAGCGAAAAGGATCGCGGATGGATATGAAGCGTCGCTGCTTCGACAATACGATAAAAATCACGACGAATGGTTTTTACGAGCGTTGTGTTTTAAAACACTCGATGCAGCGGTTTGTTGCATACTTCACGTTCGGTTTTTATTTTTCCTATCTTTTCAGCCGCAAGCTCTCAATCATGTCCAGTGACGGATGGGCGAGACGTGTATCGGTTACTTGAATTGTACCGGGGAGGAACCTGCGTTTTCACCTCGTACTGTGAACGCGTGTAGGCTGATTATGTATTGGGGAAGGGTCATCATAGCCATAAATTCAAGTAAAAGCATAGATTCAGGGGGAAGGGTGTGTAACGCGAGAATAGAAAATTACGATACACGATTCGTAGAAAATGATCCAACGTTTCGTTTAAAAATTTTCTACGAAAATTTTGTACGAGTTCCGTTCAATCTGTTACATCTTTACCAATATGCAGATATAGAGAAGTGTGTGTGCGTGTATTGGTTACTTATAACATACGTATAAGCGTATTGCGAGGTTGCGATTGTTATTTCTTCGTTATTTACTTAAAATTCCGCAAATCGAGTATTATTCAAAGTATCTATATTAGGAGTTTACACATTGCGATATGATTATTTCGTCACGTCGCCAATTGGCGTGCCCGTTCGTTAAAGCGTTAATTTAGGATTGTAAGTGACGTCACATAGTACTGTGACTCTCACGTCGTTGGCAAATTTCTAAAAGAAAGTTGCAAATTCCCGAGACGTTCGTCGCGGTTGCTTCGTCGTACAGCAAAGAAAATCGAGCAAACGAGATTACGATTCTCATCCGCCATGACTCCTTAAAGAAGTTGCACCAATTTGTCCGATTAATTCGCATTCCGCTTGGCGAACGTTGCGCAAACGGCTTCGAATTAGAAGCTCCATACAGTCTAGCGGCGTTTTGTAACAACAAGATCCTGTTGAGAATTAAAGCGTGCGCCAAAGTGCTGGCGAAGTGGTAGGGGAAAGTTTGCCAAAAGCCACTTAAACCGCGATCACGTGCTTCCGCGTAGCCGCAAAGCGAAAGCGCAAGTTTTAGATAATGCGCCCTTTGTACGGCCGTGCGGGGTAACGACGCGTTTTCACGGAGTTACAAAGCTCGTAAGTGGCACGGCCTCCTCGTGAATGGCAAGAGAAAGAGAAACGGCGAGGCAGAAACAGAGAGGGAAAGAAAAATGCGGTGGGAGTAAAAAAAAGTTTGGTGAATGACGCCTTGCGTTGGGGAAGGTTCGCCTGCCACTTGGTCTCGAAGGAAAAAGATACGTACTTACTCCGAACGCGGTCGTATCGCGTTCAGCAATCGCGAAAAGAATCGAGATCGCGTCGTTTGATGTTCAGCTACTTCCGATGGAGAACGCGTTTTCTCCGTACAGAGCGGCGTATTCGGATCGTGGAACGTTCACGCCGACGCGCAGATGAAAAAAGAGAAGAGGTATCGACGCGGCGAAAGAAAAATAACGCGGAGCGTCGAAGGACGTGAAAACGCGAGTCGAAGGTAGACGATACCGCGCGAAGAGATATCGGACGCATCCAACTTGGTTCTAGTTACCTTTCGCTCGGTCTAGTGACTTTTTTTTTGGGGGGGGGGGAATTGGAAATATCGGGTAGCGCAGCGAAATTTGACAAAGTTTGTAGGCCATGTGTTTCGAATCTTTTCTTGGTTGTTTGTCCGAATTATCTTTGCCGAGTCGACCGAATTTAACCAATTATCTTTCAGTTTCGGAAGGAGTAGAAACTTTCTGATCGACTTAATAACGTTTGGAAAATATGGAATCGATTAATGGACGAACGACGATCGGCATAGTTTAGACGAGATTTTCACGTTGAAAGAAGAACGAAGAAAAGGAATACGGCAGTGTTGGGAAAAGATGGTTGTCAGAGCAAAGTACACGTGCCTAGGACAGAAATAGCGTCACGGATTTCAGGCTATAATTCATAGTTGTATATTATTCGCTCGAATAAGTCGTTCCTGTTTATAATTTCACGCGTGTAGCGGATATTTCTCCTCTAATGGAGGATTTCGGATTTCGGATTTCGGATTTCGTATTTCCGAGTCGCGATAATTGTTGCGCAAGTTGAAACACAACGAGACGCCGCAAATCTTCGATACGCACGGCATCTCTCGTCTTTGGCCAAATTGCGTTAACTATATCGGCCGTGCATTCGTCGGATATGAAACTCTTTCGCTATCATCTACGTCGATTCTGTTACTTATTAAATGCAAAGGATTATCAGCTGAAAATGACTAATCGTATACGTATATAGGGAGGAGATAAGTTTACGAGATTGGTTATCTTGGTAAATTCTAGGGACGGAGAAATTAGAATAAGGAAGAAAACTGTATTGTCGTGCAAAATAACATTTGCGAATAGCGAACAATTGGCTCGTCGATGTAATTTATAACGAAGTACAATTTAGATCTCCGATACGAAAGAGATCGATAATTTGATAATTTTCCTTCCTCGTTTTCTGACGATTTACCAATTTCTTGTCTTTTGGTACGAGCACAATCGTTTTTCCTCGATATTAGAAATAGATTCGAATACTTGACCCCATACCTAAGAAATACGAAAAAGTCCAGGTAGAAGGAAATACCGAAAAGTCCAGGTAGAGGAAAATACCAAAAGGCGACGAGCAATCTTCGACGAAAAATCCAACTGGCGCCTAAGCAGTCACTGCTCCGCCTCTTATCGCACTTTGCCCGACCACAGGCTCGGTTATCACTTTCCCCGACCGAATAATATGCTTCACCAAATGCTTCTTTCCCAACTTTCGACCACACACTCGCCCTTATTCGCACTCACTCATTCGCACTCATTCGCATTCATTCGCACTTTTGGCACTTCGTTCCAAGAATTCGCTCAGCCAACCCGGGCTACAATTAATCCGTGAAAATGTCACCAGCACCGCCACCACCACCGCCACCACCACCACCACCACCACCACCACCACCACGCACTTATTTCTTCACGATCAACTTCATAATGTGCTGAAATCTCGTGAAAACAGCCCGGAAACTTTTATCTCTCTCGAAACACGAAACTCGAGTTCGTTTCTTTCAGCTGCTCCAACCGTAAACGTGCCTGCCGAGATACGTGATTTTACAGCGACTCCCGTGTACGCTGCACTCTTCGACTGTCTGCAGTATTTATAAAACGCCGACCGGAAAGCACGACTGGCGAGCTGATTTTGGCGCCGAGCCGGCTTGGCCGTGCGCTAACGCCTCGACGCGGACGTCGTCTTCGTGGATCGCGATCTTCAACGTCGAACGACCCAAGAATCCTCGATTCTTCAACGAAATTTACTCGTTCGCGCGACTTATCTCCAAACCGATTCACGACTGTTCTCGCAGATCGTCGTTAATTTTGCGATTTTCGCGAGTAACCACGTGCCAGAGGTAGCTGAACGCAGAATCGCAGACCCGGGAAAATTGATGCGTCTGCGTCGCGCCACGACGAGCTTTTGTGCGAGCTTTATGGGAACGCTGACTAATTGGGCGGTTATTTTCACGTGTGGAAACACGTCCCCTCGGTGAAAAGTGGAACAACGGTAGAGACGCTACGCGAGGAATGTGCCAAACGTTCTTCCGAGTGAGACAAACGCGTTTGTTTCGATCGCATCGTTGGTTTCGCTAGAAAATTTCATTTCCATCGGAGGAAGATTCATTTTGGTCGAATACTTGGCAGATTGCGTAGCATTCGCGGTATTTTATTAGACAGGTTTCAGAGAAGACGCACAGTCAGACGATTCGTCATTGAATAAGAATAATTTTCGGGTATATAAGAAACGCTCTAGCACATTGTTTTCTCTAGTTTTGGTTAAGTCGGAACGTTGGACACGCGGTCGAGCAATGATTTGTACGGACTGCGGTAAAAAGTTCATCTTTGTTATCAGGTAACTCTTTATGAAGGAGTTGTGTAATTAATTGTAATTAATAGCATAGATGTGTGATTAATATCGTTAATAGCAATAATTGCCATATACGCCGTTGGACACCTATCGGGATTTCGTTCAACAGCTTTCCGCTTCTACCGTAGAATACTTTTAGCTTGACTCAGTCGGTAAATGCCACTTTTCCACGGTATCAAGTAATGGTGATTGTAAATAAATTATGCATATAGGTGTGTTATTGACATTAGTTGGCGTAACTAGTCAACTGTATATACACCTTATTCGCAAAAATTATTCATTGCGTAATCTTACATAATAAAGTTACGTGAACATATTAAAAGTACTATTAATATACATATATTTCACGTACATACACACGTGTATATTTAATATATACACGCTTCAGTTAATTTAATCGCTGTCGTATATCGTCTTACGTCTTATCGTCAAAATTGGAGGCGTTTTCGATATAGAAATCGAAATTTTTCCTGTTACTAAGAAAGAAACACGATCGCGAACGTTCGAGAATTTCCTATAATTAATCATGGTGTAACGCGTATAGATGGAAATTAGATACTTAACGTACATACGTACGTATTTCTGCACGTTCGTGCACTTTTAAACTTTCCAGAAACTCACAAACGTTTGCAATTTAATCGCACGCACGAGACATCGCGGCAAACAAATTTGCCCGTTTCAAACGTTGGCGCGGTTCAGTGGCGCCCGTAGTGCGCCACGTGCTCCAGTAGGTGGCGCCTGCATGAGCATGCGGACGGGAGAGAGTCGTTGGTAGGCCGAATTCGGCGAGTACGTTTTCTCAGCTTTCCCGTGTCACGGTGTCGTGCGAGCGCGTCTGTCGTTGACGCTCGCCGAGTCCGTCGGTTTTTATCTAATCAGTGGAGGAAAATTGAGTTTCGCGAGAGTGTGAGTACCGGTGGTCGCGAGTGTTCAGTCGTGGCGTGCGTGGCGTGCACGAGATCGAAAGAGTCGGCCGAGGAACGAGGAGAAAGAAGAAGACGACGATTCAACGAGTCAGTCGACGGTGTGAGACGAGCCACGGGAACAGACAAAGAAAGAGAAACAGCGGGCTGAGGAGAGGGTAGGAAACACGAATGATAGAGGGAGAAAGATAGAGGACACGAAACGAAATAGTAGAAGCGAGAAGAAGCTAGAAGTGTGTCGAGCCACACTACTTGGAGGAAGGAGCAGGGAAATCTTGCTTTTCCTCTTCATTCCTCTTCGTTGGATCGAAGGGGCAGAGGGTGGGTGGGTGGTGAAAAGAGAGAAACAGAGAGGAGACAGCTCGAAAAAGGAAGAAGTAATCCAGCCACGAAGGGTGTATGAGAGCCGTGTGCCTCTCGGGGAGGAAGGAGTATTGTGTCGACAAACGAGAGTGAGAGAAAGAGACAGTGCAGTGTGCCGTGTGTAAACATACATCGTATTGCCGTGAGTGCGTGCGCGAGTGGCAATCAACGACGGCTTAACCGTCGTCGTCGTCGTCGTCGTCGTCGTCGTCGTTGCCGTCGTCGTCGTCTTAGTCTTCGTCTTCGTTTTCGTCATCGTTGTTGAACGTCGTCGTGATCGTCTAGATCGTGCAAAACTACGTGGTCGACGCGTCTCCTCGCAACAACAAGAAAAGAGGAGACGTTTAAACTCGTTGGGGCAAACGTATGAGAAATCGGGCAACAAACGGCCCCTAGGTACCGTGCGTGTATCAATCGTCGCGGTGTTTGACACGCGCATGAAACTTCATCACAAATGACAGTCAATCGGACGAGAAGGGAAGTCGAGTGCTGGCTGGATTCGTCTGTCTAGCGGGCAAAGCGGTACGTGTAATTTTATTCAACGGTACATTTAGTCGACTCTTCTGTAAAAATGGCTCCTGACGCTTCTTCCTTCCGTATCGTATACATCGCGTACACTCCCACTTTTCTGTTTTTTAACCGCGTTGAAACGTTCTGTGGTATTCTCGCGCGAAACTCTTATTACTTTATGACGAAAAGCATCTCTCAAATTGGATCTATTTTATCGTTGAACTCTATCGATTAAATTTTTGGTATTCCAAGGCGAAGTTTAATCGTAACGGAGATAATTTCCAAGTTGAAGAATATTTTCCACGTTACGTGACGTTACGTTCGGTACGGCAAAATTTCGATCCCGTGCAGCGAACGGAACTCGAGTATAAAGTCGATGCGTGATTCGTTTATAAACATTCACGACCTATCCTGAACGATTTAGCGCGCAGCCTGCATGCGATAAACAGGAGATAGTGTCATTACCGCTCGAACACCGGTGTTGTGCCTTTTAAAAACCAGCTTTTTGCATCGCTTGTAAACTACGTTCCGCCATATTTAGTTCTTGCGGGTACATAACCTGGCACGACCTTGAAACGCTACTGTCGGATGAATAAAAAGCGTCCAGCAAGTTGCGAATATTTTGTGCAAAATGCGTGTCACGTGTTTTATCCTATCTACCAAATACGAATTACCAATCGTCGAACGCGTTACACAGTCGAACACACGCGTACTACACGCGTGTATGCTCTCGATGACATAGATTACGGAGATTTCGTTATTTTCACTGCGACAGTATCTCTAGGGGAAAAAGAGGGAAAAAGAAAAGAAAAAGCTGAAATAATCTTCTAATCTCGAACACCTGCTTGGAATATTTGTGAAAGTATTTGCTCCACGCTTGTGCGTAGAAAACTAGTGCAACGTTATCGCGCTGAAACGCGGCAGAGCCACTTATATCCTATTTTCTAAATTCCGATTTAACAATGCAACGCCAACAATACGGCGATGGGTCGAAATTTCTTGGTCGAATCTCAACTAGCTGGCTTGTAAAAAAAGTGACCCAAAAAGGAAAAGAAGAGAAACGAGAGGTCCTCGATATTATCGGCAGGTTAACGAACCGGGAGCTCTCTGAAATGTTAATGTCTTATTACGTCACGTTCGTTTACCGTGGTCAGAGAAAGGGGTCAAAGAGACGAAAGGAAAGGGAGGAGGAAAAGAGTGTGAGACGACTAAAAATGGCGTGGCACGACGGTATACCATCGTCTCACGGATACAGATTGCAGAGTCTCTACCGTAGTGCCACGTTAACCGGCCGGGATTTTGCTTTACTAACTGACCATCGTTATCCCGTCTAATTCTCAAAACTAACATCGTGGAAATACCGCGTTTCTAATACTACATATAACTAACGATAACCAGGGCATGTCTAAGGTTAGTTGCGAAGAAACGTAAAGGAATATCTGTGCAACGAAATAAGCGGCATATAACGTTTATTGGAAATGTAAGCGCGTAAAAATGTACACAACGCGCGTACATATACGAATCGCGTGTATTTAGATTGTGAATTTGATATTTAGAATTTGGCTATATTCGAGTCGTTCGGAAGCGACGCTGATCGACTGCGCGGATCAAAATTCACGAGAGAATCATGGACGATTACGAAGAGTCAGTTTGTTCAATATTTCCTTGGAATTTGCAATTGTTAGCGCTCTTCCGTCGTGTCAAGCAAACGTACGAGGATTTCTATTCGGACACACGTCGAACACCACAAATATACGTAAGGTAGTTGATGCGAAATTAATAACTTGATAACATTCTCGAGTCGATCGATTTGTCTTACGAGATTTCGATTTATAAAGATGCGAATTTGCACGATCATCCACCGGTCTGGTTTTCACTGAAATAAAGTAATATCCGCGTATGTCGCTTGTATCCGATAGAGAAATACACCTGGCTCGATAACTGACCAGATAAAGTCTGCTGTAAATTCGTGGTCGGTCAACAAAGCGCCATTATTCCGCGATGGTTTATCTTTTTTCCCGCTCGGTACCCATCTCGCTCTTTATAGCGTGGAATGCACGCACTCGGTCGCGTCGCAGCCGTGAAATTGTCTCGTTCTATAGCACTGTAGTCGCGACAGGAGAAACGCTCTAATCGTTCCTAATTGTTCTCGGTTGGAGAACGAACGGCCGGCCAGACAATGGGAAAAGATATTGGTAACCGTTTTATAGGGCGAGAGATATTAGATGTTTCCGCTCGTGGCACATCCGGCATCTCGCGCGTGTCAAAGACTCGAGGAGGAATGTTGGTAACGGGACGCGAGCGCTACCTGTTACGCACCCGTGGTGGTGCGTTTACATTACATATTACCATAGGTTATCGCCTCTTAAACGGTGAATTTCGCGTAGGGGCTCGTACGCGTACAACGATCGCTGTTCTTCTCTCCTACCTCTTTAGCCTGGCGATTGCGAGACGTGGTTTTCGCGAAAGATGGTTGCGCAATTGGCATTTTTGTCTCGCCTCTTTCCTTTCTTTCTCTCACTTTTCTTTTCTTCGAAGCTATTCGACGTTGGAAAGCACGGTCACGTAGCGTTGGACGTACGACGATGGTGAAACAGTGGAAGGATCGCGAAAATCGTCGAGTCACGATAACGAAAAACATCGTCAGGTATATAACTGTTCTTTGTTTACGTGAAATGCAAAACGTCCACGTAGTCAATTTATTTCTATCTGGATATAGTAACGATCGCTACCGCTTGATAATCTTCGTTATCTGAGATACGACGCGATCGACGATCCGGACGATAACGACGAAAACGAGGTAAAGGGAAATCGCGTTATTCGGGTCTTTCGCGTGTCTGTAAATTGTACGTACAGTGCGTGTACGTGCTCTTACGGGAAAACGAATCGGCGATTAATTCGTTGTTATTGCATTAAAGTGGAAGTAGGCAGAGACGTTGCACGTTTTGCTTATTAACCGCGCGTCGCGCGAATCGTTGGCGTTTCGCTCGTCCCAGAGACACGGATAGAGATGAAATTCATGGGAGAATCTCGCGAACGACGACGATGACCTTAGGCTCGACGATGGTCACTCGTTGTCCCTCGTTGTCCCTCGTTGTCCCTCGTACGTGCATCATCGCGTTGATCTCTTCTGGCAGTGTTAACGAGCTTCATCGGCGAAACTCGTTTCCCCTTCGAGAAATTGCAGGCTAATGAAATTTTTTACCTGACTTTCCAACGAATCGCCGTCACTCCGTTTACTTGATTTCTAACTAACCGAGAAACCGAGAAATCGGATTAACGTGCCCTCGTCAAATCCGATCTTCTCTTGTTTAAATTGGAACATTACGGCGAGACGCGTAGCATCGTGGCATCATTTTTCACCGATATCGTACCGATAGACGACACGGGGCGATTATCAGCGTATAATAGTAATCGTGAAATATTTGGAGAGAGGCAGCTGACTTTGCGCGAATAAAACGAATAAATCGTTCAACATGGAATTTTATTTCTCGATTTTGGATAAACGTCGAAGTAAATTATCGAACACAGGCCTGCGTAAAGCAAACTCTATTGGCCATTCGTTCGTTAAACCGATCCATCTATCGAGTATGTAATTTATGAAATTAATTTACCAAATTATATAACAATGTATCAAATAATCGATTCAACGAGAAGGTAAATTATAAACCATTTTGCATATGTAAATGCGGGTCGTATACGTAAAACGTTATAATTCGCCTATGTGTATTTTATTAAATTAAATTAACCGACAAACGTATCGAATTAAATAACGAAGCAAATTAGCGGACGATCTCATAGGATATATAGGACAATTACGGGTAATATAAAGTTGAACGATCGAGGTACGGAACATGTAACTGTATGCTTTGGATTTACATAGGAAAAAACACGGCGAGATGGTGGAACGACCGCAGCGTTATTTTACAGATTTGTACACGGGGTGGGGGGTAGGGGATAAAGCGTAAATAACGCGTCCTTGCGATGAAATCGACTACGAATCCTAATTGAATTACCTTGGATAATCCTGCGTGTGATTCCGCTGGCACGACCGGATTAAGCATCTCCGTTGCCACGTTTCCCAATCCAATTTGCCCCGTGTTTACGATTATCTGTTTTCGGCGCGTGTCAGTATGTTGTAACGGTGGTTATCAACTTAATGAATCCATCGTCGAACCTATTTCCATTCGAAGAATCGTAACAACTAGATCGCAATTCCGATGGTTATTCATGAGCCAACATGGACTTTACTTACCGTGTTTTCGCTACCTACCACGATGTCTGGTTTGGAACGTGATTTTCACGCCAAGAAGTAGCGAAATATTTTGCAGTCGTATTACGCTTGTTGGAACATTCGGTAATTTTGAATATTTGAATAGAAAGCTAGCAGCAACGAACGAACTAGGAAATATAGAAACGTGCTTTCAAGATCTCATACGCTCTGTACTAGTAGCAAGTATCTTATTATTGTGCAAGAATATAATATATATATATATATATATATATATATATTATATTATATTATATTATTTACATATGTAAATTCTCTTGCACAATTATAAGATACTATATACATATATATATATACCAGCGTGTCTTGCAACTTTTAACATTCCAGCGATAATGTCAATTCGATCGCGCAAGAAGAGGGTGCCAGCGTGTAAAATATGGAATACGAGAGAACCGAATGTCCTAAAGTTAGAGTTGCTGGAAATAATGCGATCCGCCTTGCGTCAAATCGTAGAACTCGTGACAATATCGCGTTACGAGACAAAGGTCTCGCAATTATCTAGAAATTAACGAAACACGCGATTGTTCTTTTCCATAATTTATTCGAACGTCGAATACTCGGCGACTTCTTCCCCCTGCGTGCTCGAATCGTCGATACTCGATTGTCCTCGAGATAAACTGGTCGCGTCGTTGATTCGCGGAAGAATGCAGCGACCCGTGGTACACGAGTTTACGCTTCCTCCGACGTTATGCAACGTCGGTGCGTCGATAACATAGTTTCCAAGTTGGGAGGGCTGGGTGTTGTTCCTCCATGGTGGATTCGAGGGGGCACGCCGTGAAAGTTTTATCTTCGTTTGATACGCGGCTCGTAACGCGCCGGTGGAACGGAACCAGGTCAACGGGCGACCGAGAGATACGCGTCGTGCGCAGGTGGACGATATACCGGGGCGAACGTAAGGTTGTTATTGGGAAAATGTCAAGTCCAATCAGTCGTGGCTAGATATTTGGACGAATCGACGTATTGTGCGTTTTTCACGCCTACTTTGGCCATACGTTTCGTGCCTGGCTGCATACAGCATCCGCGTGTATACGCGCGTACGTATATGTGTGTATATATATATATATAGAGAGCACCGGTGTATACCGTCTGGTTGGTTGGTCGTTTCCCGTGTAACAAAGGTGGCACGAGTTGCTGAATATATCGGGCCGCTCGATAGACACAGGTAACCACCGATGAACGCGATAAAATTAATTAGGTACACGGTAATAACGCGAGTCCCGTAAGATACCCTCGCGAGTATTTCAAAGAGGAGAGGAGCGGAGACAGGCTTTTAAAGGGAGCACACGCTCCGACTGATCTTGTTTCGCTATTAGTGCACATTGCAGATATGATGTAATGACTCGTACAAGTTCTTCAAGTGTGAGACCTTTTTCACACTCTAATTGATACACGCTGTGTTCAATTACGTCCACGTTATTGTTATCCGTAATTGTTAAATCTAGAGAAAAAGGGGCGACCTAATTTTACGCAGGAAACACGCTACTTCGCTCGAATCTACGCGCTCGAATTTACACGTGGTTCGTCAATTGCTTGGCAATTACGTATCGATAAGCCGGGATAGTAGGTCGCTTGGAATTATTTCCGTTTGGTAAGTTAACACGTAGATAACGCGCGGTCTGGTCTGGTCTGGTCTGGTCTGTTCGCGTCGATGTTGAATTTTTTACGTTCTTTGATCGCTCGGTCGATAAAAGAGGAAGGAAGCGCGGCGAGTGATTTATATTTCTACGGGAATCGGAAAGATCCGCTGGTTCGAAGCGTAAAAATACCGGACGGAGGTTTTATTTCCTCTCTTATATCCGGCCATCGATAGTGACGCACATGGCGGTACTAAACGGTGCGTCGAATCAATTAGGAGGCAGAGTCGATAGCCATCGGTAAAGCTACTTTCCGCATACCGTGCATTTTAATCGGGGCGAAACGTCTGCCTGGCCTGTTGTGCCGAGCAGGGTGGTAGAAATACGCGTCGTGACAACCCGACCAAAAATAATGGTCGACTAACTCTGTAACCTAGACTGGCCTCGAGAGCGGAGACCTAACTCGACACTCCATACTCCGCTTTTCTTAGAACCGGCACTTTTGTCTGTCTCTGCCTCTCAGAATGCCTGATCGAACAATACGAAGAAGTTTTCTGGCACACGTGTGCATGCACCGCTATCCGGTCGTTCCAAAGAAGAATCGAAGGGACTGCGGCTATAAGGAGCGGCGCTGCGTTTTCTGGCGATTTTACCGAGTCGAAATGAAACCGTTTAAACGGCGATTTGTTCCTTGGATCTTGCTATAAGTTCCTATAATAGCCGGTAATTTATACTTTCCTTTCGCTTTCGCTGAATATAATCGAAATGTCGGAAAGAACAAATAAATTTGTTCTTAATACGATTAACGGAGAACGCGAGTTACGTTGTTGGGAATAACGGTCGATCTTCAAATTGGATTTCTATATCGTGATATCGTCGGAATCGCCCGGTGCCAAGTTGTCCGGTTACGGTCCATTGCAACAAAACCGCGTGCCACTTTATGTGATTTTATAATGGATTATAACGCGCGCGGTATATCCTAATAAGTTTACGCTTTCTCGTTTTAGTTTGTTCCTTTTTGCACCGAGCGAAAGGTTAGAATTTTCTCTGCGAGTTGTAGAAATCGCGCAGTCGTCTCTTTGTTATCGCAGTCCCTTTAATTCCTCCCTGATTCGATGGTACATCGTTGGTCGATAATATAAGCTCCGCGTGTCGAATCACCGCCCTCTCGTATTTCACAATATTATTAATCGTCAATTACGTAAACTCGCCCATCGTGTATCGCGTCTCTGGTACGTTTCTCGACCAACGGACAATTCTCTTTTACGTCATTTATTCAGCGAACGAGTAAACAAGCCTGTTAAATGTCGAATCGATGAAACGAATCGCTATGTTCGCAAGGAAGAATAAATCTACTTGTTATACGCGTTATACGATTCGCTTATGTAAGGTGGTGAACGCGTTAAGGATTATGGAAACGTATCGTCGCGTTACGAAAGGCACGGCCGAGGGATTCGTAATTCCAGTCGAATATTTTCGTGATCGGAAGAGGCGACGCGCCGCCGGTGTCTTGTTCGATTTGTTGCTGCTGCTCGCGTAAATTCTCAACGTTTCGCGTTTAATTTTAAACCGGCGTACGAGAACGTGGGTGCCTACCCTGTATCTTTGTTCGTTCCTTTCATACTTACGCGCGCTTCAAAGAAAATGTATTTTTGCATCTATTTCGTTCATGAATCGACTCTATATACGATAGTTGTTGCATACCGTGAAAGAGAGTCGTGACCGACGAAGCTCCTCCTAGAGACGCGTATCGTCTCGTCTTTGACGTCGCGTATGCGAACGTAGCCCTGACGCAAATGTGTTTCGTTAGCGCGGTGGCACGAAAAGAAACCGGAACTGGCTTGACGCGAGCCCGACGATCGAACAAATGGTCGTGACTATCTGTACGCGATATCATCTTCCTTCTCACGCTGTCCATCTTCTCCTGTTGCGTGTTCTATCGCTAGTAACGGAGAATATTTATCGCTATCGACGCTAATGGATCGGTTATCTCTGAAATATGGCGGCAAGGAATTTATTTTATTAAGCGTGTCTTTGTCGTTCGATTCGTTGGACATCCGCTTTTCGTAGAGACTCGATCCTTGCCCTCCGACTCTGTGTCTTTAGCTTCTCGTAATCGTAATTTTGTTAGCTCGCGAAAGAGAAAGGTTGCGATCGATCGGACATCTTTTTAGTTTAGCTTATAATCGATATGGTGGTTGATTTTGACGCGAAACGGTAAAGAGAAAATAGAGTACCGTGAATTACATCTCGTCTAGAAAGTTGAATCGAGACCTGGCGGAGTTTCTTTATTGTAATTTAAAAATTGAAATTTACAAGATATAGGCTGAAACTCGATCGGCAGCCGTTTGATCGTATACACGCAAATCGTAGTTTTCTCAATCTCGTTCCTCATTTTCGTCCCTGTGCCGACGAACAGAGCAACCATATCATATCTGTATGTATTTCGAGCTTTAGTCTCAGATCTTCGGACTAGAGATTGCTAAATGGAAATTATGCAAAATATCTGACAATATTTTGCGCGTGAAACTATATTGCAACGAATAGCTAGTACCGTGTTGTTGTTATTAATTTGCAATTTGCGATCGTTAGCTTCATAATCAATTAACTAATATTCGACGAAGCGTATCATGGAAATGTATAGAACGAGTAATCAGCCGTTTTGCGCATCATTTTCAAAGGCTGAAATAATTAACACGTTTCGTGTTAAAATTCCATGCATAGCGAACTATCTGATATTTAATTTATAACGCGATGGATAATAATTTTAAATGGATACAAAGAGATTTCGATTTGGCAAAGTATATGACGAAACGATTTTTTTGCATTGACTTTTACAAATCATTTACGTGTCGCGTTTCGTCCAACTTGGAATACCGTTTAAAAAATTACGTACGTAGGAAAATCAGTATGCATGTCTCGAAC
This sequence comes from Bombus waltoni, assembly GCA_014737395.1. NCBI lineage: Eukaryota > Metazoa > Arthropoda > Insecta > Hymenoptera > Apidae > Bombus > Bombus waltoni. The sequence goes on along the minus strand of JACXII010000042.1, from coordinate 3,887,672 downwards.
CTTAAGATTAAGAAGACCGTCAAATAGCGAGATAGAAAAAAATTAAATAACGACAACTCTGCACGTAATAATAGCGATTTGACTGTGATAATGGCAAGCGAAAATAACTGCACCAAGAGTTCCAATCTTGAAGAATTTAGATGTACACGGGACGATAGCGTGATTCGTTAGAAGCAGATCATCTTAACATTGTTCTCGTTATTTTTTATTAAGGAGCATAGAGTTTTTTAATGGATTTATAGTTCGATAGAAAGAAGGGGATGGCTCGTACGTCGTCCGAGTATGCTTTTTAACGTTTTGATCTTCAAATGATTCTAGATTTATGTATCGCTACTGCGTCGATATTTTTAATGTCAGCTATTTTATTTATTCCGTGCAGACAGAGTGCACCCTCTATGCACTGCACTGTGCATTATTCGTCGGCTGATACTCATCGAGCTATTTTCCGTAGCAGCTGTGCATTATAGTAGTTTCGGGCTTAAGTGTTGCAACAGAATCATTATATAAATCTAAATTATTGTAATACTTGGTTATTTAACTCGCGCGCTCTCGATATCAGATCAGCGTGTGCGTACGCTCGAAAATATATAGTTTCGCATAACGAAAAAAAAAAAAAAAAAAAAAAAGAGAAAACATCGTAACGCTAAGTAAAGGTCGCAAATACGTATCGTAAAAATTTCATCCAAGGCCGTTGCGTTGATATTTCACGATCTATTTCCCCTGTCTATTTCCCACGCGCCGAATGATAACTTAGCGATACGTCCTTTGGTTATCCGCGATACCGTTTCATTCGCTCGTCCGTGAAACCTTGCGTTACGAATCTTTACGGTAACGCGATGCCTGATTTATCGACGATTCAATTTCTTCGTAAACGCGGCCATTACGATTCGAGATGGGGACCGGTGCATTCGGATCGGCCCATAAATTATTCAAAACTCCTTTCGTCGACCGGGAAACGTACTGGTTCCCTTCGCGTACGTATATAGAGTAACGAACGATAAGAAAGCAATTTCGCGTGCAGCTGAAACAATCGGGATCGCAAATTGCGATCGGAACGTATGACCACTTTCAATGGAAGCCTTCGTCAATCTCGCGGGAATCTTTCTTTCTTCTACCTTTATTTTTTTCTGCCGATCGATCCGCTGCTCGTCGATCGAGGCTCGCTTAATTATTACTTCTTGCCAGCCACTTCTAAAAATAATCACCGACCCTCTTTTCCCGATCCGCCAATCCCGCTGCAGTGGAGAACGGTCGACGAGAGAGCGGATCGATCGATTTTGCAACGAGCAAAGTGAAATGCCGTTTTCGGTGTTGCGGAAGGGACGCCGGAAACGAGACCCGTTTACCCTCGCGTGCACGAACGAGACCAGCGCCACTCCCATAGAGAAGAAGCAGCGCAAAAGTGAGAGTAACTATACACACGATCGCCTCGAGCCCCTGATCCTGCGCGTTCAGTAGGCGTTTGAAATTTATTTTCCATGTAAGGCGGACAATCGAATCGTTGCGTCGCTTACGGATGCGATGTTGGCGCGTACGAAACACGTGCACGTTGTTATTGCAGTCACGGTGCTCGAATTGTTTCGCCGGACAGCGCGACCGTCTTCCGCGATTTGCCACAGTGGACACGCACCACCGCCTTGTGAACGGCGGGAACCTTTATTACCTTGGCCTATGGAATTGTTCGAAACGGCGAAAGAAGTTTATTATGCTTGCTCGAAGGGATGTACGTAGTAGTGGCGCGCTTGAGAGGTTGGAGAATAGCTACGGAGGAGAGACGGATTTTTTAAACGTTACGTTGTTTACGACGAAAACGATCGCTTCTTGATTTCTAGAGTCCCCCCTATAGTCGGTACAGGTTGATCTCGAGTAAAAGTTGTTGAACGACGGGGGATGAAACCGTTGGGTGTTAGATCGCGGATATTTGTACAGATTCGTGGTTTTATTCGTGTAATGGAAGAAACGAAACGCGGATGAAGACTCGCTTCGACCACTCGGATAGACGCGAATATATTACTTGGAATATTCCATATATCTCTGGATTATTACGTAATTACGCGTATGGTTGCGTATATTTTTTGCATCTTTACGTTGCCTACAAATGCACGAACATTCGCAGTCTGGTTCGTTCTAGTTTCAGTCGTTTTTCAGCTTTTGAACGCCTTTTTGCTAACTGCGCGAGAATTCTTTTCTTAAATGTCTCAACCACGCTGGTCTCTTATTAACGAAAGGATACGCAGTGTCTTGAGTCTGCGTTTTTCACGCTTCTATTTCAAGCGATGGACCTTTAACATTAAATAAATGGAACTTAAAAATAGTTGTAAAAGGCATAGTACGTATATATGGTGGAAAGGTCGCCACAGCAGAAATCTCTTCTTTTTGTATCTAACGTCGTAGAAGCAAAACGCTTAGATTTAATACAGTTGAAACACCAATAAGAACAATTAGGTCTTTATCTGTTTCGCTAGCAAATATTTGAGCAATCGCTGTACTCTCGCCGCTGTCTGATTAAGTTACGGCCTAGTGTTTGATCATTACGATAAACGTGTGTAATATTTGTCGGAACATGAAAAGTAAAAACTGATTTTCGTCCATCTCACGGTCGAAATCTGAATTTAGACGGCAACGAGAACTGAAAAATCGTCAATTTTCTTATTACCTATTATTACCTATTATTATTAAATTTACGTTAAAAATATCGACATCGATAGTCGAAGATTCCAACAAACTGGAAAACTTGATGTATTCGTTACCGAACCTCGGATAAGTAGGCCAGTTTATAGAAAATTTGAAACTACAGAAATACGTAACGCGCAAAAGCGTACGAAGCGTCCAAAGTAACAGCAGTAGCCAGCATGATATTCCGCTAGAAAAAGCAATTCTCTAGGTTTCATACTTTTTAACGATCTTGCTAAAAATACAAATTCCTATAAACGTTCGCACTTTATACTCGTTGCACGCTTATAGCGCGCGTCTCCGCGCAAAACCATCTTCGATCCATCGAATCTGCCAAACCTATCCATCGGTATCGCACTTCGGTAAACATTGGCAAACGGAACAAGTTTCACCGTGGTGCGATCGGCGATCGACCATTCACGCTTGTTTCTCGTTTCAGTGACACGAGATGCATCGGAGGGTGGGGTACAGCAACTACGACGGCAAGATCGCCGGCCTGTACGATCTGGAGGAGACGCTTGGCCGCGGTCATTTCGCCGTTGTGAAGCTCGCCAGGCATGTTTTCACCGGCGAGAAGGTCGCAGTGAAGGTCATCGACAAGAGCAAACTCGACGAGGTCTCGAGAGCGCACCTCTTCCAGGAGGTAAGGACACGGACGAGATACGACGGCGTTCTTCTTTCTTCCCATCCCCGGTTCACCGTGTCGTCGCGTGTCTCGTCGACGGAGGCGACCGCGCGTATCCTCCGTCCCTTTGTTCCTGTTCCCCCTATGCGTCGTGTAAATGGGAATACGTCGAGCACAAAGCGGGTGGCGGAGGAAATGGAAGCGCGTACCGATCTCTTCGCTTCTTTTCGTTGGCTCGCTCGATAGCCGTGCGCCGCGTTTCGTACTCCACGGCAGCGAATTTTTACCGCGGTCTCTCTAGCCTTTTTTCAGGCCTTTGCTATATCTATCGTCCGACCATATTCCAGGGGATGCTGAGTTTTTTGAACGGGTTAAGTTTTCCGAAGGGGTCTTCGGTAGAAGAGATTGCGGTAACTTGGAATTAATCGGCAGCCGTGGGTCGTAGAGTCTTTGATCAATGCCGAAGGACGTTTCGGTGAACGCGGGCACGAGTTTGGAAGACAGGGCGAGGTTTTACTGGGAGGCATACACACGTCGAAGCTCGCAGAAGCTGAAGGTTTTTTCACGGTGGGACTGCGTTTATCTGAATTTTGTTCCTTTGGAATTTTAGTTTGTCGTTAATTAAACGAAGCATCGAGTCGGCCAACTTTTGCTGCAGCCTCGCCCGCGAGTTTTCAACTTCGAAGCAGCGCGACGTCTATACGCTGCTCGCTCGATAAGGATCAACCAGTAGTTTGTCGCAACGACGTAGACGCGCCTAGGTGGAGGGAATAGCGACGAGAAACGCGTCGCGCGAATTCTTCGAGTTTCCCACGTTGAAGGCGATAGAATCAATTGGCCAGAACGTTTTTTAAAGGCGGAATTCGATAGTGCGGGTAAATCGATGGTCCTCGACGATCCATCGATCGAACACGGGATAAAGTTCCTTAACGTAAAGATCTAAGAACGTGGATTTCGGAACCCCGAACCATCGCCAAGGTGCCAGACTCCATCCTCCTAGAACCACTCGCGATCCGTATCATAGAGGATCCTGTACGAACGTTGGCCTTTCTCGTCAAAGCGAATAAGCGAGATCTCGCGAAAACAGCTTCCTCCTACGATGTCTCGTGGTTTCGCGACATCGGTGTTAAATATTAACGACCGATTGCGCAAGATCCGCTCGACGGTATCGCGTAGGTAATATCTACGATCCGCTTCGAACTTGTAGATCTCGTTAAGGTCAACGAGATAATGGCGCAAGGGGGAAGGGGAAAGAAAGGGTCATTGACCAGCGTGGTTGGAGGGCAAACGTCGAACCACGCTGTTGTACCATGCCGACCATTCTCTTTGTTTCTCCGTCTGCAGGTGAGATGCATGAAGCTGGTGCAACATCCTAACGTGGTCAGGCTTTACGAGGTGATCGACACTCAGACGAAGCTCTATTTGATCCTGGAGCTTGGCGATGGCGGCGACCTCTACGATTACATCATGAGACACGACAGCGGGCTCAGCGAGGAGGTATGTAACACGATGGCTCGAACGTATTGCGCGTAATGATCTTGTTCAAGCAGGGAAGACCGAGAGTCATTTTACGCGCGTTGAGATCACGCAGGAGTTCTTGCGCAGTTTCTTCGCCGCATTTTCTTTTGCCTACCTTGACGATGCTTTAGATGGACGTGAACGAATAGAATTAATCGGAGAAAGATCAACGCTTTAAGTAGTAGTAGTAGTAGTAGTAGTAGTAGTAGTAGTAGTAGTAGTAGTAGTAGTAGTAGTAGTAGTAGAAGTAGTAGTAGTAGTAGTAGTAGTAGCAGTAGTAGCAATAGACACTCCTTTTACCGCAGCTCGATTACGTAACGTTTCTCAAATTATGAACGACGACTGATTGTAAAGGTTTGAACGACGACTGATTGTAAACGTTTGAACGACGACTAACGGAGGTTATAACGTCGAGTGTCGTCCCGAAGGGTTGGAGCGTTAGGCATTTCGACCGATTTGAATCACGATACAAACACCGTAAAAGCCTTGAGGTGATTTTAATGCCTCGTTATTCTTTGCTCGTTGTCAGACAACAGCTCGCTGCATTTCGCTCGAGATCAATCCTACATCTGTTGATACTCGACTAACTCGCGACTGTATCTTCGATTCTATTAATAACAATTTCATTATCGACTAAAGCGTATTTATCGTGCGCCACTCGTGAATCACAAGCGAACGCGCGTTAGTCACCGTATTTTAAAATCGGAACGCTCCTTGCTCGTTACTCGTTACCGGAAACGGAGGAAATGTATCAAGAATTGCCGCGACGACCCTAACGAGACTCGTTCCACGTTCGTTCTGTTCATTCGTCGAACTCTCCGTTTTGTTGTCTTTCGACGCGATCGGTAGAGTCCCAAGGCCGTAACGTAATTCTCAAGGCCCGCTGATAGGCTTTTAATCGATCGCAGGTGGCTAGAACGTACTTCCGGCAGATAGTCAGAGCCATATCGTATTGCCATCGATTGCACGTGGTACACAGGGACCTGAAACCAGAGAACGTGGTGTTCTTCGAGAAACTCGGCACCGTGAAGCTCACCGACTTCGGATTTAGCAACAGATTCTGTCCTGGTCAGAAGCTCGAGACTTCCTGCGGGTCCCTCGCGTATTCGGCACCGGAAATCCTACTTGGTGATAGTTATGACGCTCCTGCCGTTGGTGAGTACCGTAAAATCAATTCGTGGCTAATTTGTCCTTTCATCGATGTTTCGAATAACTTGATATAATTATATTGGTACAAGGTGTTAAACATCGATATCGACGGGTTGATCCAAAGACACCGAGATTTTGTTTGCGTATCAATTTTATATCGTTTCGTTTCGCAATGCTACGTTGCGATCGATATCAAGATGAATTCGATAACGCGTAGCGTGGATACTCTTATACGATGGTACTCGTACTAATACTTAGTACTTATACTAATATTTAGTATATTTAGACTTTTCTCGTCTTGTATTCAACATGGAAATTCGGGTTTTCAGATGTTTGGTCGCTAGGCGTAATTTTGTACATGCTAGTATGCGGTCAAGCGCCTTTCCAAGAGGCGAACGACAGCGAGACCTTGACGATGATCATGGACTGCAAGTACTCGATACCACCGCACGTATCCGAGGGCTGCAAGCGTCTGATAGCCAGGATGCTCGTTAGGGAGCCAGAAGGCAGAGCGACGCTGAAGGAAATAGCAGCTGATCCGTGGCTGGCCATTGGACCCGACTCGGAGCCGGTGGAGGCGTTGCCTCTGGTCTCCAGGCAACAGGTGTCCGATGATCATCACAATCATATAATTACCAAAATGGTCAACGGGAATATTGCTACCAAAGAAGAAATCTTGGAGTAAGCACATCTATCAAATATTCAGCATATCAAAGAGATATCGGGAAATTTATTCTACATTTCCTAAATCTGTTGTATATCCGTGCTAAAATCTATGTACCGAGTACTACTGTGCGCGCGATTAATACTTCTAACATGAAAATTTACGCTACGTTATATTTTAATGCTACGTTGTAATAGTCCTTTCACGAATGGAAATTTAAAAAAGAATATAAATGTTGATAGTACGTCACTTGTGTCTCTTATTCTACCATGTATCAAGTTCTAGCCTCGATTGGCTACCGCGAGAATCTAGCTAATAGAATGACTCGTCTGATAAATATCGAGTAATATCTACTAAAATCATCGTTAATTAATTTAATTGTAGAGCCCTCGACAAGAATGAATACAATCACATAACGGCGACGTACTTCCTGCTGGCAGAAAGGAAGTTACGGGCTCATCGTCAGGAACAGGTACAGAAGACTCGACCGGAAATCCTCCAAGTCTCGGCTAGGTATACTATATTATGCACTATGTCGATACAACTTACTGAAAGAGACAGTCAAACTTATATCAATCACCTATACACCTCAGCGTTGGTTGTTTTCAGCCGGCAAGATGACGCGGCCACTAATGCGCGTACCGACCAAAACTCATTGAGCACGGTCAACCAATCGTTGCTGAGCGTGCCACGAACGCCGGGTGACGTGCCTCAAGTACGTATTCGACGATTAATTATTCTTCTAACAAACTGACATTCGTATGCAACGAACCAACGTAATAATTCGATTGCAAGTTTTGCGGATTTGTGCGAAACTTAAAGGCACAAAAATCTGTAGTGTACAAGTAGTAGTATGTACGCAAAAAAATATATAAGATACCTACAGTAAAATTCCTGAAATAAATATTGTATTATTTGGTGGATAAAATACGTACGCGGTTTCTTAGATTCCGTTTCTATAATTGCGTTTTTGTAAGAATGTAAATTTGCGTGAAAATTCAGAGCGTAGCAACAACACCAGACACGTCGATTTATCGGGCAAACTTTCCAACGGATGATAAGAAACGCGTTCTCGTTGCAGAATATTCGAACGCGGAAGTGCAGCATCGTCCAAGAGGAGGAAGACGAGGACGACGTGTCTTCGTGCTCGGGTCGCGACGAACGCGGCAGCAGTTCCACGTTGAACTCGCTGAATCGTCGAGGATCTCGGTCAGAGGGTAAACTGTCGCACATCCTGCAGGAGAGGTTGTCCCAGCTTCCAGAGAAACCGAGCCTCAAACCGATTTCGTCGCAGCGAAATTCGCAGAAGGACATTAACGTTGTTCCTGCGACTGCAGACGGAGACGAGCGACTGAAGTCTTCTAGTCCAAAGAGCGGGAGCACGCACGATTTCTCGTTGTCTGTCCAACAAAAGATAGTACTCAGGCCTCAAACGGGCAGCCAGCTCGTGGAAAAAGTACCTGCAGCGACGATGCTCGACTCGACCAGCCAGGAGAACCTGAAGAACCGTTTTGACGACGGATCGTTGACCGGTTGGTCGAGGAAAGGATCCTCGGAAAACAGGCCAAAGTCGGTATCCGACTGCTTGAAGTCGATGGGACCTGTTCCAGCGAATAAGTGGAGGATGGGTTCGCAACATCGATCCTCCGCCTCTTTGGACTCCTCGTCGACAATGGGTCCGTCGAAACCGTCCGAGACCAGCACGACGACTACCACGACCACTATCCTCAAGGAGTCGTTCACGGTATCGATTCCCCTACGACCTTTGAGCGGTCTGAACGATAACCTAACGTTGACGCCCAAGTACAAGACCATGCCTTCGCCAGGCAGCGCTGGTTCCACGTCTACGCCTTTGAACGAAATCTTGGAAGACGGAGATGCATTAGCGGTATCCGGCAGCGAGAGCAGCGGCTCCAAGTGTCGGGTGGTTAGGAGAACCGGGTACGAACAGAGGAAAAGCAAGTTCCACAAGACACGCACAACCTCCTGCTCGAGTTCAGACGCTAGCGACGACGACAGTGAGAGTAGAAAGAAGAGGGCGCATAAATTGGGCGCATCTTCGAGCAAGTCGATGCCTTCGAGACGCGATAGTCACGACGATTCTAGCGACTCGCAAGACCCAGGAGGGAGTGGTGGAGGTAGAGGTGGCGGAAGTGGTGGAGGCGGTGGAGGCGGCGGAGGTGGTGGAGGTAGCGTGGGTAACGGAGAACACACGACTGAGACATCGCCGAGCGAAACAAGTCGAAAGGACAACGGGAACAGCACGAATACGACAACCACAACGACTACGACGACAACGGGTGGAAGGCACAGGTGTACGGAGAATCAAGTTATATTCGGTAGGAGGCATCGCGCAGGTAGGAGAAGAGCCGGAGAGACCCGACTACGCGAGAGTCAATCTTTGAACCGTATCACAGAAGTGCAGGAAGCGGAAGGGCCCTCGTCGTGTCACAGTCATTGTCACGTGTCCCGCAATTCTGCAGTTCTAGGAGTACAAAGCGTGTCCTCGTCTTCGTCTTCGGTATCTCAGAGCAGTACAGGCTCGCACGGAATCCCACAGACGTTGTCTCATGCAGCGACCACTGTTCAGAAGGCCAAGGGTTTCGGAGCGAGGCTCTTGCAAAGTTGGTCCCTCAGCGCCGGCAAGTCCTCGTTGTCCCAATCGTCGAACAAACAGACCAACTGTAGTCCCAACGGTAGATGTAACAAACAGGAGACGCCACGAAACGCGTGTCAAAGGATCACGATGTGCGACGAAAGGGAATTGAATGGTTGCTCGGTTAATCAGATACCGTCCAACGACAAGGAAAACAGGAACGGGCCGATGAATAGGAACGACTGCAAGAACAGGAAGATCCGGTTGCTTAGTCGGTATTTCGCCGTGCATAAGAAACTCTGTGTTCCTTTGCCGGGATTGTTCGGCAAAGGACGTCTCTACAAAGCGCGATCTTGCGGTAGCATTGCTCGAGATCGTGTCAGTCCACCGTCACCAAAGTCCATGTTATTCTGCGCCACGGCGGACGACAAGTGGCGAGGTCGTAAACAGTGGTGCGACGCGAAGCACCAGCATCGCGGCAGCGACGGGGACATCAATCAGAATTTGGGCCTGTCGCATTTGGTCCAGGAGGGCGTCGTGGGAAAAGGCTGCAACGCGCTGCCTGCCGTCTGTCACATTCACCTGGGCGACGCGTCCAAGTGTTGCAGCCTCTGTTGATGAATCCGCACGACGAGCAGGTCGATGTGCAAACGACGACGGAAGAGGACGGCGTGGGTCGCGTAACTTTGACCCGGAGTCGTTGAAATCGCAATCCATGCGACTACGGACGACGTTCCGTCGCTGTCTCGTCGTCGTTTCCACGCTGTCTCGTCGTTGTTTCGTCGTTGTTTCGACGCTGTCTCGTCGCTGTTTCGTCGCTGTTTCGTCGTTGTTTCGACGCTGTCTCGTCGTTGTTTCGTCGCTGTTTCCAGTAATGATAGCCGGTGATCAGGAAGCGGCGAGGACGCGCGAAGAGGCGCAAGGAGACGCGATCATCACGAAGTGCAATCAATTTTCGCACACAGAGGTGGAAAGCGTGGTAGAAGAGAAAGAGAAGAGGAAGACGATGAAAGAGAAAGCACGCGAGACAACGCAGTGCGTCGCGATTAAACGGGGAAGACGAGGAGGAGGAGGATCTTCTATATGCAACGCGTTGTGGTGATCGTTAATAGCCGCGACCTCTCGGTAGATTACGCAGCACTCGTCACAATGGTCAATGTATTCAATCGATCACGTCATGTGTCCCCTCCATTAGACCGATGCTGCATCAGCAAAAAACCTGATCCTGTAACCTTTCGAACGCGACGCGTAGATGAGAAAAAGACCGGAATAATATTAAGGGTCGTGTCGAGAGGGAGAGAGCGTTATCGATCGATCTTTCGCTCTGCGGGAAGTGTATCTAGTCCGTGTGAACAAACCTATATTGGATATTACAGAGTTTATTACTATTATTAATATTATTATTGATATTTTATTATTATGATGATTATTATTATTATTATTATTATTATTATTATTGACTATAATTATTAATATTATCGTCATTCTCTTAATTATTGTAACGCAGACATCGACGGAACCGTGCGAGAGTCGCAAGAAGAAGGATCCGACGTCCAAGGATGGATCGACAATCTTTTGCCATCTTGGAGGATCTTCCCCTTTGTTCGCCTTTGTTTCCCTTTGTTCCCCTGTGTTCCCCTTTATTTATCTATCTATTCCCTTACCTTTTATCCTCCTCTTTAAACTCTGTTCCTCCCGCGAGTCGCGACTATTGTACCGTTTTTCCTACATATATAAAGAATTAGCATGCGTTCTTGGGGTCTCGCGCCAGTGGCTCTCTCGAGAGATGAACGGAATTCCTTCACGAGGGACGAGGCACACAAGCGAGACCGTATTTATACATGTAACACGCTAATCGATTAGGCTTACGCGCGTACCGTTTCGATCGAGGAACGTACTCTGTGGTGCTATATGCGGAACATCTGACGCGACGAGGAAGAAGCACAAAGAAAATGGAGGATATCGAACTTTTTTGTAACTATTTTTTTCGGCGTTCTGGGGGATAAATGCTATGTGCGTTGAAATTGAAAATAAAATGGTAAAATGGAAATTCTAAAAAAAAAAAAAAAAAGAAAAAAGAAGAAAAAGGTGCACGTAGAGGAATAGAAATTCCTCGGGAGAAAAAAAGTTCCAATACAAGGTGTTGGCAATCTAGACTCTTGTTTATAGAATTTACGAGCGTGAGAAACAAAATGAATTCAATGGAAGAACAGTTGCTTCTGCAACTTGCGAGACAAGGGACAGCGGAGGTCTGTAATGTCTATAATAAAGTCTGGAGGAATTTCGCGTAATTCTTTTACCAGAAAGGTAAATCTCCGAACGAAAGACAAAGGGTCAAGAAATCCAATAATCTCGTCCCTGCGACGTTTAAGGAATATTTATCGTCGAGGACAACCCGACGTTCAAGTACCAAAGCGACAATACAAAGTTTTGAAAAGCCTAATTGAATAAATATTCGGAATATTCGAAATTCATAAAACGGACCATCGAAAGAGAGACAGGATCCCCTAGGACAGAACTCTGTAATAGAACGATGCGCACGATGTTCTCTTCCCGTCGTACAATTCAAGAGACGATCCTCTTCGCCCTTCGAAGCAATCGGCAGCGAGTATCAGCGCGCTTGCCGGCTGAGCGCGCACGCCTCCTTCTTCACCGTATTCATCGCCAATGTCATCGTCATCGTCGTTGCCGAATGCGCGCGTTCATTTCTTGGAGAACGCAGACCAAACACGTGTATGTTGCTGTGCGAAACGAAATATTTGGTAGAATAGAAATATTTGGTAGATTGTAGAGTGCGAGCCTGGAATCTGTTATCCATGACAAAAGACACGTTTCTCCTCGCATCGATCGACGATGTTGAAAAAGTAGGTCAGAAGGAACTACTTGGTGGACTTTGTGGAACTCTGTAGATCGTTCGTTTCGAGGATCGAACGCGAGCCATTCGGCACTATTTCTCGCTGAACCTGAGCGATGTACGTGCACGCGCTTTTCACCCTTTTTCTTATATATCCGTCGCCATGACTGTGGGGTGCTGTACTAATCGCGGGTGTAAGCTTGAAACGTGTTTATTTTCTTTTCCTTTTCTCGAATTTGTCAAGCTATCTCGAACGTTTTTTTTTTTATTGTGAAAATTGTGAGAGAGGAAGAAAGAGTCGAGCGTCTCCGAATATTTGTATTTCTAGGATTTATTGCGTGAGCGGTATGTTTTTAGAAAAAATCATCTGTATTTCTTTTACAGGACGGTCGAAGCCCGAAAGGATATTTCAGGCCAAGCGAATAACTGGTTTACGTTAGTAAGATGATCTCAAGTCGCTTGAATTCGGCCAACTTGGCTGATCCGAACGGAAGCTTTAAGATCGATACCGATGATACGTCAATTCTTACTCGATCGATGTTCTCATATAAACAGTTAATAGGCAGTAACGCCGAACGAATAACTGTTTGCCGTAACTAGTTGTGAGTCACTGTCTGTATCTCCTCGCCGCAGTATATGTCGATTGGATCGCTTGTGACACTCTGAAGACATATCTGTAACGTTGCATCTACGTATTTTTCTTTTTTTTTTTTATTTTCTTCTCTACGTGATACGTAGAGAATCTGAGGAATCGGCTTTGCTTTTCGAAGAATTTTCGAAAATATCGTTCCTTATCACGGGACAAAACTATTTCTAGATATTCGCGAAGCTAGAATTGATAAATTGAATATCAGAACAGGGACCACACGTGATCGCAGTCCAGAATTCGTCGTCTCGTCGTTAGAATATAGGAGAATTAGCGTTAGAGACAATAGACAGTTGTATGTAACGTTCCTGTCTTCTTGTATTACTATACGAAACTTGCATTTTTGCATTTTTCAAAATTAATGCTAGTAAAGTAAGAGTATCGATATCTGCCAGTATCGATAACAATCCTGTAACGGAATAAACTATTTTTTCTTCAAAAATACTGCTTACATTTTAAAGTTGTCCAACGGTGGTAGCAATGATAACTACGAACAAGTACGTCATTTTTCAACCTAATATCTATTTTATGCTGCCTCGTGATACTGCGTTATGGTACGAGGCAACGTTCAAATTCTATGTTTACGTAAATTTGCAGTTCGATTCTTCGAATTCTAATGGCACCTCGTCAGTCGCGACGTTCTATGTTTCCTGAGTAGGCCAAGAGCGTTTGTATGTACCTAAACTAAATCCGCGCATAAACTGTATGTACCGAGCCAGATATTTTTTAGCGTAATACAATTTATTTATTATACATCCTGCGAAAGGAAGGAATGCAAGAGAGAGAGAGAGAGAGAGACGATCCTTTCCAATCGTCACTGCCGACGATCGTCGACCCGCTTTAATCCTCGTTGTGACACTTCTCTCATCCTCGCCTCGTGTCGTCGCCTCGAGAACGAGATCTCGTTTGCTTCCTCCGCAAAGACTGAGCAAATTGTACAATAAATTTCCATAATCGCTTGGATGCCTTGTGTCGTACGATGACGATGACTCGACGAGACCAAAAAGGAAGAAAAGAAAACGAATCATACTCGAATAATGTCTCGAGAAATCACCGTTGTTCTTCGGTCGTGTTTCGTTCGAAGCGCGTTATCGCATTATCGAACGTGCACCTTATCACGGGTGAAGTGTTGGTAAAACAATAAATAAATGAAAAAACAGTAATAGTAATATTAAACAATAATAATAATAATAACGATAATTTACACTCAACGAAATTTGTTGATCGTTCGTTTCGAGTCCCAACGAATCGCGACCAAGGTGTAAAAACGGGCATTAGGATTATTTCCGTTCAATGGAAATTTAAGAAGAAAGGAAAAGGGAAAGGAAGAAAGAGAGAAGAAAGTGTGTGTTGTGTGTGTGTGAGAGAGAGAGAGAGGAGAAGGAGAGAGAAAGAGAGAGCAGGAAAACCATGACGCGCGAATTTTGCTATTTAGCTAGAGCTACGCGGAACCAGTGTGACATGCTTCGTTGCCGGGCATTATGGGTCACGGTAGTGAATTCAAGCTTGACCAATTACACGTACACATTCACACGCGTATACACTGTTTCCCTTTGGAACAATCGTAGAATGTACGTGTTCGTGCGTCCGTTCAGTTCGATCACTTTTTACGCGTTATTAGCGGTATCTTTGCCAAACACGAGAAAATTTGAAAAAAGGAAGGAAAAAAGACAAAAAAAAGATAATAATAAAGTAAAATCGTTGAATGTATGCCTGCAGCTGCAAGTAACCTAGCGAAGCGTTGCGATTCTTGCATCGAGTTACCCGCTCGACGAAACTTCCTGCGCGACGCCATATTGTCCCAAGTGGACGTTCTATTTATGATAAATAAGAGGTATTTTTCGTCTTGTAAATGAATCCATTTAGCGATACAGCACGATTAGAGTGCTTTGTAAGAAACGACGAGGGGGAGAGAGAGAGAGAGAGAGAGAGCGTGTGTGTGTGTAGAAGGAAGGAAAATAAAAATAAGGAAAAAAAGATAACGAGATAACGAGGATTCGAACGAAAGGTGGTGTTCTAGGAAATATCGCTTCGGTGTAAACTTCAACGAGGCGTCGTTTTCGCGTTAATTCTCGTTCGCTAGTCCCGTCGAAGTTGTCCATGGACAACGCTACGCATAGAGTACAATTGTCCCCGTGATGATTTTTGTATAAGTGAACAAAGTATGTCCCCTTCCCCCCACCTTTTTTTCCACCGATGCTGTACACATTCATCGAGCGCCCTATCTCTGTTTTAAGCGAGAATGATGAACGAAGAAAGAAAAGAAAAAAGGAAAAAGAATTGAGAAGAATATATACGTATATATATATATATATATATATATATATATAAGAAAAAGGTATATATATACATACGAGACAAGTGTCCGCTTAAATTTCGTAAATGTCGGCCCAACTTACTGCCAGTTGAGTGTAACAAACAGACGAAGAAACGAAAAAGACAAAAAAAATAAAGATCCATTCGCGTGCACCGGTGACGAGGATCGTACGTCGTCGCTCGCGATATACCGGAAAGGTATAAATCATTCATGCAATAAACTGTGTGCCCGAAACAGAATAAACGAGAAAAGAAAAAAATGAACCACGAGGAGCAAGTCTGCTGACGCTGTGTCTTAAGTTTCTCCCACGATGACTCCCTGCCCCCTCTCCTTAAGATCTTCTCTCTTCTACTTTTCAAATCGCAGCAGGAGAGACGCTTCGAGTAGATTAATAAAAGTTGCCATAGGTGGGAGCAAAGATTGCGGCTACTCCGGTCCGCCGAATCATCCTTCCCTAATTAGTCGTCCTTTACAGTCGTTACTGTTCGTTGTTATTCTTCTCTAGTATCGGGAAGAAAGTGGAGGAGGTTTGGCAAGGTTTACGTACGTTAAATGGATCGTATTTAAAATAATATGCAGCGGAGAGAACGGCCTTGGGTGGTCGATATTTTTAGGCCGGAATAAAGCTCGTTCGAATTAGTTCGGTGATTTATGGTTGAGAGAAGTTTCAATTTTGAAAGAGCGCGAAAGAAATTTCGGCTTTTGAGAAGACGTTTATTTCGACCATTTTTTTTTCTTCTTCTTCTTTTTCTCTACTTTTTTGTTACCAACGTATATCTGTCTGTCGATCGAAGTATCGGAATTCGAAGGAGAATAAATTTGAACGCGACCCGTGAATTAAAATCCAACCCGCAGAGAACTGTTATAAAACCGTGGCAGAACGTCGCAGAAGTTCGGAAAGCTCGATTCAGTTTACAGAGTTGATATCAACGGGGACGAAACTCGGAATCGCAGTTTAAAAGACTGGCCACTGTTGTTTCGTTCGAGTCAGGGAGTAGTGGCAGGAACCGCGATCTTTCTGCGAACTTTAAAGTATACTCGAAGCCAAGTAAAGTTAAAGGTTCGCTTTGCTCGGATCCAAGCGAATCGACCAACGAGCGCGAGTAATGAAATTTCAAGAAACATTTCCAGTCAGCATCGATAAGATGATCGAAACGCTGTATCAAGATCGTTATCGATATTCGTACATCGATACTCGGATTGAGAAGCTGTTGTATTCGTCAAATACTACCGATCGAATGCAAGCGACTCGGCCAACCAGAAGAAGAAAGAAACACGGATGCTCGAGGAGCGGAGAGTTTTATAAAAGTAGATCAATTATTGTGCGTTAGTCGCGCGTGAACATTCATAAAATAGGAATTTTATTAAAATTATTATAATACTATAATGTTTCGGGGGAGGTGATCGTGTGACTTAAAGCTGCGACCACGTTTAAAAATAACGTTGTCTCGTTCATTGTGGACGATCGATCATCGAAAGGTGCGACGCTCGGGACGCGCGTATTATCGATGGGCGGTTTCGTTGCGCGAAAGGGAGCGAACATATATACATAGACAGGCGATGGTCGATGCGACTGCAATTACTCAGATAGCGTTATCGTCGTTGCATCAAAAGTGCACTTCCGCTCGCGGTAGTATCGCCTTTTGATCAATTTTCAAATGGTTGGCACACGTTCAAAAGGACCTTGGCAAACGCGCTACCAAGTTTCAAACGTGTTCCAAGACGACGCTTGTTTGGACCATTGACAATGTTGCAGCGATATCTCTTCGCGACCGTCCGATTATTATTATTTATACGCTAATATGATACAAACGAGATGTTTTATAGGATAGAAGAGATACCCTACTAGATATATTATCGACGCGAGTAAACGCACACGAACGAACGGTACGTGTACGTACGTGTGGAACGAGCGACGGAGAAGCGATCGATTTGTATAAAAGGAATATTTCGTTCGACGTTTCTCGACGATCGTACGATTCCGTAGGGACCGGAATGTTATCGTATTTGTTGTTCGTATGCACGCAACAAGCTGCTCCGCTGCAAAAATCGCAGAATATGATATGACGTAAATATAACGTAACGCTTTGCGTGGCTTACATCGCCACGCAGATTTCTTTGACGAAGATGACTCGCGGCAATTCGCAACGTGGAAACGGTAACGGCAATTCCGTTCGTCCTCGCGATTGGAAGAACGCGAACATGTGTGCGTACGCAGCTTTTTACCAAACTAAATACAAATACAGCGTCACGTGAAAATTACGTGCAAAGATACAGACAGTTTCTTCGTTGTACTCGTCGTCGATCGGTCATCGTCCGAGTTCCGTTCAAAAGTCTGTCGAAGTTTATTTTTCTCGTTCGTTGTTATAAAAAATATAGATAATTTACTTATAGGATGTCTTCCTTTATATAGCTGTGGTAATTATAGCGGTAATTAGAATCTAGAATAGACTATCACAGCAGAGATCCGTGGTGTAAATTGTCTGTTTGCCACTTACATTTTTCTACGTGATATACTGTACTTGTACTTGGAAATAGAGGTAAAGTAACACGCGACGTGTTTTTGGAAAATTCGCAAAAAGGAACGTCCGAAGTTTAACGTAACGTTCATTCGCCAGACGTGTTTTCGCGGATTTCGTGCCATGGCGATGGTTCCGAAGACACGATCCGAGGGTTCCGGTATCTTCGATGTGCTTGATAAGATTTTAGCAAGCAACAAAACGTCATTACGAACGATGATCCGTGTATCGGAGAGCTTTCTTGCTGTTTTCAACGAATTCCTGAAACAAAGACGGGAATTTATCGACGCGAAAAGCATCGTTCTATAAATATAGAATTATATAGAATTGCTAAAAGCAATTCTACGAATCTGTTGCGGAGAATGGAATTGGAAAATGTCGATTACCATTAATCCGCGGCTCATGAAGTACGGCCTGTTGATGCCGTCGTTCTTCGCGTAATCTTCGCAGAAACAGATGAATATCGTGTCTATGATCATCTATAACAAATGTAAATCGATGTTGTTTCATACGCGAGGATACAAGTTTATTCGTAAAATTTGTTAGAAGAGCGTTACCTCGTATATGGAAATAAAACAATGCGCGACCAACATAGCAAAAGCCCCGGCCAACGCGATCGGTATCCACGGATAATGGAGTCCTTCTTTTTTCTAAACAGACAAGCAGGTTAACAGATCCAAGTTGGAAAAATTGATTTACGGGCGGACATCGACATCGACATTGACCTGTACCTGTAGTAAGTAAATTCCTGAAACAACTGTCAACGTAACCACCGTCACTTTTCCCAAGAATAGAACAAAATCTCCAACGCTGTTGATAGCTGCGACTCTCAGCACGTTGCTGGCCAAGGCCTGAAAAGCTCTTTTGCCTCCCGTGCAAAAATTACATCCGTATATAGCTGTGCAAGCGAACAGATTGCAATATTAAGATAACAAAATCGAAGAGCGTGTTGAACATTTCCTAGAAAGATCAGTGCAAATTACGTAGTAGCAACGTACCTGTTTCGATGTAAGCATTCCTCGTGAGGAACTTCAAAGCGCACTCGAAACACCAGAAGCAACAATGACAGCAGCATAGGATTAGTCGTACGCAATCGTTGTCGTAATTCTTGAGGCGATTTTGCACGAAGGAAATCACTGCCCTTATCAGCCGAACTATACCGATAATCAGTGCACCAAATGCTACCGTGCCTAAATGATATCGCGTGAGATAACCAAAGCCTTTAACGACTGGCAGAGAGAGCTGCTTCTTGTCCCTGTTGGAAAGAATTTTTTATTTTTTCTTATCATTGGACGAAACTCGTGATTTTTACTATATCGAGTGTTTTCTTTTTTTTTTTGTTTTTTTTTTTTTTTTTTTTTTTTTTTTTTTTTTTTTTTTTTTTTTTTTGTTAAAAGATTAAATCTCGTTTTTAGGTATTCTTATTTTTCGGATCACTACTGTTGAGAGTAATATTATTTCATTCGATGGAAACGCAAAGTCCACCAGTCAAGTAAGTGGAAAAACGGAATATGGAAATTTCCAACGTATCTACGTTCGAATTACGATATCGATCAGTGTCACCTGGTGAAGAACCAACGTGAAACGGCGCTGGCGACGACCATATGCTGGCAGCCTAAGAGGAATTCGCAGGTGACGAAGAAGAAAAACAGATTGTACCATCTAGTCGCCTGAAAAATGTTACGTATTCATCGTTGCTAGCTCTATTCGATTTTCCATTGCACGATTCCATTCACTTACGATTATAACAGCATCCTTCCTGAAATGGATGTGATTTTTCCGGTTCTTGTAAATGTTTCCCGCGCTTTCGATCCAAAGCATGCAGTAAACCCAGGCACACACGGTGAAACCGATCAGAAGATAAGTCTGAAACCAACGACTGTACATGTTCGAAGCATTCTTTGAAGCGAATTAATCGAAAACGAAGCGTTTTTGCTGCGAAACCTTGACAGAGCTTTCGTCGACGAAAATAAGCACGATATAAGAAAAATTGACACGATGTTGTACGAAAGAAAGTAGAAGTACGACGACGATCAAAGGATACAAATTTCAAAGTTTGTCCGGATTTTTATTCTCGAACCTCGTTCTTCGGCACAGCGTGGCGCGATCATCTCCTATTATCCTACCGTATATCGCGACGCTTCGAAATAGAAGGAAAGGAAAGAAGAGAATAGAAGGAAAGGACAGGAAGAGAAAGTACACGGTGAGCGAGGAGAAGCGTAACGGTAGATAAATAGAAGGATAAGAAAATTTGATGTCGTTGAAAGGAGGGTGAGGAGGGGAAGGCATGGGATCCGAAAGCAGCTTTAGATTCTTTGGTACGCTATGAGTTTGTTTGTCAAAAAGGGGGAAAAGTTTTTCGGCTGGGCAGAAATGTTGCCTCGCTAGGTACGCGTTAGTTTTATCAAATATTCACGTACATATATAGGCTGAAGAAGGAGCGCCGGCATCGCGTAAACAGCCTTTCCTGCCTCGCGGAACAGCTGCATCACCAGGGCGATTCTTTTCCTCATCACCAGAACGATCAGCAGAATGATGACCTGTAAATTACGTCCAATCGATAACATCGATGTACCTCGGTTATTTTGCCAACAAATTTACTCCCTAAAATATTTACGAATAGCCGACAGACGACGTCTCCGATGTATATCGAAAAATCGTTCAACAGATTGTCTATGAAAATCGCTCGATTGTATATCCGGTCGCTAATAAGTATCGAGCGTTTTCTCAAATAAAATTCAATTCGGACAAATTCAATGACGGGACATCGAGACGAACGCTTCGAAAACGGCATCTTGGATTAATTAACAAGACGAATCTTCAAAATATCAAGACTCGTTACCGTAACAGTAGACAGTATGATGGCGTAGACCATGTAAGCCTGCTCGCTCGAATCTTCTGCGTCTATTTGTTGCGTTTCCACCGCTTTCTTCTCCGCGTACCACGTTAGCCTGTGCAACAAACGTAACGTCTCCGCTCAGAACACACGATAACACAACATTTAACCGTGAGAATCTTCTTCGTCGGAAGTAACGACGCTCGTTGATCTCCGCCTTAACGGCTAGAAGAGTATATTCCGATACGCAGTAGTTGCGGAGTCGGAGAGAAGACTCGTTAAATCCAAAGGTACAAGAGCCTTTCGAAAATTGCTGATAAGTGTACGAAGTTTTGTAAGAAACGGCATAATCTTACGACAGCTGATACTTTTTATATACATACGTGTACTTAATACCAAAATCAAATTGAACAAAGAAAAGAAAGAGAAATTTGAAGATTGTTCCACCGTAAAGCATAAAAATCGCGCGTATTCTTCGGCCGTGATATTCGAATCTAGAACGAATCTAGAAAAAAAGAGAATGTATTAATCGAAATCTTACCAAAGGAACGTCGAACCACCGATGGACGCCAAAACAACGGCTGTTAAAACGATGTAAACAATCCATTGCACCATGTAGCGGAAAGCGAGCAGAATGCCGAATGAAATAGCTGAGGATAAAGAACGAAGAAAGGGATTTTTGGAGGAAATGTTGACGTAAAAGAAACGAAATTTCGTAAGAAAAAGGAGACGCGGTACGTACCTAAAGCGATCAGTAATAAGTAAACCATCTCTCTCCAAGCAACGCCAAGATCCCTGGAGGCTTCCTGAAAAAGAAGGATTCCGCTTATGAACACGTTCCAGAGAGTAAAATCAAGCCGAGGCAAGGAGACGATAAAGATCAAACTAAATATCTACGTTGTTCCTTTCAGTTTACGCGCTACAAAGATCGTATTTACCTGTTGGCGACGATCTGTATCGACAGAAACTGTCGTGAGATTACTAGGATTTAATGTAGCGAACGATACATGGACTTGGTGAAACTCCGATCAACACGCGTTTAATTGTTAATAAAAGAGAAACTTACAAACCTTGTAAAAATTGTCGAGTCCGAGTTTCTTGATCAAAGAAGAGATCGTCTCTATCGTTCCGCTGCTCACGCAGCGATTTAAAAACGCCGTATCCCTACGAGCAAAATGAGACGTTAAGACGATCAAGATCGTTCGAGAATGAAACATCGATGTGTCGAACATCGCACGAATGTATTTCTACTTGGAGCGTGTGATACTTTGTACGATTATAACTGACATTCCGAGGGACGAATTTTTTCAAGAGAAATAATTTTGTTTCACCGCAGAACGATATATCACCGTATATAGCGTCAACTTTCTTTCATAGCGTCGACGCTGCTGTTTAAACGTTAACGTTTTAAAATGTCATTAACGCGGACACAGTCAAAGCCATCGCGCATAAGAACCATGTATCGTGACGACCAAGTATCCGCGTTATTTCATATTCTCCTCGAATCCAAGAAATTTGTTGATACGGAAAGATATTCGATTCGGTCTAAAGCGAACGCCAAAGGACGCGGCAGAGTTACGACGTGCTATCCGCCACAGGATTTCGCGTCGATCGTACTTTTAGAAATCACGCTTGAACTCGAGGGAAGCAAATACAAGTACAACAAGTAGTAGCAATTTCCGTGCAACGCAGACGCCATTCTTTACGATGCCGCAACTGGAAGTGGCGTACAGGATTCCTTGCATCCTGGTGATACTAACTGATCGTCGCATTTTTCCACGCATGTGCGCGTTTTCACCCCTAGCGTGTCCACCGTAATCCGCAGGTACCTGGGGGAAACGAACAATGAATGAGTAACGACGTTAATGAACGATTGCGCGAAAAGTGTCGTCGGGAATTGGAAAGTTGCCGCGCGTTTTCCACCCGGCCGAGTATCGAATTTACGTGCAACGTTCGCGCTAATTAACCGCGTTATTTCACGCGGCCCGGCTAAGTTCTCCGCCGAGATTTCACGCGTAACACGAAGAATTAGAGATCAGGAGAGGATGAAATAGGAATCGCTAGGCAGGCGAGTCTTAATCGAGCGCACGTAAACGTGTTCAGGATGTTGACGCTGCGTGACAGTTTGGACGGTCGGAATTAACGCGTGCTAATCTCAGAAACTAGAGATGAAATCGAGAAACTCAGGGAAACGGTCAGTTCGGAATTCTGTCGCTTCGGACAATTTTTCCATAAATAATATCAACGTGGGTAGCTCGATGTTGTTACCGGCGTTTGTAACGTTAATTTCGAAGGAATGATAAAAGCACGGTAAGACGATGGAGAGGCGATTTCACATTTTTAGCTAGTCTGGTGCGAATTTATACTTCCGTAGCTGGTAATGTCTAGAAGTAAGAATTGGTTCGCCTTCTCCTTCCAATAAAAATTAAAAGAATTATGTCTATCAGTTAAAAATCATCGGTCACTTTCGCTTCTTCTTTATATTTTGCCCGTAGATCGGTTATTCGAGAAGAGGAACGCGGAGGAACTGCAATACCGCGAACATTCCCGTATAATTTGACGTATTCGCGCGCTCATCCGCCAACGCGAACGCCTCGCTGCCTAGAAAATATTAATATCGTTAGCGGGTGCCATTGTCGTCAACTTGTTTCGTTCGTTCAGTCGTCGACGCGCGGAATATTGAATTCCGCGTTGTTGTCACGAGTGTATGAAGTTCGATGTTAATCCGTCGACGAATTATTAATCCTTCGGGAGCAATGGTACCGTATTTGGCGAAGCTTGAATATCTACGTGGTCAGCGGGAAGGGGTGCTGCTTGCACGTACACGTATGTATTTCGATAAATCGTTGGTATATTGATTATATTCGGTGTTTATGGGGATAGAATAGATTGGAAGCGGACGAGGAACAATTGCTATTAATTTCGGTTATTACAAAAACGAGTTTACAAAGGTTTTAAAGTTTCTTTTCAGCAGCTTGCGTACAACGAAAGATCGAAGTTTCTTATCGTGGAACGCTTAACTTGGAAAGATCAACTTCTCTGGAAGAAAGACGAATCTTTTCGAAATAGTTGGCAAAGTTGAAACGATTCCAGCGGCCGAACGATATTTATTATACGATGAAATTTTGTTTTTCCAAGTGGCGAGCACATTTTCTAATACGACAAATATGGAATAATTTTACCGTGAATGTAAGATTAGATCTAGTATCGGTGTCATATTCGCGAATAGCAAACAGGAAATTTTGAATCAAAATTTACCACGTTCTCTCTGTGATGTTTAACTAATTTCATCGCGCGTTGTATGCGGCTGTGGATAATGACGTATATCAACTAATCCTCGAAACGCTCGTTCGAAAAGGAGCCAACGTAGTTTTCACGTTATTCGCCTACACGTCTCGTGTCGTACATGCTCGAGTCAGTGAACAGGTTATGCTTACCGCTCTTTCCTCGCGTCTTTACCCTTGCATGCGAAATCGGAATTATTTGAACGTTCTCTCTCCGTGATGCGACCGCAAACGTTCGCACAGTCATCGTAGCCATTTATAATGCGATAAATGTCTCCTTTCTGCGCGACGATGCTCAACAGGAAACCCTATATTGGTAACAGAAAAACGTTTCGTACTTTCTGCGTATGTTGTTTCAAAACAGAAACGAAACAAAGCGAAGAGAGAGAGAGAGAGAGAGAGAGTGAGAGAGAGTAGAAGATGTTGAACGTACGAAACCAACGACCAGAGCGATCAGAACGATCAGACTCAGGATATCGGTGCACGATCGATCGGTAACGAAAAACTGGTCCGGCTGCCTCGTCGACATCCCCTCGTGATCCGGTGTCTGAAACGAAAAGTATAGGAAATCGTGATTGTTTTATCGAAATCGCGAGCGTGTCAAGCTTCACTTTTTTTTTTCCACCGAATAAATATCGTCGGTGATATTTTGTTCGCAAACGAGCAAATTCGAGGTAAGCTTCCGGCTTCCCTTGCGATATTGGTATTCTCATTGAGACGAGTAGATGAATTATATTATTTATTGAAAACGGCTCTTATCAGATGGATAATTTGGTGGTTTTTTTTCGTGTCAGCGTCTCGAGATTCGATAGGAGGAAAAGATCCAATTCTACGTGGATATATTTACGTTTCGATCTTTTCTTGGCAGCAGTAGTAGGCATCGATACAGGATGACGGCATTTTGAGAAAAGATTTCTTCATTGAAACGCGTTAGACTCGCAACGCTGGCGCGCATTTTTAAACGAAACTCGTCTGAAAATATGGTCGTGCGTTTGAGGGTTAAATTCTACGTTTTCACGATACGAGTTCTTCGTTTTTTCATTTTACCGTGTAGACGAAAAATTTATTTCGTATCAGAGAACAGAGAGTAAGCGAGCGAGAGCGAGAGAGAGAGAAACGGAATTGATCGGTCGAACGTGAACGTCTTTCCGCGTAACGATCGAAAACGTCGAATCTATTGGCCGTGGTCAGCATTCCGGTAAATGTTCAGCCCGGTGAAATCGAGCGTAGCTAAACGCTTTCAGCGAGAATCGGAGTCGTTTCGCCAGCAGAACGCAGTTGGTAACACTGTTACAAGTCGAACGATCGTAGTAGACACCACCCTAAATTAATTAGACTGTTTGACGGTGACCTTGCATTAGCATGCCTCTCATAATTAAATTCCGCTCTCTCTCTCTCTCTCTCTCTCTTGACTAGTCTTATTAAAGGCGTGCCATTACGTTCTATTGATAACATCATCGTGTCACGTTGTCAACATTTATTTACGTCTCGTTCTCGTTAAAGTCGCGTTTACATCGAGCAACTCTTGATCGAGTCCGAGTCGTCGTTAAAAATCGTCCTCGTAGGCTAAATTTCAGACAAATGGAGGTTGACTATTTTTGGCCCTTTTGCCACCCTCTCAACCTAATTGCCAGAGTCGTCTCGCACAGTCGAACGAATGTTATTAACAAAACGCTACCTTTAAACGAAGTACAAACTTGGAAATTCTCTTTATTCTCGATTTTCACGACGGAACGTACAACGGAACCGTGAAATTTATGCTATTCGTGTTTTGCGATGGATTACGAGGTTGGTTAAACGTTTTGATCGGGTTTGGCCAGAAGAATGTTAGAGGAAGATATATCGGGATCCCAGACTGGTTTCGCTGGAAAATTCGTGTGCGTTGTATATGAATGTTTATCGGAACCGTATAATCTTTGGAAATTTAAAAAGAAATCGAACAACTTTTAAAGGGAGATCAAGTCGCAGATACGTGCACGAAAGTCTGTTTCTAAACTAACGAATAGAGCGGCATACGGTTTTAAACATTGCACATTTTTGATTATGAATTTGACCAAAAAAAGGAAAAAAACAAAAAAACAATATTCAGGCGGGTAATTGATCAAATGGAACAGGTCTCTTCGTGTAATGATCGATGCGTTTATTTTGTTTTGGTAGCTGTCAAAGATTATGTTAACAAAATTACCGAATCTTATCGATCACGCGATATCCAGTTAATTGTATTCTGTCAAGTAATTTAAAAGAAACATATTTCTCCACGTGCAATAACAAAAATTGAGATCTATTGGAACGTTATGGAAAAGATGCGATTCCCGTCTTTCTTTTCGAATATTTTAACCGCTTTAAATTACCGTTTAAACGCCGTCTCTGTAATTTCATCTAGTTTAAAGGGAAACCGTGAAACTTTGTCTAGAGAATAGCGGTCTAGGAACTTGATCGATACTACGTAGATAGCGTATGTTGATCTTTAGGGAAATTAATAGGCACGTTTTTGCGTGTAAGCTTTTCAAGCAAAATTAAAAGCTTCGTTAAGCCGTTCATTTTTTCGACACGTTCTCTTCGTTACGAGAATGGAAATTCTGTTATTACACGGAGTAATATCGATCGCATTGTGATGCGTTAACATCGCTAAAGCATGGCGCAACGAACAAGCGAATCTTGACTGTCTTGATATTAACGACAGTACCTAATCGATAATCGGAAAGATAACAATTAATAACATTACGACATTGTTTTACGATCGGAAATTATTAGGTTGTCCGAAAAGTTTCTTTCGTCCACTAAGCAAATAACGGATGCACCGCGTTCTCTGTTTTATATTATTTTTGTCGAATCACGTTCGATCGTAATAATAAAAAAAAAAAAAAAACTAGAAGAAAATAAATCGTAGATGATCGAACAAAATAATATAAAACGAAAAGAGGTTGTGCGTCTATCGTTTCCTCACAAAAGGAAAGAAACTTTCGGGACAACCTAATATCATTACCGTGTTATACTTGCGAGAAACTATTATACCGTTTTATTGGCGAATTTGCTACTGTTACGCGGACAAACTAATTAGCACTGGTAACTTGTCACTGCAATCGTATAAAGTTTTGCTAATATCAGTTGAATCGTGGCGGGGGGTGTAACAATCGCGCAGGAGAATTTCAGAAACGACAGAACAATCGCGAAGACGATAGTCGTTCGACAGTGTCTCGTTGTCAATTTGCAACTTCGTAACTCGATTCGTCGCTAGTTTAGTCGTTAATTACGAAACAAATAGAAAACCCGATAATTATTGCTTTGGTATTTCTCATTAACGAAACAATGTGATCACAGAGACCGGCAATTATCAACTACTATAACGTCACCGCTATCGTTATCCCGTGATTATTTATTTCCACTCCATTAACATGTTGGAGCGACAAAAAAAAATATCTGTTTCGTTCGTTTCGTTTCGCACGCGTTCAACGCACGTTTAACGCGCGCGTGGTAATAACGATGATATTCCGCTTTTCGCTGCAGTCTCTGGCGAAAATCAAATTTTAATCATCCCGTTATTTCTAAATCACCCTGTAGATCAACGGAACCATCGGTATATAACCGTGCAATTAGAGGATACATATAAGCGCAAAAACAGCGGTTTCATCGCAGCGTGAATACACGGTTTTCATGCACGCTAGTGATCACCGGTTCAAGACCACCCCTTTCTCAATTACATTTTCGAATACGGAGAACAAACAGTTATAATTAAACCATTTATCTGCATTTATCGTCGTAAGAAAGCGCTATCCAACGCGTTGCATACGGCGCGTTATTTCTGAAATTCGCCACCTCGCGACTGCGAGTCCGCGTTGTATCAAATTTAAGCTTGTTTTCCCTTGCACCGCGATCTTTATTTTTGGAAACGAACCGTCTATTCGAAAATTCTCCCTCTTTCCTTCCTTGTATTCTCGATTGGCTTGCTCTCGTTCGCTTTATCACTGGAAATGAAATATCTGTTTATTCCACTACTTCGGGTGAACGTATCTACGTCTTTCTACTTTCAACCCTTTGAACGAAAATGACGAATTTTGGCGGCACGAGTTCTCTGTGCGAAATTTCACTTTGATGGGCTATATCTGAAGCATCGTGTTTAAAGCGTTTAATTACCGTATTTTGGAATTTATTTATACGTCTCAAACGTACTTGGATCTCCATGAACGTTTATACTCGCAACGCGCCTTCTAATAATCGCTCGTATCTTATTTCGTAGAGCTTGTAAACCAACTGAAGCGAATCCTATTTAGGAAAATGAATAAATAGCTCTCGGTGAAATATTTTTTCCTACAAGTGGCGCTCAGAATGGTCGCGTTTGAATTGACCGGTCTGAAAAGTCACGTCTCTAGTTTCCGCATCTCGCGCACTCGTTTGTCCGACATAATCGCTAAACTAATAAACGCGAACTTTGCGCCGAACGATCGTTTATTCATCGCTTACCTGTTTGGTTAAACACGCTCGAATATGCCGTATAATTTAGACACGGACACGATAATTAAAGCGCGCGTGCGAGGCCAATACGTTTCTCATGAATAATTATCGCTCTTCTCCGCCATTACGCGAAAAGAATTGCAGCCGGTGCGCGAAATTTCCACGAAATCAGTGACCTGGCCCGGCCTCTGTTCCTTTTTCCGCCACAGCGGCGAGACAAGACCAGAAGTTTTTATATCGAAATACTCGGGCGGAAATTTCAACCAGGCGTAATCGTAAAGAATAATGCTTACCCCGGGCTCCACTTTCGACGAGGGCTCGTCCACGCAACAGCAACAGCCCATCCTCCAGGAACTGGATAATCCTTGCTAACAGCCGGTGTATTGTCCCTCTTGATCCTTTCCTGGCTCCTCCGCACTGGCCGATGTCACGGATGCGCCCGCTTCCGGGAATAAATTAAAACGGAAGTTCTTTAAAATGGCCGCAGCGAACGTCGCATCGAGGATTCTTGTTGCGCCGTGGTGCAACGCTTCGCAATAATAAGTATCGCGCGCGAAGAATACACGGTCTCTTTAAATAACCGATATACGGGCCGATAAGACGGAGATAAGAAACTACTCGATTTCCTCGATAACATCGGATGTGAAGCGGTTGATACTCGTGTAATGCGAGCATTTGTAAGACTCTCTTCTCGCGTCGGAATATCGCTGACCCGCGGGAAAATCAGTCGGGGGCTCGTTTTAGTTCGTAGTAGCTGTTTCCCTTCTCCTCTGTTTTCTTAGATCCTCGAGGCTGTGTATATTTTATCTTCGGCGAGATTGACAGATCGACGACAACCATTGCTTGGTGACATTCTATAGATCGTAACGTTTGTTGCGAAAGTCACAACTGCAACGGCGAGTGTACAACGGCGGAAAAATTCACCGATCGCTAGGTGGTTAAACGTCAAGATCGATTGGATGTTTTTTTTTTTTTCTTTTGTTTTGTTGAAAGCGGACTGAAAATTTATTTACGAGTCGCGTATTACGAAACCTCGTTGGAAGAATCGTAAGCAAACGCAGGCGTAGGCGCTTGTCGAGAATTCTGTTCCGAAAATCTGAGATACAAGAGATATTGGAATTGCAAATAAAAATGGCTGTATCCGAAAGGAAAAATGAATTTGAGCCGATCTTGACGCGCGATAGCTTTGAGAAATCTGCGAAGATCGTACGAGTAAATTTCTGTAATTTATAAGATCGTCGAGCGTATCAATAACGTGGCGTAAAATTGTAGGAACTGTAGGAATCTACAATCTCGCAGCTCGTAACTTGTCGATCAACGCGTTAGTTTGAAACTAACGCCGATGGATGTTGCGCTGTTCGCGAGAGCTCGCGAAATACAATATTTTCCAGGTTATCCGTTTCTGCACTTATAGATAGCGTGTTGCATATTAGTTTTTGACGTGGACATTAATTATCGAATAACTTTTATGGATTGGAGGAGTGGCCAGCGGCAGGTACCGAACACCGTTTTAAAGTGGAATTTTATTACGCGACAAGCGAAGCAAATGTGAAACTAATCGTAATATAACGTCAACGAAAGTTGCGCTCGCTTGGGACGCTTTGACCTATATGCTCTACGCGCGGATTAAACCAATTCGGAACTGCGGATGCTGTCCAAACTGGCTGAACGCGATACTTGAAAACGAGTAATAAAAATCAGTAACTATGGACCGACTTCGAAAACTAGGTTACGAAATTGTTCGGATTAAAAACTACCACCGAATATGTCCACCGTATTGCGTCACGGGTATCGCTCTGATTCGTCGATCCACGATTCACCGTTAAATATGTTTCTCCTCTGTGCTGCCGCTCTTTGCCAGGCTAACTTCTCGTCAAAGTAAAAATTGCGTTCCATTTAAACGAACGTTGCTTGAAACGTGTACGAACGTCTCTTTACGATATACCGATGTTTTCACAACCGTGAACCGCGAACAAGGAGAGACGGGAGAGACAGCGAAACGTAATATGAAACAATAGGAAGCGAGAACGAGGCAATTTCTTACGAAGATTCGAAGTAACGATGAAATTGGGAAATAAGTCGACAGCGCTAATGACGATCAAGATGGTTGTCTCTCGTCTACGCGGCAAATATACCCGCCTTTTTTATGTTTCCCGCCTGGCGCGATTAATATTTCCCGGAACATCCTCTTTCGGCGCGAGTCACGTCGGTCTCGATCGATTAATCGAATAAGCCTACGCTGCATGGCGAAACGACTGGTACGTAAGAGCCCGGGGTTGTCGGTTCGCCTGTTGGAACATTTTCAGTCGGACAGTTTCGTGTACGATATCTTTTGATCGATGAAAAAATATCCAATTTTCGGAAATGTAATAACGCGGCGCTCGGCGTGGAATCGTGTAATTTTGAAATTTCAACGCGCACAGAAGCGGGTTAAAAGCGAGAAACGTTATAATATTTCGTTGGAAAGCGAAAGAGATGATGCAATTTCCGGCCAGACAGCCTATTAAAACTTTGTGTCCCGATTAATCATCAGGATTGTGGTTATGAAACAACAACATCGGGTAATTGAAAAGCGAAAATGGAGCAAAGCGCGCGGCGAGCTGCGTTCTTTGTTAACCTTTTGCGCGAAATATCGATGCGCGTTGCTTGTCCATTTATTCGTTATGAATAAAGCGCGTTATGGTCGGTTAATCGTCTTGAATCGTTTTTCACAGTTCTGAAACACGCGACAGAATGGATGTCATCTTCGTTGGAATTTACTAATCGCTGTAGGAGGGCGAGAGAAAGTTCGTAGAACGTGTACGGTTCTTGCACGTTTGCTCGAATTACATGTTTTATACATCGAATTGCCATTAAGGTCGGCGTTACATATTTTACGTGGTGCGCGTTGAACTTTGAAACTTGTTATACGGTCATGAAAATTCTGATATATCCTTTCTCAGTTTCGCCGTCCGTCTTCTTTTTCGTATTCGAGGATCATACGCGAATATAAATTATGCAATTGCTGCACTTTTCAACGTAATAAAGACACGTAGACGAATGCTCGCTGAATGCGTCATTTTTAACGGACAGAAATCATAGAAACTTTCGTACACGTTTTTTCTCGGATAGGAAGGAGAATAAAGCGCGAATAATATCGTGGAAGAAAGAACGTAGAGGAGGAAAACGAACCAACGAAACGTCGATCGCTCATCCTCGTCGATCTTCGTCGATAGTTGCGCAATACCACGCTAAAGTGCGCGATCTCGTGATTCGAGCAAATGTTCTTCTTCTTCTTCTTCTTCTTCTTCTTACGAAGGATTCCGTATAAACGCTTCGATAGCGACGTTTAACGATTCGGCAGAAAGCTCGTCGCAAATGATCATTTCAAGGACGATCGATCGATACCGAAGCTGGCGAATCGTTGAACGAAATTCGAAATTACACGATATAACGAAACACGGGTTGACTCTGCCAATCGCGATAGAAACTCGCGTAAACGCGTGTTAACGAAATTTCAAAATGTTTTAAACAACCTACGTTGATATACGTACGTGTATAAGAAAGTTTCCCATAGCTAAGTGGTCGTGCACTTTTCTAAGTCACTGTAAGTACAATCCCATGTAACTTCTCGTTATTCCGTGTCGCTAATAATCCATGCAAGCGATTTATGCGGCTATAAATAACGCTAAGGAGAAGAAGGATGAACGCGAAGAATATTTTCGCGATTCGTTGTACATATATCACGCTATAAAAAAGTTAAGAAGCAAAGTAGAGGAGAAAAAGAACGAAGCACACACCGCAAGTTTGCCAAGTTTCGTTAAGAAATATACCCTTGAACGTGTTTCGACGCATCCCGGCGAACTGCAATTCACGCGAGTAGGAGTCGATCAACGCGGACTGCGATAAAAATCGAACATGTGCGCGGTTCGCTCACAAGCGCGTTTCCATCTTCGCATTTCCTACCTCGGCCTCCTTATTTCCGAATACTACCCCTCCTCTTTTTCAACGATGCATGAAAAATGTTGTCGCCACAAGTACGGTTGGAGACAGTACGGTAAATTATCCTACGAAAATAAATATCCAGGGCGCGAGTTATAAAATACACCTGCGAAATAACCGTCTCACAAATTAAATTACAGATTCGCGGAACGTGGTTTTCAATTTGTAGAAACAATTCCCGTGTTGCGGAATAATTTTGTCTGTGTGCCTCCGAGTTATGGCACGGTTTTACCTGGCGCGCCTTTTTAATTTCCAAGAAAACTGTTTTCGCGCGGTAATTTCACTCGTGTCTTTGTATTATTATTTCATAGATGCGTTATTATTTCCTAGATATTATCTTATCACACATATACGCGTCTTTCTCGCCCGAGGGGCGAATAGTAAAATTGCGTTTGACCGTTTCTCCAACTTTATCAAATCGTAGAATTTGCAGGATGAAAATATTAGAAGTAACGACGAAAAGATATACAGCAAATCCTTGAAATATTAAAAAAACGTTACGTAACGAGACTATTTTCGTGGAATAATTTTCCGCGTTTCAGGATGATTTCATATAGCGTATCTCCTTAATTTGTGGCAGAACTGTTTTTGCGGAATAATTCCGCCCGCGTGCTTTCGAGTGCTTTCGTGCGTCGGTGGGGGATGACATTAATCTACTGGAAAACCATCTATGCGAAACAATTTTTACAACAAGAACAAGACACGATAAATCTTACTTGCAAAATCCCAGTTAAGGTCGCAACGTTCGGTTAACATTTTTACAATTATACGACGAATTCCATATTTCCAGACTTGCTGCTTAGAGGTACATCCAAACACAGAATATAACGGATCCAATTTTCGGAATCAAATGAAAGTTTCCCACTCGCGCGTTAATATTCCACTGTTTCTTATTTATAGGTTGCACCAGTCTCGTACTCGCGATAGACGCGAATAAAACAAACGACGAGAAACGAAAAGTGCAAATCCCAGTTAAGGTCGCAACGTTCGGTTAACATTTTAACATTTTTATACGACGAATTCCATATTTCCAGACTTGCTGCTTAGAGGTACATCCAAACACAGAATATAACGGATCCAATTTTCGGAATCAAATGAAAGTTTCGCACTCGCGCGTTAAATTCCACTGTTTCTTATTTATCGGTCGCACCAGTCTCGTACTCGCGATAGACGCGAATGGGGCAAACTACGAGAAAAGAAAAGTGGAGAAGAGGCTCTAGCGATGTTTGGAATAGAGAGCAGAGAGCCAGGCCGCGAAGAAGGTTCCTTGGATGGATCGATCATACACAGACAGAGAGTATTTCGGGGGTCGAAAAACGATTCGCGCGACGAATTTCGCCCGAGTTGCTTTTTCCCTCGTAGTAGGTCGATAAGCTCGACGCAAACCAGCCAACCAGCCAGGAACAATACAACTTATCGAGCGACACACATACCTCGTTATTGGGTACGTCAGATAAGAGGCGAGGAGAACGAAAGGATCGCGAAGGAAAAAGAGAGGCAAGAAAAGAAAATGGTCGGGCGGGGTTTGGAAAGGAATACGGAGGTACGGTTAATCTCGTTCGAAAGTACGGCGAGACCATGTCACCTGGAATTAAACACCGGCGCGATATTTCCTTGATAACGAATGGAATGCGTCGGGCACGCGAATACCGTGTATCTTGATCGACTTTCGCGAAATTAGGCAACTTCGCGGATCCCGTACCACGGCCGACGAATGTCCCAATTAACGTGATAGTTGGTTTTTTAGGAGTAGCTTGATCAAGTAGTTTGATAGGTTAAATGTTCTCGTTTTACCGTGACGATAATGAGATTTCAAGATTTAGAAACCTTCTTTCGTGGAGTTGTTTCTTTTCCCGTGGAACTGACCGTTTGAAATTTAATCAACGATCGTGACCCGTTCGCGTCTATTTAGTTTCGCGTCGTTTAGTCGAGCATAGTCTTCGATAAAGTGGAAACGGATTTTACATTGCGCGCTGTGAAGGAATTTAAATCGTCGCAATGATTACTTAATTCGCGCGAATTAAGATAGAGTTATACGTTTAGTTGCTACGAAAGTATCGAGCGTGTATGTGTAAAACTAACCTAGTTTATCGCTATATAACACTCGTGCACGCATACGTAATTACTCGAACGATGGACACTCTACGTTTCTACTATAAAATCTTACCGATTGTTTCTTGCTATCGTTAACGCGTCCGATTCTTTATTGGAACGACGAACACCGTTTCGATCGTGTTATCGATGAGGAATTACACGTGTTTTAAAATATACAGGAGGCGTCTATCGGCTGTCGTCGATGTTGTTGGAATAATTAATTACGCGAGGCTCTACAGATATAGTATATTGAGATTATGCGGAAATATATTTCAGAGACGAAAAGATGGACGATTCGAATTTTGCTTTTTATCGATTTTTCGAGGAACTGCTCTTCTTGTTAATCGATAGTGTAAGTCCAAAGACTATTTCGCGTGCATCCAGTCGGTTATGATGTCACTTTACGAACACGTTCGATCTTCAAACACCGATAAGATCTTCGACCCAAGACTTGTCCATCGCGTAAGGAAATTATTTATTAAGAAACGTTGTCACGGGTCAAGCGGTTAATTTAACGTTGCAAGTATTTCTTTTCTCTTCTCTTGTTGATTTTTACTTCTACCTACGAGTAATTTAAACATTGCGACGTACGAGCTCTCTGGAAAGTATTTCAAATAATAAGGGACGAAATAAAAAGAGTCGTTTACGCAGGTGTTTACTTCCCAGAGGAAGAGCTCGTGTTTCCACGGGTTCTCCATACGGAAACTAATATTATACTTTACGAAAATTCCGCGACATCGATCCTCTCGCGAATACCAGGTCAAATTCTCCTTTTTCCGCGGCAATAATTTCAAAGTTGCTAACCCATTTATGTATACACGTTACGAAAAAGAAAGTATTAGGGAACGCTTCGTTCCAAGCGAACGCTTTTATGAGAAATAAAAGTCTTCCCCCGACTAATCCATTGAATATCAAACAGCAGAAGTTGAGTGAACGTAATTTTGTTGAGAAACGAGGTAAAAATAAAACGGGCTAACTCATATACCGGGTAGTTATCGGAGTAACTAAAACTGGGTTACTGAAAATTGTTTAAAACTGTGCGGTGAAAAGATTTCGTTGAAAACCTGCTTTTACATAACTCGCGGTTTCTTTTTCTGTTGCGTTCGAATCGCGTTACGATATCCTCCTACAGGGAGCGAGCATCTTTCCCCGCAAAGAAATCGATCGATTCGACGTGTACTACAGGTTTGAGCGTATTTCGACTTGTTCGAACTTGGCCAAATTGCAATTTATTATCCAACGACTTGGATAATGAATTAACAGTGGCAAGGCTGTATGGTGAATTTCGTTAACTCGGTAATTGTTCGTTGATTCTAACGACAATGCCTTAAACTAACTTAGAAAATCACGAGCAAAACAGCGCGTTGCTAACGCTCAACGATTCAATCGCTGACAATTATATGCTGCTCGATCATCGGCTGAAAAATACGTCGTTCACGCGCACACGCTATGATCCATATCTGCTGGATTCATCGACGATCGTGGACAGTTGTCCTCGCAGAATATTTTACCTATGCCCGTAGTGGGATTGAAAATCGTTGAATCGAACGATCAAATATTCCACGGGCAAATGACACAGTCAGTCGGCGAACGGTAAATTTCGCATTATTTGCAAATCGGTACACGACTGTACGGCTGTGATTCAACGCGACTATTATCGATTCGCATTATTCCCTATTCTTGATTCGTAGCCGGTTACCGATTTCTGCACACGCTGTTAGGCCGTGGAACGCGTCGACGACCGGCTCGCCATTTTTACACCGATCCGTGCTCGCTCTACGGCTACCTAGGATTTATTTTATTGTAATTGCACGCGTGGCTCCCTAGGCACGATTATTTCGTCGTTTTAACGACGAAGCCGAGAGAGGACACCGTTTACGCCGCGTGCTGAGCGTCGCTCTCTTATCGAACACGTTGGCAAACATTCGTCCGATGCCGTTCTTATAGAAAATCGCCCGTTTGTTTATCGTCGCGTAAAAAGCGCTCCAAGTATAAAGAGCAGTATAGTATAGTATAAGGTATATAGGAGTAGTACAGTATAAGTATAAAGAGGGTTAATCGTGGCATCGTGATGGCGCAACGTGATAACGATTTAATTCTTTGTATATTGGTTGTTGATCTTTGGATGTTGATCAGAGGACGAGGAAAACGCGTGGAAAGGTGGAGATTATTGGTTAGAATCGTGGGTGTTAGCCATTGATGGTTTTCTCTGGGTAAACAATCTCGGATATTGAGAAATTATTTGAAGGAGGAATTTAAGAGGCGAGGAAGTTGGAAAAGCGAGAATTATTTCGTAGCGTTCGGTTGCATCTGTCGAAGACGCGCGATATTCGACGATGGTACACGGATGAAAACCGACGAAAATAAATTGTCCAGTAACTCGATTTACAATGGGAGTTTATTATTTACTCGATCGTTCGCTTCGTTGTTTAGAAACGTAAAATTTAGACGAGTAAATTATTTTAGGATTCAGTCGCGATTTGTACAAAGCTTGGAGGAGATTGGAACGTAGGAGCAGTTGACGTAGATAGGAGGATAATTATAATCATCGATTTTCTAACTATAAAACTTGTGTAAGTCGATCGATTATATTATCGTTGATTCGCACCGGGAGCTAAGCGACACGTGGAAGAAGAGAGGAATCTACAGCAGCTGCAGAGGCTGTGGGTGGAATTAATGGTGATGACAGGATGAAAGAACAGCTCCGGAGAACAATGGTACGATAGAAATTTATTAACAGAGAAATGATAAATCGGGAGCGTCCGTCTCGTCGATTATTCCGAAAATCCTGTTCGCCTTTGGTATTAGTAATTTTATTTCCGCTCGACGATATTCGTCCCTTGTACCACGCGTCGAATCGTATCTGCGTATTGGACGGGAATAGAATCAAGACGAATCTGTTGGAAAGTAAATTGTTGTGAAAATAAATAGAAGAATCTTAGGAGAATGGCCGCGTGGAAAGAACCCGTTGTAACTTTTATAAAAAGAAAGGAAGAGCGATAATTTTCGCAGGATAGAAAGGAGGAAAGTTCTTTCAGCCGTGGCTTTATCAAAATTTTAATTGGAACAAACATCGTGACAAAATCCAGTTGCTGTCATAACGCGCGAGATTCGGATCGCTTAACTTTTCAAGTCATTACCACCGCGCTCCAAATGATCTTGCGAAACTCGCGAAACTTTTAAGACGCTTCTCCTCGGATTTCGAGGATCCATGGACTTTTAAAGTTTCATACTGTAATCCATCTCGCTAACGCTAAGTACCGCCAATTGTTGGAAAGAATGGGGCATAGATTTTCGAAACGTTGCAGTCGCCAAGTTACTCGATATAACCTTATTGTCTCAGAATTATTAATATGATAACGCCGTAATTGATTCTGAAAACATCGCCGCATCTTTCCTAATCTTCCGCTTAAAGAATCAAACCTGATGCCGTACGAAGGAATGTTTATACTTTTATAAAAACTGTAATTCGCTTATATCTTCCGTTTTCTCCGTGGAAAAAATAGACCGGGTACAAAGAATACGATTTATCGAAGAAATTTAATTTGAAAACGCACCAGGTATAATATGTATAATAATGATAAACTCGTGTATAATAATAACTGGACGAGCTCTGGAATATATCTCTGCCTCTTCCTGTCTGTTATAAAAATAGCAACGTTTGTATTCACGAAACACGATATTCACCTTGTAGTTCACTATCTATTCTCCGGTTTTCTACGGATATGAATCATCGGTGATTATCAACATACCGTCTTTGGTTTATCCGTGTCAGAGCCGCGAGTACGCGTGGAAAGTCAATCGATATTTGCCGCGTAAGATCTATTTTCTCGGCCAAGTATTATTTTACAAAATTGCGTTCTTTATTTTCGATCTGTACATTTTTTTCAATGAAAAATCACGTCGCGTACGAGGGAATTATATCTCGCGCGATGTTACACAAAAATGTCCTTCCTTTTATATATATATATATATATATATATATATATATATATATATATATATATATATATATAAATACAAAGCGAATCTAAGAAACATCGCGATTCATCGAGATAATCGCTTGTCATTCGTTAGCTTGGGAGTAAAATGGCCCTCGATTGCCGCAGAGTCATTAACAATTATTCTCAATATCATCGGTCGAGGCTATCGCGCGTTTATTATCGGGATATATTTGTAACGCAAAATAGATTAGCGCGATTCGGATTGGCTACTGGAAATATCAGCGATAACGCTCGGCGAGAATCGAACAATGATTGCTAATTTGTATTTATCCGAACTCGCTGTAAATGGTGACTCGTATAGCGATTAGAATCGTTAGGCGACGAACGTGATTCGATTGGCGTCGAGTGGTTGTTGCGATACAAGGAAAATCTTTTAGAATCAGGCGCTTTGTTCGAAATCTTTGGCGTTAATAAGCTTCTCTGGCCTTTGTTAACGATCGAAACAAAAGAAGAAACTTAAAGGCGAAATTGTTAAAAGAGTGCGAAATAATTTCTCTGTAATTTAGTTTTCGCCTTATTTTTAAACGCAATGTCGCAGGCATGTATTTTCGTAAGAGAATTTTATAAATTGGAAGAACGGTATTTCCAAAGAGTCGGAATTATAAATTATAAGAAGCGTGGCTTTCGGTCAGATTGATGAATTATCATGTAATTTTTGTTGATCCTAAATTTACGTACCAAACGTAGAAAAGGTATTAAGTATGAAAAGAACAAAGTCCTTCAAGAGCCATTGTAATTATCAATTCAAAGGTAGATGATATTACAAAAGTCGAATTAAAAATTTCTCGCATTCACTCGGCGAATGCGATCCGTTTCCACCTATGGATCCTTTCTCCAAAAGTTTGCTCAATTTTTGATAAACCAGAAGAACGAATAGTCCTCGTAAAAGTGACGCAAATATCCGTATCCTGGAATTATTGAACGAAACACGTTGCGATCTTCGTACCGGAAATGATTCTTCTTCTATCCGTAAAGAATTCCTCTAACCTCGTAATAAATAGTAAACGAATAAAGAGCCATTAAAAAGAGCCAAAACATTGTCTTACGATCGAGGAAAGAAGATTGCATCTCGCGACTCGAAGTCTTCGGCATCGTGAATTTTTCGTTATTCTATGCTAACAATGCCGTAAATTGTCGCGAGCCAATCGAAACGATAAGATTCTAATCTGCCCAGCTCGTTTCATTTGGCACATACAGCTGCTTCGTTAACTTTATTAATCAATAAGAGTCGAATTTCTGTG
Organism: Bombus waltoni; assembly: GCA_014737395.1. Classification (NCBI taxonomy): domain Eukaryota; kingdom Metazoa; phylum Arthropoda; class Insecta; order Hymenoptera; family Apidae; genus Bombus; species Bombus waltoni. The sequence continues at coordinate 3,848,219 of JACXII010000042.1, read as the reverse complement.
AATTGGTTCGGAGAAGATTCACGGGCTTCTGATAACCGCAATTTTAACGCGATATCTATAGAAAATATATGAAATTGGAGAATTTGCTTCGTGTAACGCGATAACGATTTAATATCTTTGGCGTCAATTAGACGAATTGCTAGTCAGTCTGAATATTTCCAGCCGTAACTGTTATTCACGAATACGATGGAATTATTGCATTGATTTATTCGCCATTCTCGTTCGTTTAATAACAAAGAGGCAATTTGGTTTCGTTACTTGGAAATTTTGTATAATTATTATCGGTATCGCGAGGCAGCATCGGTCAACGTTGGTAAAAGGTATTTAAAACGTTATTTATAAGGACCCGGTGCTTGTTATTAATGCCAGTTAAAATCTGAAGCAGTAAATCGTAGCGAACAGTTTCGACAGAGAGTTAGATGTTTAATTTGCCGTTTAATATTTTCTACAACCTTTGGACAACGATCTCGCGATTAAAAATGAAATTATAAAATCTGAAGCGTGTTATTCGAAAGCGTAACAGACTACTTATCGTATGATATACGTCGTTTCCATTTTTACCGCTTTATCGAGTAGAAATTTCAACGAAAATTAGTTGCAGAGATTGCGCAAGGATATAATGGAAGGGCATTTGTCGAACGTTGCCCTCGAAACTTGTAATCTCTTTTAGACGTTTACGGACTTGTTCGAGAAAGAAAGAAATATACGATGATAAATCGTACAAGGAACGCGACGCGTTAGTTAATAAAAAGCTAGAAACGTAAAAGATATAACACAAAGAAGATGTTGTAGCAAGTTAAGGCAGATTTATAAGCAGGAAGCAGAAGTCTCAGAGAGGTCGATGGAAAGATTCGAAGAGATTGTAAAAAATGAGGGAAGACGTAACTGCACGGATGTATGGAAAACCTATAAGGAGGGAGCGAAAAAGTCACAGATCGATGAACGTGGATTCTAAGAAATCGTACGAAGGGTCGCGAGGGGAAATATATAATTAATAAAGAGGATAAAAGATTTATTCGAGATTATAGGACGTAGACCGTAGATGCTTACGCGACCCAACATTTTTACGGATACGCGAGAAGAAACGAAACTGAATTAAAAATTTCCTCCGCTCTTCGAATACTCCGACAAGTACGTTAACGAAGGATATTTCAACGAACACTTCGAGGATGTTTTATATACTTCGGCCTATTGTACTTTTGCATCTTCTATGAATAGCTAATCCAGTCGTAACGAACGATGCGATTCGTCGTCTTAGACTGCGAAAAGAACTGTAATTCTCAATTTCCTTTAAAATAAGTACGGACGTTTTATTCCAGCTTCTTTACAGAGAATTAGCGACGATCGCACTTTCCGCGGGATAGAGGGAAACTGAGAAACCTGTATCTGTACGTGTAGATCCCGATTATTGTATATCGGAGGTAACGATACGAGACGAGACGAGACGAGACACGAGCGTGGAACGCCTCGAGTCGAACCGAGACAATGGCGAGGACGATGTGGAAACGGCGCACGAAATCATCGTGAACTCGTTGCAAACGTACGCGAGAGGAATTAACCAGAATCGTGACTCAGTCGCCGATTGCCACCGCGACACGGTACGGTAACGAGAAGTCTTCGCCGTGACACCATTGTCGGACGCCCGCGACTTCCGGCAACCTCGTGCGGCGACCTCGGCTCTTACTAACGAGCAGAGGTCGCGCCTATCGTCGAAATGATCGCGGAAATCTCGCGAGAATGCCAGCTGCGCCAGGATATTTCCAAATAACGAGCCCTCGCTCGAATTCTCGATTGCCAATTCGCTCTAGTCGGAGCTGTGTACTCGTCGTACGCCATCGGTTCTCTCGGACCTTTCGTTGATTCTCCTCGAGAGTTGCCCGTTAATACTTTCCTCGCCTCCTTCTGCTCCTTTGTCTTCTTCTTTCATCGCGGATGAAAAGTTCGTGATTTCATTTCTGACATTTATAGTATAGCGAGATTCTATTCCGGTGACTGTTAAACACGAATACGCGCGGCTTTGTTGGATGCTTGGAGCCACCGCGTTATATCCGAGAACGGTAAATTTAGGTTTACTGCTATACGTTATATCGTACAAGAAATAGTGAACGTAAAATTAATTGCATTTTAAGAATAACGAAGATGCACGCGGATCGATCTTCTCCGGCTCTGTGCTTGTTAATTCTTTTTCGTTGTTCTTCCCTTTTGCCGAGGAGGGAAGTTTGCGATTTTTATCTTTCTTTTCTTTTTTTTCATTTATTTCATTCCGTATTTTACGATTTGTCCAACGGGACGTTTGTGACTTTTTGACACCTATATGTACACGCGTGTACACACTGTACAGATATTTGGTTTTGTCGAACGCTTTTTGAAGCGTTTTGTTTCCTCAAGTTCCTAGTTAATTCCATCGCTGCTTTTCTCTTCGCTTTACCGCGTCCCCGAGATGCAGGATCGTTCGTGATTTCTTTAGTACGTCGTGAATATTAATCTAAACAGTTGAACCGTACGATGGTCAGACGTAATCGACGTCGGATCCATTTCCTCCAGTTGCTCGTCCATTTTATCGCTGTTCTTTGCCTTATCTTCCTCTATTCTCGAGAACATCGCGCGTATTAATCCGAGCAGATGGATTGCAGGATTATTTAAGTAATGGAGGTGTGAGTGATGTCAGATGTGACGAAGAAAGAGAATCTTGACGATACGTCGCCCTCTTTCGACGATATTGTGCGATTCGTTTCTTTGAGAACGGAGAACTCGTGACGTTTCACACGTTTGCCTGATAGCTCAACGCTAATTAACCTTTAGACAACGTAAACTCGAAGAAAAATTTGCTAAAAATATTCGTAACATCGTCGCTGCACGTTTCCACTTTGCGTGTACTGTCAATCGACATTGTTCTTGCGAAATTTATGCTTCCGACATTGGTAGATCGCACGTTTCCACTTTACGTGTACAGTCAATCGATATTGTTCTTAAGAAATTTATGTTTCCGACATTGGCGAATCGCGTGTTTCATCGCCACCGACGGAAAACAAACAGGACAAATATATATATATATATATATATATATTACGATTTAACATCTCAGTTAGTGCGGCAAGTAGATACAATTATTCGTTTCTGATTTTCGAGCGAAACGAGCGTTTTTCTCGCCTTTTCTTTAAAGTAAGAAGAAATTACCTGGCGGCGATTATTTTCAGAGTACGCGAAGAAACATACTCGAGGGAAATACGAAAAAAGCAGGAATTGTGGTACGCGCAGCCAAGTCGAGAAGATACGTAGAACCAGATATACAGAGTAGAATTACGAATAACGAGGGCTCAGACGTATCCTTAATTGCTAATTGACTTTAATAGCAGTGTGCCGAAGCGTACGCGTTTGATGATCAAACGCACAGAATAATTGGTAGAACTAATTAAACGATGCTATCACGGAGGAACGTGACTCCTTAATTATTTCGAGCAGTCGCGATGGCATATTAATCACGGTGTAATGTAAATTATGTGCGTTATCACGGCTAGTAGAATACAATGTACATTGAAGCGTCGAATAAACGTCTTGTCGGGTTGGATGCAAATGACTGGTATTTTGGGATAGTATGAAAGAGATTGAGTGGCTACTTGGGATGCGGGAATCTGTTTCAGGAGAGAACGCGTGTCTGGATGAATTCGAGGTATGCGGGAGGAATTTTAGCCGAGAGAGAAAAACGAACGATATGAATACAGCTCCTGTTTCGCGAACGTGCCGGAATCTAAACACGCGAATTCGGCTGTTGATTTAGGATAAAACGAAACAGGCTCGAAGGATTTACTTGTTTCGCCGGAAAAAACACGGTTACGAGAACGTTGAACAAATTTAATCGAACGTCGAGAAACCAGCAGGCTCTTCCGTCCGGCCAAAAGACACTCACGACACGCGTATCGCCCGAAAAGTTTAAACAAAGTTCCCAGGATTTGAGAAACCCGGTTCAATTGGAATTCGAAGGTAAGAAAAATAGAAGAGAGAGATAATCGTATCTGCTCGGAATCGGCGATTTAACGAATCTAATTAGAATTAATAGCGGAGAAGTTCCATTTAATAAGAGTCTCGGAGTTTCGGAACAAAGGAAAATCGGAATGCCGAAGGGCACAAAGCGAAATCACTGTGAAAGGGTTAAGTGGTGCAGTTAAGGGTTAAAGGGTCAAGGTAGGGCGGCAAGTGAGAGAAGTTTCAGATTAGCATCGTAATAGATTCAACTTGATATACAGGGTGTTTATCCTGACACACTGCCCATGATCCGGAGAAGACGAAAAAAACGTTGGGAATAAAGTTAGCTCGAAACGCCGAATCGACGAAGGGCTGAGAGATCGTGAAAAACATATCTGTCCGATAAAAGATCGATATTATCCGTAGTTTATTTTTTTTCTTTTTGTTTTTTTTTTAATGGCGCTATAGAATCTTTCCATCCTAAGTACGTCCTATCGTTTCGTCGTCGCTTATTACTCTCTATTCGCAAAGATACAAGTTATTATCAGAGAAAAATTACGTTAACGTTACCGTCAGGTCGAAGACACGAAAATTCGCGTCGTTTGAATTTTCGGTAAGCAAAGCGAATAAAAACTTGAACTTTCACGTCCGATTTATTTTAACGTAATAACATAGCACGATAACAGGTTAGAGCGTCGCGATTAAAGTGCGTTGGGCGTTGATTTGCGAGCGTTTAGATACTTTAGATGTTTGGATGCTTTACGAAACGTGATTATCCTATCGCTGTATTCCGATCCTCCAGTGACACTATCGCGGATGAAACTCCTTGCTTTTGTTTTTATTTCAACAATCGACAAAGTCGAACAAATACGATCGTATGTTTTTTTTTTCTTGTCTTTTTATTTTCGCTATTCGAGATAAAAATCTAGATAGATGGTTACAAATAACGCGGTATCAGTGAATCGTAAATAACGGTAGGTGTTTAAAAATCGTGGCAAACGTTGAGATGAACACCCTGTATATCATCTTTATTCGTATCCCTCGCTTATTCATTCGGATCGACCTCGCTTTCCGCGGCATCGCCTCTTCCTACATCATGAATAATACAGCAGAAAATTATGTTCTTGCACTTCGTACGGTAGCTCGCGATGAACCGTTTGCGAACGAAGCGTGCATCGGGTTCGGTCTTAACCGACTGCATGGTCAATATTTCCTCTGGTCTTATACAGCCTTTGAAACGATTCATCGCGCGTAGAAGAAAATAGACGGGGGCAAACAAACTTGGTAAAAAACGTATTACTCGATATCCCTCTTGTTCATAACCTATATGTTGCTGGTAGGATGTCGAGAAACTTATTAGAACTCGGATAGACGATCGTTAAAATCTCATTAGAGGCTGTTATAGAAAAACGCTTAGGAATTTCAAGTCGTTCTTAAGAAATCAAAACGAGGAAAAACAGGATTCTTAACGACACTGGCCTTTCTTCCGTTTAAGACGGAAAAAAAATATAACAGACGGCCGGTGATCAAATACAAAAGACGGTCATCTCGAAACTTAATCCCCTTCTTTTAATTTTCTAATTTCTGCGCTTCGTTCCGCGTTACTATCGTCCACTTGTAACGTTAATGCGTCTATCGTGAATCAGATTAAACTATTTCCAGCTATACTATACTATACTATTATATACTATACTATATGTATGTATACACTATATATATACTACACTATACTATTTTCGCGCAACTTGCCATCGGTGACTCTGCCAAGTAATTAAATCGAAAAATCCAAGGTTTGTCCGGTGGACGTTCGAAGGTTGATCGTTGGATAAAGAATCGCTCCGAAACGACACCATCGATACCACCGTATAGCGTTACCAATATCGGTCTTACTCGCATCGAAAGGTTATTATTCTTGCTGTATTTCCAACACCACGGCCGAAGAACGTTAGCAAACGTCCTACGCGCCGTGTCTAAACATTTCCAACGCTCTAAGATCCCAGTGTCGAACGAATAACGCATAAAAGTCACTTAACTCGCGCGACTCCGCAAAACTAATTTCCATTCGTTTTTATCCAATGATAATGCCTGTGCTTGGCGGTGGCTTCGCTAAATCTTTAATATCCAACATCCTCGCAAACATCCCCTACGTCGTATACGAATACAAATATCTGTCTATAATAAATATCTATATATGTACACACACACACACACACACACACACACACACACACACAACACGTATACCGTATATACGAGCGTATACAGGTTTGCCATCTTCATTTCCCCGCGGGATTCGTTGGCACGAAATTTGTATCGGAATCCGCGATCTCTCGTCCCGCAAGGGACCAAAAGAACGCAAACTTCATTTAATTAAACTGCTAATTAACGGGGGGTGGGGTGGGGAGAGGGGCAAGAAGGGAGGGATCGCCCGAAGCAACGCAACGTTAAAAAGAAACGTATGACTCTGTTGTTTACCATCCCTCGAACCCCGGCGAGTAAACAGGCCGCGCGTAATTGAAAGGTGGAGCGAAGTGGATGTCGATGTCGAGCGATTTTCTCGAACGATGCCGGTCTCTCACCCCCTTCCGCCCTCTCCATCTCGTTGTAACAATGGCTGGGCGTGACTAAACAAGAAGCCGGGATTTACGCAACGTTTAATACCGTGAAAAACGCCCAACGTCTACGTTCACCGTCGTACGTCGTCGGGTTTCGATCGGTTCAACGAGTTTTTGCTAACCCCTGCGTGCCCTGGCAAACGTTATTTCGTCTCCGATCGATACACGCGCAATTAATAAGAAATTCGTCTCTTGTTCGCGGCGCTCTTTTCGTATTCAGTTACGTCGCGTCGATCGCCGCCGGGTCGGTTATTAGCAGCGATTAGAATGGAAATGAGCGATTCGTTGCGGCGATTAGAAGCTACGAATTATGTCGGAACGATACGTTGGATTTTTGCTCGAGATGTTTCGCGCGAGGCGCACAACGGTGGAGTTTGAGAAGAAAGTTTGAAAGCGATACGATATGAATTTCAATTGCTTTTACACGCTGAAATTGTATCAGCAACGGTCGTCTGTTGCGTGGTACGCCTTCTATTTATTCGTTGGTCTTACTAAACGTAAATCCACTTTGCGAGATTACGTAGCTACTTATTTATTCGATGGATTCGTTTACAACGATCGAAACAGGAAACTACGAGTGTTTAACTCGCAGCTGTTTCTCAACGTGGTAACGCGGTACAACTAAAACGACACTAAATCGCCGCAACTGGTCAACTTCCGAGTGACGACTCGCGATTCATGACCGAATTCAACCCATAACCTACTCACTGACTCACCACCACACCTAACTGACTTTCTCCGCCAAAATATTCTTTTACGCCAGTTTTGCTACTTCTACCACGCGCGTGTCACGTAAAAAATGACGGTTTGAAGTAAATAAGTAAAGAGATTCGTAAATCTGCTTTATTTAGCCAAAGTGAGTAGACAGACTAACCGCTCTACAAACTTTTCGATCTATAGGAGGGGGAGGGGGGGCTTTCTTGCCTGATCGTAATTAGAACGTATGATAAAGGCATTTACGAAAATAGCGTTGAGGACCGTTTTGGGATAGTTAAGATATTTAACGTTAGGACAGGTAGTGGAATGGCAGTCGTTACATGCGCGCGTTTTGCAGATGGTCAATGACGACCCAAGATGGTCACGTACAGCTTTTCCAAATACCTATTGTCCGAAAATACCTATTGGCCATGGGCATATGGCTGGGCCATGTGGCCCATTGAGATTTCCCATCCTCTGCGGCAATTTCACTTTTCCTCTTCGCTTTTACTTTTCCCAAAATTACACAAACTTACCGAACGTCCTGTTAGGAAAATTGTAAAACGCAGAGTAAAATAAGTAATAGAGAAAGAAAGATAGCACGATTTTTCCACGATACTACAATTACCGCGTCTTTTTATACTTCTTACTGTGTAATTCTTTCTCGCTTTGTGCACCGAATATCGAATCCGTCGAATATCGAGTGGCGAAAGCGTTTGGACGTTTATCGTAGAAAATTTGTACGGATGGATCAGGGAGTTTCATAAGCGTTGTAATAAAACTAGAACGATTTTCTCGCACGGGAAGATCAAGATTACTCGGTCGCAGGACTATACTTGTGACAAGTGGTCGCAGCAATAAAATTGTTTTCTAACCGCTTCGACACGTATACTCTACTTTTATTTCGTTCGTCGTGTTTTATCTCGGAGTATACCGTAGTACTAACAAGTTTCGCGTGTAGGTGTGGCGTTGTTGTTAAAGAATATCGAATACTATAACCGTTCGTGTGACCGGTTCGCGAGTTGATTTAGCTCGTTCGCGTTACGCCCCGTGCTGCGAGAAACGTGGAAATGGCAAAACAATTGGGAGAGAACAGAGCGATTAGATCGTACGTTTGAACATTGTTTTCAACATAGTTTTCGCTCTTTTCGATAAAAGATATTACCTTTTTTTTTTTTTTTTTGTTTGGCGTCACAACGAAATAGGCACAGGACGATTCGTTTTCGATCATCTTCGAGCCGATCGCGTCTTTCTGTCCTTAACAAATTTCCGAAATCTCAGAATGTGTTTGTTAAAGGAAGAAGCGTTTGTTAAAAGGTTAAAGGCGTTTTTCTTTTTTTGTTCGTTGAAACAAAAGATAGATCGGCATATAAAAATTTCGAAAGCCGTAGCGGTAGGATCAAGCGGAAAGACTATAGATTTTGACGATCGACTTTTCAAATATTATTGATCGCGCGAACGATCGAAACTTGCGAACGCTGCGGCGTTTCGCGTTAACCCTTAAACTCTGATTTTTCTTTAAAGTAACGTCGATCGATCGGAGATTCGATAGATTGGATGAAAGTGTCGAGGGTCGTACCTTTGCCCGTTTTAACGAATCATGTTTCTATGCGAAAAGGATTAAAAGAAAATTCAATCAGCGTAACCGGAAAGGAATACGAGAAACGAGTGGAAAATGCATGGTGAACGGCACAAAGGCTCTTTTTGCAATACCAAAGAGAACCGTATAACCGATAGCGGCCAAAGTGGCTGGTATTTTACAAGGTAAAGATTACATTATCGAAGAATAACTCGCCACTTTTATCTGTAGCTTGAGGATTTTCCAACGTGCTCTGGGAATTTTATCGAATTAATAAAAAAAACAAAAAAAAAAAAAAAAAAGAAAAGTAGAAAGAAAGATAGCGTCGCGCGCGGGAGACTTTATTAATGAAAGATTCATCGATTAAATTAGAGCCACGGCAATCCAGTGGAATTGGAACGCAGAAATCCAATTCCATTCAATCAATTTTCTTTCTCTTGCACAATTCAACGACCGTTCGGCGGTTGTCATTTTAATTTGCCGAAACAGTATCTTTCGGAAACTAATCGGTCAACCCGACGTGTAAAAGAGGAGAAAGAATCGCCTTTAAATATTTCAATACGCGTATTTCGTGGAAAGCTTTATAAAAAATCGGCGTTCCATCTTCAAAGGACAGGACGCGCGGCTTCGGAGTAATGTTGTTTGGCGGGGAATTTCAATGCACGGTCGTTTTCAAAAGATAGGTAGTATGACGGCGCGTCGCACGAACTGGCAAAGTGAGAAAGGAGACAACTAACGTTATCTTGTCACGCGGACCTCCCCGTGTGATTAAAGTTCCATTTGAAATATTCATCGGACTGGCGTATTAAAAACGAGCACTCGCGCTTTCACGGCAGCGTCGCTTCGCGTTCAACGGCCGAGAACAACGATCGCGCTTTCAACCTGTTCATTCGCGTCGATTTGTGCAAAAATATTCCAAGTACGCGGCACTTTGCGCGACAAAGGATCATCTTACGATCTGTTTCTCAGCCTGGCCACTTTGTATCGTGTCGAAATGGTACTCGCGATATCGACGCTCGATCGAGCGCGACGTACGTGGTTTTTCGAGTCAGAGACAATGGTAAAATTCGAGACGAGACTCGAATTAAATCGCCGTAGGTTCGATCGATCGATAGTCCAGTCGAACGGTGAATATTTTACGTAAATGGAAAAATATTAGTGGCCGTAAAATATTTACAGCGTAGAGACTTTATCGATCTGGACGTCGTTAATGGTACTCTCGCTCGATTAGCCGACGATTGCCTTTATTTTCCAGATTAGGTAGGAGGGAAAACTCGAAAAAGCACTTTCACCGTGCGTTCTTTGTTTCAATAGAAGAACGATACTTGGAATGCTACCTGCTCTTGGAATTTGGATAAGGAAATTGTCGCTCGACTTTTGTGGAAGACGCGAGTATACGTGTGTATACCAGCGAAATATTTATTCAGAGACTGTCACGCGCGTATCGCATTTACATTTTAAAGTCCGAGTTTAGACCGAGTACCGACCTGCCGTAATTTTATTTTTGTCATTTTTTTCAGTACACGTTCTTCCTGCTTCTTTGACCGTTCTACGAATTTGGAAAAACGTACGGTGGTACTGTTTCTTTTTAAATACAAGATATCGTTTAATAATTTTATTCCTAGTTGGTCGCTGCGCCAATACTTTGTACAATCGTCGTAATCGTCGGTTTCGACGATAAAAACACGTGCGAATAACGGCGTACTCGTGGAAATGAACAAACAAACGTCTCGCACGTATACGCGCATTCACGCGACCTTTTCTCGAATTATTCAAATCTTCGTCCGACGCTGATACGATTATGGATAAAGAAGCTCGCTGCCCGCTCGATACGTATTAGTTTAGATACCCTTAACAATTTCCTCGATTAATCAATTACGTTACATCACAGAGTCACACCGACGGCACGAACTAGAGTACTGCCGATTCAATAAAGAGAGGTCGTATCCGTAACAAAGTTCGGTATGAACCCTGACTCGACCTGCATCTTCTTCGTCGTCTAATTGTAAATGCACGACACCACCGACTCATACAGAAAGAAGACAAAAAAAAAGAAATAAAACAGACAATCCGGAGGATGGTATCTCGCCGGAGGTAACCATCCACGTGTTATTTTGCAACAAAGTTACAAACATGTACGAATGCTGGACAAATTGTAAAACGCAGAGTAAAATAAACAAAAAGACAAAATAATGCTACTTACTACGGCTGCCGCGTCTCTCTCGGATAAAATTAGCTGGAAACACGGAGCAAATAACGGACGAAACATCTTTCGTTCGAGGCAAAGAAATTTCTGACGAGAGCGAAACTGGTAGAGTATCGATAGCTTATTTTTTTTTTTTTTTTTTTTATTTAATTTTACCATTTGTCCAGTAGAACATTTGGTAAAATCATATAGCAAAGTATCGACGGTGACAGTGAAAGCGGGTTAAAAAAACTGTTAACCTAGACACGAGACACGGTCGAGAATCGATTCTCGCATACCTGACAGAGACGAAGCATCGAGGTCCCCAACGACGCGGCACTGTATCACTATAAAACAATAATTGCGACGGAATGTACGCGACGAACACTAGGAAGCAGAGCGAGACACGAACGTTCCGCACGATGATGCGCTGGCAGACGCTCCCGCAGGTAAACTGCACGCTAGTAGCGAGTTGAACGAACGCACCTGCTTGCTCTCCAGGTTAAACGAACCCTCCCCGCGCCCGCTCTCTTTCAACACAGGCCGGCTAAAGGGCCTAGAAAAGATTCTACGCACGGCCAGCACACTTGCATTCGCTGCATTCTCGTTGCATTCTTCCGGCGTTCGAATCGACCACGAAACAGTCACGAATGCGGAGATCGATCGTCTTGTTTGAAAAATGGATCGACCAACGACGTTCTTTCTCGGGAATGATCTTTAGACGGCTGTTGCGGTCGTTATGCCGATTCGGTATCGTTGTATTTTCGTTGCAACTACGTTTCCACCGAAGCTGAGAATATAGAATCGCTAGGGATCGTGAAACGTTAGAAAATTCTCGGGTCGATCGTTAGGCGCGGTAGAAAACGAAGCGAGATCACGAGCAATCGTTGAGAGATACGACGAAATTGTTCAATTAATAAACGTTTATTGGCCCAGGAAATATAGATTACATATACGTACATTTACAATAAACAATGAATTACATTTATGAAGTAATTTTGGCAGGAGTATTTGACGTAGCCATACGATATTCAAAGCTAAGTTTAAGTCGCTCGGCGGCGGTACTTACGTGCGATATCGTCTTACTCTTTTCTTCTTTTTTTTTTTTTTTTGTCCTGAAAATCTGGTGACCAAACTGGGGACAATTCGGTTTGAAGAAATATTACTTCGTTTGATACCGATGTATTAACGGTTTTACCAAAGAACGAACGTGCTTGGAACTTTGTAATCTACACGAGGCAATGGCTGCTTTATTAAAAACACCAGGTGCGCTAAGAGTCTCGAACGAGGGTGTAGGTCAGTTTGCCTCGTTATTCGCGACAGCAGAGATTGGCGATAGAATGAAACTCGCGATATTACGATTTGCGTCATAAAGGACCTAACGAACAAAATTCGTTGAAACAACCAAACGACAAAGAAATAGAATCCGAGTGTAATACGTAACAAGTTCGTTGACGTTTCTTTAGAAAATACGACGTCTTTTACAAGTGCCGAGCCTTTTTTTTTCTTTATTTTTTCTTTTTTTTTTTAGCTTTCATTCGAACCCCATCCAACGCTGCAAAGCTTTCATCGAAAAATTCCAGCACGTGCTTATATTGCTACAACATCCTTGTATTAGAATTTTCCAAATATCAAAACAATTATCGTTTCGACAGTAATGCTATAGCAAACGTTACAATAATCTCGAAGCTCGCGAACTCGAACAGAACCGGAATAATCTTCAGTTATCAACGAACGATCCTTTTGCGATATACCCGTGTATAATTTTCGTTTCTTCGTCATTCATTGTCTTCGCGAAACAACGTACGCACGTCGCTCACTCGCTGCGATTGATACAGGCAACGTTTCTCCGTAACTTTTCTTAAAATATGCGAGAGTCCGGCGAGCTTAGCGCACAACGCTTACTATTAACACTTTGCTCGGCGATTGTTGCTTAAATGCTGCGAATACTTCTACGTGGAATCTTGGTAAAATCGATACGTTCAATAACCATTGACGAAAGAATGTAGGGACCGGAAACGGCGCATAAAGACTCCAATAAATAACGTAATATGAAGTTCTATAAAATGAAAAGCAGTTTACGCTGCCTTTGATACGTTTCCAAACAGTTTTTCAATTTAAAGGTTGAATTTCGTTCAAAACTGCTACGCGATCCCTCTAAATTGCTATCGTTCCTCGCGCAGATTTTCAATAAAACGTACTGGCAAAATACGCTGTTGGAAGTTGAAGTCACTGGCCGTTTTTTTTTTCCTTTCTTTTTTCACCATCCCCGGCGAACGTAAAAAGCCAGGTCGCGAAACGGGGACGTTCGCGCGTAACAAATGTTTCATAATAACATCCTTGTCACGTATGATCCACAGACAACGAGTTCGTCGTAAGATAGAAACACCGGAGGTTTTTGCGCCGCGGTGCAACGGAGATGATCGCACGTTGTGCAACCGACTTTACGTTATCCGCCAACTACAGTGGCAATCAACAACTGCCTAATTCTTAAATTTTCTTAGTTCGGGTTACGATACTGCGCGGGAAAGTTTTGTCCATTTCTATCTGCATCGAGGAGAATTTTAACGAAACACCGCTGTCTCGTTTATTTTTCAACATACCGTATCGTGCATCGAAAGGCAACTTGTTCCGTCCTTCCCAAAAGAGACGGTTCATATCGATTGGAGAAGAGTAAACAGCCGGGCATAGGATAAAACGAAATCCCATCGATAACGTTTATACGATCGAATGTTTGATTTTGCATAAGTACCTCTAATCCAGTTTTGTGCAATGAGAATCGAAAACTCCAGGCTGATTTTATAGCCGCGACACGCAGTACGAAACGACGTAATTTTATTTCGCATCGCGACAAGGGATCGTTCGACGAGTTCTCTCAATTGTTATTAACGTTATATAAATATTCTTGAGTCGGTTGGCCACCACCGGCTGTATGCGCAACTATTTTATCTACCAGTAAACGCTCCGTATCACCACCTTGGATCACGTTTATCGCAAACTGATAGAACGCTCGTCGTCGGAGCTGTCTCCCTGTTCGTGGACAGAAACTTAAAAAGAGAAGAGGCCGGTGATCGATTGGTAATCGAATGAAACGACGCGGTTATTTGGAGTGGTTCGTTAGGATTCCGTTATCGGGAAACGCGAGATTGAAAATGACTTAATTTTACGCGGTCGACGTGCATCCGTTTCAAACACATTCGATCACGGTGGAACGCGAGAGAATGTCGCGTCGGTTTTAATTACACGGGAGCGTGATCGATCGTCTTTTATGCGTTTTTCTTTCGAAGATCTCAAGGAGACCTGCAAGGGAATCGAAGTTGCAATTTGCCGGATGAAAACGTCGTTTCTTGACGCGTTTGTTTCGCCCCTTTTCTTTTTTTTTTTTCTTTTTTCTTTTTTCATAAAACAGCTTCGCGCTATGCTGCCGCGCTACTTTAATAACGCTCGCCCACGTCTTGCGCGTAGATGCAAAGCGATTGAAGCTTTGTATCGCGCTACGACCTCGCCTCTTCTCGGAGAATTACTTACTAATCCCTATTTTGTCTGGCTTGACAATCGATTCGCGCGACAAAGTATTTGTATTTGTATCGAGTGGAGTGCTCGAACAAATAATTCCAAGGTATATTTCTTACGGAGAACTTCGATTCGACGTAGTTCATTGGCGAATAACCTTTTCGCGCGATTGAACTCGCGCTGTTAACGAAATTCAACGAGTCTCAAGTTGTCAGTTTCGACGCTAGAACCGTCGAACTGGTCGAGCGACGGTCGAAACTTTTTCCCCTGAATCTGTTACTACAACTGCAAACATCGGAACAACCGGATCGAACATTTAGCAAATTCCTCGTGGCAAATTATCGGACGCGTATTAATCGCGAGCGAAAAACTAGGCGCTCATTTGAGAGCGTTAAAAAGTCGCTGAAAGATAGCTGTTTACATGGACTGCGCGGCAAGAACGTTGTCGCGATTACCGATCACGTGCAACCGTAATGAGAAATCGTCTGCCTTCGCGAAACAAACGTATCCGCGCCGTTCGATTAACCATACAATTGATTCTTTGTAAAAATTGCCGTCGTTATCGAATGAAAATTAATATCCCGGCTTTGTAAGGTCCGTAAGAACACGGAGGAATGAGGGGAGAGAGGCAAGATGGGAAATATCGATCTAGCTATTATTGACAGTTTGTAAAAACGGTTTACGCGATTAACGTATCCGTCCGATATTGCGATTTCAGCCGCAATAAGAAGAAAGAACACGGCAAACGGAAGTTATGTACGTCGGTAGCTCAAGTGCGTTGAAAAATACAGAGAAAAAGGGAAAATTGGTAACGATAAATCCTGTTTGCGATAGAGTAAAATTACCGGGAAACGTTGACGATTCTGAAAAAAACAAAGCGCCGTGAAATACGAGTGAAAAAGATGCGAGCGCGATGACAAATGAACCGGATGAATTTATCCCGCGTATTTGTCATAGTTATCGCGATTCACGCGTGCCTTCGACGAACGGTATAAACGTGGACGAGACTGCACATAGCTGTCGAAAGTTCGATCTTTCGGCCGGATAAAACGAAAGTATCGCCGGGAAGCTGACCCGAATTGGCGGAAACGGAAAACCGATTTTATTTCTAGTATAGGAGAGCAACAACGATGCTTAACGCGAAATTCTACCGGTATCTCGAATATCCCGAGCGGCATGAAAATCGGCCGAGACACTCGCGTAGAGGGCGAGAAAAAAAAAAGAAGAAAAAAAAGAAGAAAAAATATAAAGGAAAAATCTAGGTCGTCGCTGGAGAACGCGTCGAAGATTTCGTAATAATATTAAAACCGTGTTACGTCGCGATAACGTGCTCGGGGCTTTTTCACGAATCCAAGCAGAGAATATCGGACCGTTACTTATGCTGAGAACCGTTGCTGGTCCGTTCTCAGCCGCGGAACCTTCGCAATTCCGCTCGATTTCTTTGGCCGCGATCGTTGCGCGAATCTCGGCCGACTACTCTTGTACGCGCACGTAGCAACGCGTAACGCGATCGCTTGTAATCCTACACGAGCAGAACCCACGGAAGGGGATCATTCATGCGCCACGGATTACTTGCCGGAGTTGAAAATGCCTTCTCTTGATCTTTTGCGCTCCATGGAGAAGCGTATTCTGCTTTTTTCGACGCTGCTTCGAGTTTTCGATAGCGTTTACATACGCGTACGGGAAAGAAGATCATTGGAAGATCAGCGTCGGATCGCTTTGTCGGATTTACGAGAATCTGTCGTTACGTAGGATAGTTGCGATATGGCGATTTCTTTAGACGACGGATGCGCTTGTTTTCAACGTTGGACTAAATTATTGATTTATCTGTCTCGGTTGTAACGTGCTGATCGTATAGGAAGAAATTACGAGGGTATTGATATTAATCCGTTAATATTCCGCTTCGATATAAACAATAACACGGATGATAGGTAGAGTTTCTTACTTTAAATTAAATATATTCCAGCGGATGCTATCGAGCGTCGATTGTTCGATGATAAATACAAGACTGGCGTTGACCTTGGCGTTATATAAAACGAATTGCTCCAATCTCACGTTGAACAGATAGAATTCATCGGTTTAAATCGCGCGATCGTATAATTATCTGGTGGCTTACGTTATTAAGTGGCATTTTCTTTTTTACCAAGATAGCGATCCGATTATTAATATCCTGTTTGAATATTTATTAACTCGAGTAGAGCTTTTTGTTTTTTTTTTTTTTTATCTTCCTACTTTCGAACTGCACTGTTTCTCGAAGTTTTAACGAAATTTATTTTCCATGTTATCCACGTTACTATTTGAATCAAATAATCGGCGACGCACTAGCAGATCAGGACTGAAAATACTATTGCATATCTGCGTTTGACGCGGGACCACGGAATTACATCTAACGCGACGGCTGACATTTTACCTGTAAGTCGATAAATTATCGGATTAAAGAGTACGAGCGCTGGAAACACGAAATTAAAACCATATTTGGTGTTGTAAGTTTCTTTCGATATATCGTTCCAATCTTTCATTTCCAGTCCTACGATATTTAATTATTGCACAGACGGAAATTCAAACAGTAGGATATCCGGTACTCTGATATTTCCAAGAGAAACGTTATACGTGCTACCTATATTTCCAGGAATCGGAAAGAAACGAAACGAAGAATAAGAATTAATAAAAACAGGAGATTGGAATATTTTCTAACGTAAAATCATTTTATTAAAACACGATTCAAATATAGATTTTTCCTAAATCGAAGCGGTACGATATGCGAAACAGAATTCGGAATCGCAATTCGTAATTCCGCGAAGCAATTTTCCACGACCGAACCGAATTATCGAAATACGATCGAAAGGATCTATCGGTGAACAGAAGATATCGCGTATTACGTGTAATTCGAAAATTTTGTCGCAAAACTTCGCTGGCATCGCGATACGTTGTTTAGGTACTCTCGCAAATACCCGATTGAAGCGTATGCGCGTATTCTAACCAACATATTAGGAATATAACTCGACGTAAGTGGTGTAATATTTCAGAAAATAATATACAATATATCTCTCGTTGAAAATTTGCCGAATAAAACGTTGTACGATGAAGTACGCGTATCTCAGACGCCACATTTAAACGCGTATATTAAACACGCGAAGGAAAGCTGTTAAAAAGGTTGTGCAAGCAGCCCCGGAGGAGGAATTATCTGTTGTTATAAATCCTATCGATAAATTGTCTTGTAGCAAAGCGTGCCTCGGCCGTTGAATTTTCTAAGAGTCGTCGCCGGTAATAAAATTTGCAACGGTGGCCAACTTTCACAGGCTTCCTTAGAAGATTGGTAACTCGTTTAGATTTTTATGAAAATCTTTTCGACGGGAAAAATGTTCAAGCTGCAGCAGCACGCTGCGGGAATATTGTAGTAATAAAAATGAAAAATTCCACAGAGAATAAACGAATCGCCGGGTAACAATGAATATTTTATCGTGCATATTAATTAATATACCGAAACGGATCGATCGATTTCTTTCTTCGCGGAGAACAAAAATCACGGAACGAAAACTTTTTCCGATCGACCAAATAATACACGATAATGCGTTTAACTCTATGGTCCTAGAACTTTCCGTGTTTCGATATCGTTCTCGTTTCAACGAACGCCAGTACCTCTAACTTTTGAAGCATTTTTTCCATACGAGATTAAAACGAAAAATCGCACGCATTAATAATAACAATAACAGCAATAATAATAATAGCAATTCCTTCGTATTCCCTTTAAGCGCGAGAAACGTCCGTATCGATAGGAAAATACGACGTGGCAAAAAAAAAAAAAGAAAAAGAAAAGAAAGAGAAAAAGACGTACTTATCGATGTTTCTCCGCGTTCTTCGTATTGAAACAGGATATAACGATCTCTGTACTACATTAATTCGACAAACTTCTCACCTTGCGTGGTTCTCCATCGCCGCATCGGTAACGCTTTATCGTTTAATAATTCAGTGCATCGTTTACCAAGCACTGTACCCCGCATTAGTTGAAACGATTTCGCTATCGACGTAATCTATAAAAAAAAGCAACTTTATCCATCACGATCGCGTATACACCTTCTCTTCTCTCCTCTCGCGAATCCAAAGGAAAACGAAACAGAAGGGACGGAGTAACAGGATCGGTAAAACAATACTTTTTCCGTCGTTAAACGTCGTCCCGTCAAATTGAAGCATCCGTCGCGTCAGGTAATACTGTTTACGAGGCCATTTGATTGCACGCAATCGATCGTAAACGGAACTACCCTGAAGTCGTTTGGTCTCTATCGCGAGCAAGGGAAAGAGAAAGAGCAAGAGCAGGAGAGAAGGAAGGAGAAAGAGCAAGAGCAGCAGAGAAGGGAAGAGAAAGAGAAAACGAGACAACAGAAACAATTGACTTCGCGAGAAGCAGGGAATAACGTGTTACGAGTTACCGAGGAAGAACACAACGAGGAAAACGTCGAGAGCGGCCAGAAAGAAGGAAGAACGAAGAATGATAGACGGACAGGGGGGACGAGAAAGAGAAAAGGCAGTGGACTGTGTGCGGCGCGGATCGTTGCTTCGTGTTCGTGCAAGTGGACGATTCGTTGACCCGCGGCTGCAATTCCTCCTCTCGGCTTTTACGTCGGTTCAATTGGCCGGCAGAAGTTGTCGACGCACCAGAAACAGCGCGCCCTTCTTCCCACAGAGACTGCTTTCTTCCTATTTCGTAGGTAATATCGATAAAACTGGACGCGAGTTCATCGGGGACAGTGCGGCTCCTGCGCGGTTCGCCATTCAGCGGGCGAAACGCGAATTTCGATCGGTCGACGTACGTAGGTATATCGCGCGTTCGTAAGTGGATTATTTGCCGATCGAAGCGGTAAATTTTGGGTATTCGCGACG
The DNA here is from genome assembly GCA_014737395.1 of Bombus waltoni. Taxonomy (NCBI): domain Eukaryota; kingdom Metazoa; phylum Arthropoda; class Insecta; order Hymenoptera; family Apidae; genus Bombus; species Bombus waltoni. The sequence continues at coordinate 3,828,790 of JACXII010000042.1, read as the reverse complement.
GTGGAAATATCTTTCGACGAATCTCGTGGAAATGTGAAACTCGAAAATTAGGAATTTCCGCGAGACGAGAATAAGACACGGCAGAATTTTCGTTCGCCTTGAATCGTTTATCGTCGTCGTTTCGAACAAACACAGAAAATTCTAGCCACAACGACGCTACGTATGTTTCTATCGATTCGAAGATATACAAGAAGTTGATAGCAATTTTCGCAGTGGCCAACACCATCGCTATAACGAGACGGGATAAGTTTCGAGATTCGTAGTCGTTCGTAGCACACGGAAATAAAGCGACGCGTAGCTCGTTCTGCTCTTCCGCGTTTATCGTACGCGTCGAATCGACGCAAGGAGCGCGCGAAACTAAAAAGAAAAAAAAAAAAAGAAGAAAGTAGGCAACGATCATCCCCGAAGGTTTTCGTCGATCGATAAATCGTTCGCTCTTCTTAGGATCTTGTTTCATCGCGCGTTACTTTTAGGGAATCTCTACGAGGAAACATCGCGTGGGACAATTATACGAGATGCGAATTAGGTTAGTAGGAGCTAAGTTGCAACTGCGACGCGTTGAATTTAGTAGCGTAGAATACCTAATTACAGTGTACGTACGTGGAACGAAAGTGACGCAGACGATTTTTCTATCGTTGAACGCTCCTGTCGAAGCAAACGTTGAACAGCGTGAAACGAGGAATTAGCAACGATTGCTACGTAGTCGATCCAAGTGAACGTTCGCGAGCGAAACCACAAAGAGGCCAGCAGACACAGTAAAAACAGGCGTCATGAGTCACCGACACGACGTGTCAACGTTCTTACACCAGTTCGAGGCTACTGTTGTATATACCGCACGGTGATCGTCGTAGAGTGCCGCGGCTGAATCGAGCTCTGGCACGATCGTAAGTGCCGTCGCGATGATAATTCGTAGCTTCCTTCGTTCAAGGACATGGCCGGTGTACCGACGAGAACACGTTTTACCGGTTAATCGAACGATATCGCCGAGTTTCCGCAAGAGACTAAATCTAGTAGGTATCGGTGGATGGAACTCGACGGAGAATCGCACGTGTGAAAAGCACGTGCGAACTTTTCCCAGCGATAAACAATCGGTGAATCGAGATAGCGAGCTGTATCCGGCACGCGAACAAAGGAGCGCGGAAATCCAGAGCACGCCTGTCGATATTCTTCGCAAAGTGGTTTATCGTCTACGAAGATCGCGCGGTTCAATTTGAAGATAACACCTGGGTCTCGCCGAGAAAAAAAGGAGAGAAGGACGAAACGGAGAGAAGGACGAAACGGAGAGAAGGACGAAAAGGGGAGAAAAGAAGGGCGCAAGAAGCAGAAACAGCGCGTAATCTGTCAATAAACTCGTACACGGAGAAACTTGTGTCGAAGGAAATTACCGAAAGAGAGGCAAAGCTGGGACGAAGTTGGTGCTCGGGGCGTGCAATAAAAGAAAATTGACGAGACTCTCGTTGAACTCGATCCGGATAACCGTAGAACGAGATCACCGGATGAGATACCGTTTCTTCGCTCCGACGATCGAGAAAACAGCTTGCAACGAACGTGCAAACATCGCTGGACCTCTGCGTCTCGCGGTGTCTCGGCCGCGCGTTACATCGTATCGTCGCAACGATTAACGTTGTCGCAGCGAGAAACTTTGCCGACTCGCGGCAGACTCGGAGATTCTCTGGATCTCCGATGCAGAAACTCGTTGGCAACGAGTTCGTTGGAAACTCCGCCGAACACGGACGTACCTTTGCCTCTGTTACGCCTAGATCCCCGTGTCGATTAACGTGGCCGATCCACGGATCCCCCCACCTCTTTCTCTCTCACGTTGCACACAACACAACACTCTTTACGCCTTTCGTTGGAAACGCTACGTAGCCTGTATACTTGGTCGCTTCGATAGACCAGCCACACGGAACACAGAAATAGAAAGGCCGGGATATCCGATGTCAGCGTCGACGTCGTGATTCTTTGAATCGTTCCATGCGGGTTTTCCCGCACACCGTGACGATCCACGTCGAACGATTCGTACGATTCGCTGAACGCGAGGACGCGACTTGCGTGTCGACCGAGTTCGCTCGCGATACTAACCCGTGCCTCGCCGCTTTTGCACGCTGGAGAACGTAATCTTGTGTATACCGGTTAACGATACTCTGTGCGGCCATCCCTCCTTTTCTGCTCGACTGTTCGCTGTATTCCTTGTCACGTACACTGTACACGAACTCGCTCTTCCTTTCTCCGCTTGCCGCGACGCTGCTTTTCCTTCGTTACACTGGGCCTACGTTCGCGGATCTTCTATCATGTACCTTCGCTGGGTTCGCCAACGCGTAATTAGTAGGCCAATCTCCTGTAGGAGATTGCAACGGAGGATGCATTTTCGTCGTGTGTCTTTCTTTCTTTCTTTCTTTCTTTTCTTTCTTTTTCTTTTTGGGGAGAAATTCGGTATTTGCATTTCGGTATTTCGGTGAATGATTTTAGACGACGAATAAATCGTTGGGAACACAATCGTTGGACATTACGTGAATGAATTAATCGAGTTGTTGCGTCTAACGAGAAGGTACCCCGATATGGCGAATAATTCGAGCGCCGGGCGAGGTTGCTTCAAATACGATATTATATTTCTGGTATATTTACAGCGGCGAGTTTGTATAAATAGGAATATTTCGTTCTCGATAGTTCGTATACGAATTTTGCAAAAATATTTCGGTGCATTTTCCGTTGGAATTGAGAACGTGGATTTCGATTTTTCTAAAAATTGAACATACGGATCTAGAAACGGACGAGTGGAAGCGGACGATTGGAAGCGGACGAGGTTGATGAAAAAACGATATCGATCGTTTCGCGTAATCGTTTCGTAGTAGCGTCGTTGATAATTACGAGTGTAACCTCTTCCGATAAAGGTGTTTGCGCCAACGATATATGTATATATATATATATATATATATATATATATATATATATATATATATATATATTGCATGAAATTTATAAAATATCGCGTGACTTTGAAAGAAGCCCGTACGTACGTAGTCGATCAGCAGAGATACTCTCGTGGAATTTTTCCAATCGTATTCCGAGAAAATAGATAGTCGCCGCTTGATACGGAAAGAACAACGATAACAAACACGGAATGAAGTGAAAATCGTTTCCACGGGAAATAAACACTGTGGAAATAACTGTCTTCGCGTGAAATACTTTCACTGGCATTAGTATGTCGTGTAATAAGGATTGCATAGCAGCGTTGCATTGCAGCCGCCGTGGTGGCACGCCACGAACTGCGTAGATTATATCTAGAAAGGGGAAACGCATTCGCACTGGCACAAATTGATATAAATACGTTTCGCTATTTTGGTGCGGCGTAAAAAACAGAAGAAGATAAAAGAAAAACAGCTATCCGCTAGCAAAATATGTAACCCGAATTTTCGTTCGGTTCACGCTCCGTTAAACGTTTGTCTGTACACGCTCTTTCGTTTCGATTCACGATCGTTTCTTTTTGTAGCCTGTTAATTAAGAAGGCAGCGGCTGTTTCGTATCGCCGAATCCGCTTTCCCGTAATTTATACATTCGAACCGTGAAATAATGCATTAAAGAGAAGTTTTTTGCCGCTCTCCGGTTGAAAGCGAGTGGCAGTCGGAGTTATCTCGTAAAAATAACTCGTTAAAAATTCTGCTTTGTTCCAGACGCGGGTCTATTTTAATTATACAACCGCTGGACGAAGGAACTTTTCAAAAATCGCATGGATGGCGCGCGAGTACGCTTTAGCCGACTCGTCGTGTCTGTGAAATAGACACGGCCCCAAGAAAAGCTTGTGGTCAGAGGACGAACGCCGGGGCGAATAACGTCTAGCCTATGTAATTCGGAACCACTTCATCCTCGAGAGGCGATAGAACAAGCTCGGCGTTTCACCAAATTGAAAAAGATGCTCCACCGACGAGATATCTCTGCATTTTGCTTCCGAAGGAATTAACGATGTCTTTCTGGCGGCCCTCGAGGTTTTCTTCCTCCTCGATCCCTCCTTTTCATTCCACTTGCATTGAATTAATTCTTAGAGCGATTCCAGACACCGTTGTTCCCCGCCGCCATTGTGTCTGTCGTCGCAAACTGCACCTGAGAAATTCGTCGATTCGACGACGAGCGCCGGTTATTAGGTATGTACCTGCTGGTTTTCAATGGACTTCCTCTTGTTATTCTTCAAACGAGACGTTCAAACTCACACTTTTTCCTGTTTCGATCGAGCATCAGACAGACGACCGTGGTTTCGTTTATATACGCGCGTGTATCCGTTTAATAATTAAGCACGTCGAGAGTTGTTTGTTCGAGGTAGGAAATTTTCGCCACTGTCAGCGCCGAACGACTCTCTTTCGAACTCATTTTTCCGAAAGATATTTCCTGTGACGATGACGGGGCGCGTTATATATTGTTTCCAATTTCGACGCAAAAATATGTCGCTATATTTTATTTAGCGGCACAGCGATCCAGCGACACGGCCTATGGGAACAGGAACCGGAGTGCGGTTTAATTTGGTTTTTCAGAATGTTGCTTTTGTCGCGTATAAATATCTCGTTCGATTAAACCTAACCTGTCTCGGTGTACACGAGAAAATGCGTAACGCGGTAACGTAATACATGAAACGTACGTCGGAACAGGATTGTTTTAATCGATCGTACACGACGTTGCATTTACAAAGTTATCGCGCTACGCGTACAGTACCACTCGGAAGTATCGGCGTGTTTGCTTATTTTCGATGATATATAATTTAATTACAGCGTCGCGAGTAAAAACTATTTGTTATTTGATAAGCAGAGTCGGTCCATGTCTAAACAAATATCTAGGGTTTATTGTTCGACGCCTTTGCAACATAACAAATATTGCTTCCAGCCATTGGTTTCTCGTTAATTTATATATTTTTATTTTCATTCGTCATGCGGCGTATACGTCGTAAAATAATTGGTTCCTCTTACGTCTTCGAAAGCTCCGGTGTCTTTCACGTACCGTCAGTATTTTCGCAACGAAGAAATTATACGGCATCAGGAAGCTTATTAGTTTCTCACGAGTGTCTTGTTTACGCGAGTCAGTTAAGCATCGAGCGATCTTTACGCGTTAAATTTTTTATTCACGTACGGCGGGACACAGCGTGGCGCACGCAATGTCGGAACGACGGTGTCGTCGATTAACAACGCTATCGTCCTATCCACGCTTTCACGATGCGTGACGAATTATATAAAATTATGCAACCGAACGTCTGTAATAAGATTTCGCTGAAACGCAAGAGACATTTCCCCGAACGCAACCTTATTGCGTGCACGTGGCCGTATAGTATAATTATCTGCATCGATTTTACGCGAGAGAAGCCTTACATACGTTACTACTTGTTGATATTGGCGTTGGTTTTACGAATTTTTGTCGATGATTCGCGTGTTTGAACGTGGACCTCGACGAACGGAGCAGTCGAAACGTATGTATTTTTCACCGCGAAACAGTATCGTGGCCTGCGGAGTAATTAATATGCGACGGCACGGTTGCAAAACGAGAATTCTTAATCAAATTTTCCAGCTAAATATAAATTTTCGATTAAACCGCCACTAGTCCACACATATCCTGGCCAGTAGCCAGACGATCCGCGAGAATTACGTCGAACAAGTAGAGAAGTTACGTTGTCGCGAAAAAATACCATTCCATAGGGAAATTTAGTTTTCGGTGTCAGAACTGTAACGCGACGGTGCTTCTGGTAACACGCACTCGTCAACGGTGACGTATCAATCTTACACGTATTGCGCTAGAAATAGAAAACGTTTGGAAATATTCTTAGCACCGTAGCGAGACGCGGACTATCCCTATCGTATTTGCCAAGTTTCGAACGAGCATGGAAACGAGCTTGGAAGCTGCAAATTCCTCGAAGCATCGTACGAGCTTTTTTTTTCTTTCCGAAGAGAGAAGAAAAGAAACTCGGGCGGGTATGGAATATTTCCAAGTCGGAAGAAAATTCGAAATACGCGTACGAGTATGTTCGGACATAAAGATCTTGCTGGCTAGACGCAGACCGCGAATCTCGTGATTTATTTTCGTCGTAGCAATCGATCCGACCGATTCTTCTCGTACGCGTTCCAACTGTGACGATTCCGTCTCGCTGTAGCGTTAATTTCAAAAGTGTTTCGCATACCGCTCCTAACATATCCGCAAGAAACGTTCGAGTACTTCGCCGTAAGTATCTTTTCCTTTACTTTAGAATAAGACGTTTCTTTTACTTAAGAAAAACGATGTACGAAAGTTTCGAATCGCAAACGTCGTTCGTCATCCTTGCTACCGAGAGCACGCGTCATTTCTATGCGGCATCGCGGGGAAATACGCGTGTATTTGAACAGACACGTAGGGGAATCGACACAGTGAATCCAGCGACCTCCGACGTACGAAACGGGAACACGGATAGTTTGTCGTTACATCGACAGTCTCTGTGACATTGGAGCAGCGATACGAAATACATAATGCAATGGTTCCTTGGGCGATGGAAATGGATATAACCAGAAAATATAACGTACGGGAGGATTTGGTACGCATCGTAGATATTGGCGAAAGTAAACATCGTGGTGGAATTAAAATTAGAATGGTAAATCCATCGGACCCGGCTTACGAAGAGGACTCTCCTGCGAATAACAATGCGAATTTCTCGGCAAGGCTGGACGTTTGAAAAATTGAGCACGAACCAGCCAGACGCATTTATCGATTCACCTTTTTTTATCTGCTCTCTAGTATCTACATCTGCGATATACTCGCGTATATGCGCGGCGTTTTCGCTCCGCTACGCGAATTATCTGTTTCGACAAAGATTACCGATACACGAGAAAATTTATCGACTACACGTAGGAGAACGGTGCACGCTCCGTTACGATACACGTAACAACAAACCGTGAAAATAGAGCACGAATGTTTTGCCAGCATGTGTGTTTGACGGGGCTGAATCAATAATGAGGCGGGGTCAATATTTCACGATAACAAGCGACAGATTATTTTTGAATCGTTCCCCTGACGAATTATTATTCGATACGTGGAAATATCTTGCCCGTGGTATCGGAGGCGCATAACGCGCGATAACGTTTTTAAAGGAAAGTACGAGCGGTGCAGCGGCTGTGTGCAACGTTGGCACAGGGAGCGTCACACGCCTCGGGACTGCACGAGGCTGCTACTCAAGTTTATACATCGGTGGTGCCATCCATTGACATGTAGTCTCATTACGTATTTCTGCTTGGATAGTTTGCAAGTGTTAGCGTTACCAGCCGCGCAAGGCGACGTCTTCGAAAGTTTACGTCTAACGGGGTAACGAAATTTCGACGCTTAAAGTTGAAAGATTTGATATTGCCAGCGGAAGTTGTACGAAATTATACGACGTAAATTTCTCATCGAGAATCTTTTACGTTCTTTTTTGCTTTCCTTCCTTTTCTTTTTTTTTTTTTCTTCCTTGCTTTTATTTCGCGATGGCCGGTTACGTGTAAATATTTAACGCGACAGTGAAAAACGTTTGTGTCTACGATACACAAAAATAGTCGGATTTCTTTCGCCGGAATTTGTATACTTTCCATCGGTATCATCTCCTTCCCATGGTCGTTAGGCGACAGTTGGAAAATCTTGCAAATTTTCGAGTGCGTGCGTCGCCAATAATATATACGGTGTCACCGATTTGACTGGACCGCGGCCAAATTGTTTTGTGGTCGTTTATGCGCGTCTACTTCGAAACGGGTACTTTTTCACCGCATCTGGTCATGCACGCGATCTTTTTTCCACGGAGAGTGAAAAAACGATCTCTACGTTGAAACGTAAAATACAGATGCCTCCTAACACGATCGACGTCAGCCAAATAACAATCGTCGAAATTTCCCAATCGACGAAAACGCTCGACCGTTTCGCTCGTGATACAACGTTATTAATCGAAAAGATTACAGCTTGAATACGATTCGAACCGACTGCACGAAGTCAAGATTAAAGCGTCGGATAAACGATAACGGAGCGTGGAAAATATTTTCGTTGCGGACGATAATTTCACTAGGATAGAAATTACTTTTACACGCCATCCTCGAGCGTCGTGCAGCGGGATTGTACGCTACGCGAGGACAAGTTAAATAATTATCGAAAATAATTCCGTATCCTGAACGCGGTCGACGCACGGTTGCAATATGCAGCTCCGCGTTATGACGCTATCAATAACGAATGCTACAATCATAATTACGAAAGGAACTAGCCCGCATTACGGAGAAATTGACAACAAGCGACGCGCATCGTAACGAACTACGGCTGCGTAACCGTGTAGATAAGCACGCACGTAGATAACGATACACTGACTCGCGAAATTATTTGAATACTAACCGTACGAAACTTTTACAACCATATTTGCACGCGTCGTATAAAACATTCCGATATTTCGTTAGTCGTTCCGTAATGACGCGCGACTATCACGATCACGTCGATACAACTCGAAACGAATCTAAAAACATACCTGCGTCCAGGCTACGAGCAAATTTGATACGAGCATGTGTCTCGTAGAAGACGCGAGACCATTCGAACAGTTGTTGGTTCTAATGCGTTACGTTACATGCTCGTAACGATGTACTCGTAAAAGATGTCTACGAGCGTTCGAATACTTGCGTGAGTTTAGATATTCGAGGATGGCGAGGTGTTAGAACGAAGCAGCAAAAAAAAAAAAAAAATGAGCTAGAAACGAAAGTACGAAGGATAAAGAGGTAACGAAAGAACGAAACGCGTTTGGTCAGTGACTACACAGCAGACACAGCTCACCCGAAATTGTCCACGTGACGTTTGCAATTAAAAAAGAAGCATATCCGATACAGACAGTGACGGCTATCGTTTCCACGGGGAAAAATCGTCACCGATTCTCCGACAAGTCCACGAACACCCCCGCCTCACGAGTCCGTCGGAAATACCGCCGCCAATTAGACCTCTATTCAATCGCCTATACGTTACGAAGGAAATGTAACTCGCGACGCGGTACGTTGCCAATCGCTCTACGCGTGTACATCGGTATATGTAGGTTGTTCGACGATGTCCGCCGACTTGACACGAGAATTCGCGAACACGCAGAGGTTATGACGCACTACGCGATTCAATCGCAAGAAGAAGGCAATCGCAGCCCGTATATACGGGTTGTATCACCGTTGACGAGCGGTAGAGAAGAAGAGAGATACAAAGCACGTAATCTCGATAAATATCGCGTTGTTAATCATCGAGGCACGATGAAAAGTTGCTCCGCGTAATCCGCGTGCCGTCCAAATGGAACCATGACTGTAGCCCAATTTCTGTCTTTCGTCGTGCTCCTCCGCCGTCCTCCGTGTTTCCCGTCTCCAGGCAACCGAAGCCCGCGACTATCCGTGTGTGCATATGCGCGCGTGTTTCTCTCTACGTACAGATAGTCCGTGGCTTGTCGGTGATAGCGCGCACACGCGCCTCGCGTATACATACAACGACACGTATACAGAGAAGTAGCATCGATTGCCCTTTGGGCAACTGGCGCATAGACCTGTAGTATTATGCGCTCGCCAATTCCCATCGACTCGTACACGCTCGATGATATGTTCCATTAACGGTTAATTTGATTGTAAAATCGGTACGTCCAGCGGGACAAGTAAAAATACGTTTGATTAGTTGCGTGCGGCGGCCAGCCGATTATGATATTACCTCTGCAATTTAGGTGGCGGATACACGGGCCAAGCGGAAATACGGTTTAATCGAACAAGACGAGTGGATTTATATCTTGAAAGACGTCTGGAAAATTTGGGGAATTTCAGCTACGGATATACGTTATTTACGTATCTTTATTCTTCGTTTAAACTCGTTTTTTTTTTTTAATCAGCTATTGCATCTTATTGTCACAGTATCGAACTTTTCTATTCGTACGAAGGTATGACTAGACGATATGAAAAATAATTAATCGGAATTAATCGGCGCGTCGACGTTACGATAAATACAACGACACGCAAATCATTTTTGTGGCCACTGTACGGTATACTGCTTTTTGTGGCCGAATGAGAGGAAACAGAGAATTCGACAGAGACGAGAGAATATACGTCGTTCTGGTTGAAAGTTTGTTTCGTTAATATTGTGGGTTTTATATGGGTTCCAGTTGATTCTGAGTTGGAGTTACTGCAAGAAAATGGTCGTTTAACGAGTTGTATTTATCAAGTATACATCGAATAAACAACGTTATCATCCCTTACTTGCCGAATGTAACGAAATATAGACGTCTGGATCCTTTATTGGTTCGAAGAGCCGCTGGTCTCGCATCGATGTTTCACGAGTTGAAATCCATAAACTGCTTCGATATATTTCGTACAATTTCTTTTCACGAATTAAGCAGGAAAACGGTTTAACATTGATTCAACGAGAGAGAGCCACGCATACTTTTCAAAGCATAGGAATATGTTGACACTTTTCTTTATTGATCTTCTGAACGGGACAGATGCGTTAGTAAATGAAAAAAATGTAATCGCCGACAAAATGTGCAAATTGACGTTCGGTCGAAGATAGATACGCAGAGTCAATTTTTATTTCAAAACAAATACCATGCGTATTACGATACATCCCGATAGCAATTATCGAATCGATTTTCTGTTACGGCTACCGAACAAGAAACTTTGAATACTGTTTATTCGTCCATTGACTGCTACATATGTAGTTTCAAACTCGTGCCACAATATCGCACGATCGTTTATCGCGAGTACAAACGTATAATAGTGGCGATTATTCCCATCAAGAAATGCTAATTGAAACGAAGATAAAGTCAACCGTTTCGATCGTTAGAAAATGTCAGAAATATCAGGTATACTAAAAATTAATTTATAGTTCTTGAACGGCACAGCGTGTACAGGACGTTTAAATAGGCAAATTTCATCTTTTGCATTTCATTCAAATACTACGAGATCTATCGATTGAGATTAGACGAGTCGTATTAGCGCAGTTTCTTTTCTTCAAATTATCTGCAGACAGTTTTTATCGCGAAAAAGTTGTTTATCAGCGGCAAAGTTCCACAGTGGTGCAAGCGTGGGACAATGTACGTCTTACGTAGCTTGTACGAGTCAATTCGATGCTAAAAACAAAAGTTGAAATATCTTTAGCTTCGTCAAAGTACATACACGCCGATATTTACCTCGATGCCGGCTGAACTTCTTGAGGCTGTAAACATGAGAACGAGTAGGAAGTTGGTGCTTCATCGAAACTCGATCAGAAAACAACAGAAAAATGCTTAAAGTTTCCGAGGAGATTTCTAATAATTCAACACAGGAGGTTCTGTGAAAAGAATCGATACTCGTCATTTTAACTTTGTACGATTGAAATTAATTTAATTCCAGAAGACTCGTTGTTCTCGACGGTCTCGTAGTTCGACCTTGAAACGCGTTAAACATTTTACACCGAATTAATCTGTATGATGCGAAGATTTAGGATAATACGTAGGATAATACGCAGGATTAGAGGAACGGATAGATCGTGCGTATGAATCGAAGCGAATAATTAAATACGCAACGTATCTAACAGGTGGCGCCGGTATTTCAAATAAACAGGCAAATTTCTGTGTAGATTTCGTTTCTTTAATTCTGCTCCGTAAAGATGAAAATCAAAATTCGCCATCTGTTGATAATCGCTCGTCTTCTTCGTTTTTCAAAAAATAAAGAAAAAAAGAAAGAAAGAAATAAAAAAGAAAAATACGAATCCTGCAGCAGGCGGAACAAACGTCATTCGGCCGGCGGCGTTGGTTTTTTACGGAGGCCGACGATCGAAAAACAAAAGGTACAAAACGTAGCAAGCGTTTAAGCCTCTCGGTGTAAGTAAAAACGTGACGCGGCAGAGCGTGGCCTTTCGAACGAGATATCGGATTTCGGATTTAAAAGAATAAACGGATTAGTCGGTCGTGAATAGCGCATCTTCGAAGATTAATAGGGGTGAAAGTTAGGAGTAAAGCGAGGCCATGTTGCACGCGCACCGCCATGATGATCGTATCGCATGCAAAACGGTTAATTGAATTATTTCATCAGCATTATTGCCTGTGACGCGGAAACAAATGGAGTAATAATGCCAGCGAAACAAGATTCGATCGGCCAGCGTTTGATAAAGTAAAAATGTTCGTTAACCGGCGGCGTGTTCGGATCGAGCTTCGTGAAAAATCGGCTGACTCGTTGAGGGGCTGTTTTAATAGCAGGAACACGGATACCGTTCGTGAAAAAAATCGCTTCTGGAAATTGCCTCTTACGGGTGCTAATATGTAAAGCCGCAGATAATTCGTGCGCCGGAATATTTGGTCCGTTTTATGCTGAATTTTCATGAACGGCCATTAGGAATTATGTTATATCGCGCCGAATAAAACAGGGATTTAAAAAAGGAGGTCAAGTGGTATTGAGAGACTCTGAGTAAGCTACTTTTCTTTCCACCCCCTCCCCGCCCCTCCCTCACACGAGGTATCCCTTTGCTGCGATTTTTAAAGAGACGAATGACCGATTTATCGCGGAAAGTCAAACGGCGGGAGGCGGTACGATTTATATTTTTAAAAGCAGAGTACGTTGTTACTCTGTATGTAGATATCCCTTTTATGTTCTTCTTACATAATCGTTGGTAACGATACGAATCAAAGATGACGGTGATGATAGAACGAAAAGTAATGGCGGGGAAGAAAGAAAACGACGGTGAGCTTTCGAATGAAATGAAATACGACGTTGTGGTCATATCGTTATTATTATCATAAATATTCTTTCGTATCGTGACAAGCTGAGGAACATAACGAGCATCGATACCAAAAAATTGGCAAAAATTCCACTAACATCGTCTCTATTACACAAAGAATCGTGAAACTATGCTGCGTGCACGCGAGATATCTCTCTCTCTCTCTCTCTCTTTCGCTCTCTCTCTCGCTCTCTCTCTCTCTCTCTCTCTCTCTCTTTCTGACACTTTACATTTATTTTATTCTTCCTTCTTTCTATTAGACGCGTAATATCTCGCTCGAAAATATCAATTACACCGCTCTCATGCGTTTTTTCTCTCTTTTTCTCGTTTCTTCATCTTCGTCTATTCAGCTTTATTTGTTCTCTTTGGCTAATTCTCCGAATGAAACACGTTCCCTATCGAACGCTCGCTCGCGTCAGCTACGTAGAAACGGATGACGGTTTCAAAAATACTTATTACAATTAGAAAATCATGTAGAGTATTAATTAATTCAGTCGTTGCGATCCTTAATCGATAATTCGTAACTAATACTAGCACACATCGCTCGTTAATACATAATATTCATATACATATACATATACATATATATACGATATTCTTCGTATCTCTTCTTTCGATTCTTTCTTTTTTTTTTTTCTTTCTTTTCTTTTTGTCTTTTCTCTTTGACTCTTTCTCGCTCGATCGTCATACCTCGTCCGTTATTGCGAAACGACAAATAAAAAAATAAATAAATAATCGTGCGAGCGACGCGCGAGTCGCAAGACGTGGAATTTGTGCGCGTACCGATTCGAGGCGAACGATGCACCGGCGTGAGCAACAGGAAACAACGTTCCAAACCGGAAGCAGACGGGGGAGAACAGTAAGCTCGATATTCATTGTAAACAGAACGTGACTGTGTAAATCGCTTTTGTTGTTCGTTACGTAGGAAGGCGTGTCACACGCGGTTGACAAATGTATCGGAGGGAAACGCATTAAATCGAACGGTAAATGGCTATTAATTTAATAAACCGAATGCGTAATAACCTTCTGCCGATGGAATTACACGGTCTGTACGCGAATAGAACAGAAAAGCGTGGGGATAACAAACGATCCAATTTTTTTCTCTTTTCCAACCGTAAACAGATAAACCTTTCTTTCAACGATGTTCTTCTCTTCCTTTTTCTGTCTTTTCTTTCCTCTTTCGTCCTCCCCTTTTGTTTTCTCCGTCCCCGACTATTTTCCCCGCACGAGAGAGCTTTTCACGACGGCGAACAATTCGCGCGGGAAGAACGTTGTGGCGCAACAGCGCCATTTTTTTTTTCGGCTTCGTTCATCGTCCTCGATTACAAGAATATTAGACACGATAACAGTAGCAACGCAAAGTGACTCGTTCGAATATCCGATTCATCAGGTACATCTCCTCGCTCGCTGTTTCTTACGCACATCGACATTTTGTTTCCTTCTTCTTGTCCGTTTGGGTGAATCGCGCGATGTCATAGGAACCGCTTTCTTTTCTTTTTCTCTTTTTTTTTTTTTTTCAAAATTAAAATCGACACGCGAGTGCAAAGACAGAGTTGAAAGAAAAAGAGAACTAGACGCGATGAATAATGGCGGTGAGAGACGCTTATACAGACAGATTTATACACACACGTATATATTATATAAAATATACAAATATATATATATATATAATTATAATTAATATATCATAATTAATATATCATAATTAATATATATATATATATGTATATACATCCACGCTACGAGTTTAGTCTTTCGTCGGACTTTATAAAAGTATGAAAAAGAAAAGCGTCGTTTTCTCCTTGGAAACGATGGCGCCGTAAACGGCGTACTACACATTGCGAACACATGATTTCTGCCGAAGAGAAAGCAAACGCATCGTGTCTAATAATAAAATATTCCTCGGACATTCCCCGTTTCTTGCCCGATTTTTGGCCGATCACGGGGATGTACCTGTTTTCACCAACGTGTTCGGTTCGTCGATCGTCGTCATCACGGACAAAATTAACGTGCCGCGATACAGCCGTATCCAGTTTCCCGCGATTCACCGGCGAATTTTCCCCTGTCCATTGCCTCTTCTGGTTTCCTCGCTGCTTCTCCATTTTTCACCTTCGGCCAACCGACATATCCAGGATAGAAACATGCCGCTGATGGCTGGTTCCGTCCGGTTTTCGTTTGATCTTGAGCCGCGTTCCTCTTCCTTTCTCTCTCACTGTGGTCCAGAAAAGGGGTGTGACGCAACACGTGCGTCGCCGGAGGACAATCACCACGCGACACAAAGCGGCCTGGACTTTCTTACAAGCACGTCGATTTATATAAACAGCTCCAAAGCGCGCGTAGTTGAATGCGGTACGGTTAACGAATGGCGATCAAAAGGAACGCGAACAGTCCCAGGACCAGCCGCGCCGACGGCAGCCGCATCTCCGACCTGGACGAGCCGAGAACTGAAAACAGAGAATAACACAGGCTGCTGCACTCAAAGTTCTGCCTTCGTTGGATTCGCCGCGTACTCGCGGCGATCGTTCGCCCGGAACGCGATGCACGAATAAATGAATTTATACCCACCGCTTTCATTCTCGCTTCTAGACGACGTACGAAACGGGTTAAGTGGAGTTTCGACCAGGCTGAGATTACGTTTTCGACCATGTTTGAACAGAGGATATTACGATTTTTTGCCACGGAGCGGTGACCAACGCGGCGAGAGAGACTAAACGGCGTATTCGACCGTGCGATCCGTGAATATTTCCGCGACACACCGACGTACTTTGTACTTTGCCCGACAAATGCTTGTCCGCGGTCAACGCTTCCGCGATCGTCTCGAAAATGTACGGAGCAATCTGAGAACGCGACGAAAGCAAATTGTTTGCCGGCAACGAAAGCTGCGAATTTCTCAGATCGTTAGACAAATGGAATCTATCGGACACTCGTGATCGACGTTTATGAACATTTTTCAGGTTAGAATGGTCGGGCGAATGGATTAAATTACCGATCGACGTTCTCCTAGGCTAGGGCAGCTCTTTTTTTTTTTTTTTTTTTTTTGATCAGAGAGAACAAAACGAGGGGAACGAGAGCGGCTACAGGGATCCCCTTGCGCGGAGGCGCGAAACTTTCCGAATTAATTCGCGCCATTCTACGCGCTAATACATCGCTGTGTAGTCAGCGATGTAGGTGCTGAGCACCGGGAATTGAAAGTAATAAAACGGCGCTTCCGAGCATAATAACTCCTCCAAAAAGAAAAAAAAAAAAGATCAAATTGAGGGTACGCTTATGCTTTAACAGCCGCCTGCGGATGTAGGTCATAGAATTTCGATCGAGGCTTTCGAACGATGATGGATGACGGATTTCCTACGCGTTGCTGCGAACGAACAAAAATTTCTCTCTCTCTCTCTCTCTCTATCTGTCTGTCTGTCTGTCCGTCCGTCTCTCGACGCTTGTACGCCATGGCAAAACGATAAATAACACAGATAGAAGAGAAATGATTTTTGGCCTGCCCGTGTCGACGGTCGATAGCTGGGCCTGGACTTTCTCGACCCACTAATTAACCCCTAACCATCGTGACTTGATTTACACTGGCAGCCCCGATCCAGTCACGGGCCTCGATCAAATATTATTCAATGCTCTCCGAGTGAATTAACTAACCTGGATCGCTCCGGTCACGCTCCAAGGCCTCGAATAACATTTGAACGAACCGCGAGCGAACCATGACCGTAACGCGACTCTGTCTCTTTCCTCCTGCTCTTCTCTGTCGTCCCTCACCCTCCCCTCCCCCCCTTATCGCCGATTCTATCCGCATAAACGACGCCTAATTACGACGCCGGTTAATCGGCAGTATTACCACCTTTTACAATGCTCGTTTGCGCCCGATGGTTAATTTAGTAAATTTAAAGCCGAACGCGCTCCTAACTATAGGCAAATCGCGCAAACACCGACCGCGGGTTAAATAAAGTAACACGGCCGCCGTGGATGCCATATGCTGCTATTAATTATCGTTAATAATCGCGTCCCGTTCGCTATTATATCGTATTATATCGTTACACTTTGTTGCAAACATTGGGCGGCTTCCGTCCTATATATATATATATATATAATATATATTATATATTAACGTTTATTTATCGTCGCAATTAGGCGCAATGGGCGCGCGGTTAATTCGTTCGCAAATCTGACTATCCAGCCGGTTCTCCATCAGGGGAAAAAGGGGAATGAATTTCATCGGTGGGATCGCGATCGATACGCGATCTAACGAGCAAATATTTCATTTATCAGGTAACTTGCTTTGCCACGATCCAGCGGAGAAACGAATATAGAGAAAGGGTGGATAAAACGAAAGAGAGAGAGAGAGGGGGGGGGAGGGCTCTGCCGATGGAAACTAGGAGAGCCGCTTCTATAACGAGGCAAACCGGCTAACTCAAATAACAAAACGAAGTTTTTGCAAGCCGCGATCAATGAATTCGACCGTGCCTTTTTTTTTTGCTCCAACGATATGATTTCGATTGAATCGTGACTGGCACAGGCGGGTTATTATATAACGCTTCTCCCGTTCTTCGACCGAGGAAACCTATATCGCGTCGTTTCACTTGTTCCTCCTTCCTGCGTTTATTTTCCATTCTTGCTTCTCGCTGTCATTTCGCTGATCGCGGCAGCGTTCGTCGTCGTTGTTGTTTCGTCGTTGTCATTTTCGAGAGGAGCGCGGCGCGCCGCTGAAGTGCGCGGCTCACTTGACGCCAAATAATCCAAAGCCGCAGCAAATAATCCTGGAATACGTCGGGAATTATCTTCGCCGCAGCCTGGGATTAGCTGGCGTGAAACGAATTATTTGATGGCGTGCCGAGCTATTTGACGTTAACCAGGATAATTCGACCGGTCAGATTATCCCGAACCACGATGTGGACAAACAACCGGATGCTCGGCCGTCGTGCACAGCTCGTTTACGGCACGATGGGAAGAAATAAACGAAAGGAAAAAAATAGCAGACATGCCGATCGCTGGATTTAATCGGTCGAAACCGGGTCGGTGACTCGTTAACCTGTAAAACGGCGGACGTCTTGCGTTCGGCAGAGTCGTCGTAAACGAGGCACGGATTGAGACGACACGCCGTTCGAGCAGGAAATTCGAAACTTGCCTGTGATGCTTTGCATTTTCGCGCGCGATCGATGACGTGCTCTTTTAATGGATCATTTTTTCTTTTTTTCTTTTTTTAACCTTGGTACAGAAGCGACGCGAGGTTTGCGAATTCGTTGACGCTATGTAAGGCCAGGGCGCGGATTGCAGCGCCGCTTAAGTAATTGGTCTTGCTAATTAAATATTGGGAGCGTATACGTGGGAGCTACGTAAAATGTGACGACGTTCCTGGCGATGATAAAAAACTATTGTTGGTTGATTTAATCAAATCACAATGAAAACCAGCATCTCGAGCAGCTGTATCAAAGACGACGATTTTTCTAACGAAGATACTCGGTTGCCGTAGATAAAGCGGCGAGTTTCCGAAGAACGAACCGTCGTCTCTGTTTCAAAATTTACCTTCTCCTCCGTTTCTCCTCGTCTTTAAGATATTTATCCGAGAGTTTGGAAATCTCGGTACTCCGGAAACTTATCGTCGCCTTTTAATCCCAACGATTCTCTGGATTCTCCGGGATGCTAATCCTTGACGTTTGTCAAACGTCGTTGTCTCGGCCCAGTAAATTCTCGCGAAATAACCAATGAAAACTCAAAGTTGGAAAGGAAAGACAGCCCCGGCAGTAAATCGCTATCAAAAAGTTCAATCAACGACGGGAGGAGCGCTTTCCATGAAGCCTCCCTTCTTGTAAACACCCCGAAAGATCTAAGAACTCGCTAAGCCTATTATAGGACTTAAGCGGTCCTTCTCCCTTCTTCAAGAACGTTCTTCCATCCTGTTGCAATGCTGGAGTTTTCTGCGTTTCAATCTCAACTTCTTTTTTCCCTTTCGGAAATTAGGGCGTCGAGTCAACGATAAAAATTGACGAAACGTTTCGTTGCAGGAAGAAAATCTATCGAATTTTTATTTATCAGAGACTGCGACCGAAGGAGGCTGAATTCTCTTTCTAGAATTTCGATCAGTCGTTCGTACGATTATTTCAGAGAACATCGTACTAGAGAAAGTTATGCAGCGTGAACGTACTTGAACGTTAACGCGCGTCAACGCACGCACGCTGATATTTCTCAGTCGTAGCAAACGTAAACGAAGCGGTCGTTGTAAATTTGTCCCGTAAGTTTGTTTGCTAATTACGAAATTGGAAATGAACGTGATAAAATGGTTCTCGAGGCCACGAGACGACACAGCAATATCGTCTGATGCGATAATAATTCTTAATCGACGAATAACGATGGTTGGACGCTTCATGCTTAACGATATAATCGGTTCTCGTTTTTTTCTCTTAGCTTAAGAAATCCTCTAACGACGAAACCGATTAGATTCTCTGGAAAATTAGCCAAAGACCGTAGGAACGTTAATGGTACTCGAAACGAAAATGCAAAGATTTGTTTTACCTTTCACTCCAACGTGTCCATCGGGCTTCTTCTGGCCGGTTTGGAAGTTGGGCGGTGGTTGTAGATAGTTGATACCGACTATGGTCGCCGCTGGTTCGTAGTGTATCAGCCTCGGTTTGTCCTCCTCGGTGCTGACCTCGGTGCTCTGCCAGTAAATGTCGTATATGGAGGCGCTGCATCGTATTTTCAGCTTGCCCCCCGCGAAATGGTCGTGCGTAACGAGGAACTGAAGGCCGATCTGCGAAATGTGCCACTCGGACTCGTTCGTGTCCAAGGGACTGTACGTGCGGACGTGCGACTTCAGCGGCTGCGTGTGACAATTCGCGTGAACTGGTTAAACAGATGTGGCCTGCCACGTTCGTGAAAATTCTCTGGCTCCCGTTAGGCTTTCCACTACTTGCCGACAATTAATCCGAACGGTCGTCGTATCGATTTAAGGACGAATTTCAACTCGATTAATCGGCCGCGACCGAGGAATTTCCTAATCGCTCCGAGCGTTTCGGATAATAAGGTTTTCGCGACGTTTCGGGGTATCTGGATCCTTTGTGGTTTTCGGCTGACGATAGTTTACGAAGCTGATGATACGCTGCGAGCGTGAAACGTTGCCATCCAGCGGGTATTAAGGGCGTCGTTACGCGAAATATGGGAAATGAAGGATCGTTCGGAGGGAATTTTTAGAAAAATATTCGCACCACCGATCTTCGTCGTCGTCGTTTGATTTTTCAAACGGATCGATTCGTCGACGCGTCTCTCGAACGACAACGTTTCGATTTTACAGTCGAAACTGTCTGTACGTAGATACGGGGTGCTTGGTATTTCGTTAACCATTTATTTCTAAAACCCTGTCAAGTTTCGAACGACACTTTGGTCGACGTACTTGCTAAGCGATGACATTTATCGTTACACCGGGATTGTCTGTCGAGTGCACGAGCTGCTCGATATATCGTTAATTATTCCGTAATTTTATCAGCCGTTAAATTAATTTCAACTCACGTTGGAATATCTCGTTTCAACCGTCAATTTCCGCTGTTTTAACGAAAACTTCTTAGAATGGAGTATCAACGAACATCGAACGCGTTCCAGGACAGATAGATTTAGAACCATCGGCGAGTAAGATGTAAAACTCGTGCAAAAGTGGAAACGAACGATACGTAATAGCAACGGGCGAAAGACGAGCTTCTATCGTAATATTTTACGTGGAAAGACTCAGTCAAATTCTGAAGAATACACCGTCGTAAGCCAGCGAAATTTTTACGGAGAATTACGAATCGGTTTTTCGAAAATTCGGTACTTTCGCTTCAGATATTTTCTTTCCGGAGTAATGTGATTTTTAAAGGGTGTACGGTGTCGCGTAAGAGCGGAACACAAGCGAAGCGGCTTTCTGTCACTCCAAACTGCTGATAAAGAGGAGGGTGCACGTCAAAAGTATCGGTATTTCGAGCAACAATGCGATTTTATCGCCGGGCACGCACGCAGCACCGAATTGATAGACAACCGATTCGACAGGACCGTGTTTTGATAACACCGTCATTACACGTCCAAGAAACTTCCATTACTTTTTGTTCTCCATTTTATTTTTCGCCCTTATTTTTCGTCATAACGTTGCAACGTTGCTTTTCCCGTAATATGTCATTTTATTGAAGGAACAGACAGGAGAAAAACACACGCGACGAGCTTTCGTTAGGCAACGTTTCATCGCGAAATCAAATTTCCGTGCCTCGTCTGCCGATCGGAATATGCGTATTCGTCTCGGACAAAAATGCCCGAAACGCAGTGTTTTTCGCGAGATGTTTCGCATCGCGACGAAACAAGAAACGTTCGTCTAGAAAATACTTGACGAATATGTAATTCGAGCGTTAGAGGTCATCGAACTTTTGACGTAACTAAAGAACGAAACGTATCGATGCTCCAAACGTGGAACAGTCAACGACATTTAACGCGACAATTCAGAAATTGGATCCGACGACAGATCCTTCTCGCGAGGCTGTGTATCTAAAAACAGTCTGGAATTTGATCAGCTGAATAAACTTGGCTGTTCCTCGCTGAGGTCGCGAAAGATATAAAGCTTCGAGGTGACACGGGGATAGACGTGGGACACATCCGAACGAATTACGAAGCACCAAGGTAAACGAACTGTCCTGAATTCGATACGACGAGCAATAAAAAAAATAACATGCACGCGTTATGAGAGAAAATTTTCGGCCACCAGCGAGATCAGGACGAGATGCCGTGGCTTGGAATGAAACGAAGCTCGAGAGTGACGATAGTTGGCGATAGAGACCCGATTTTTGAGAAAATAGAGTTTGCTCGACGAAGAATCGACAGATTTTTACAACGTAACTTTCTCAGAAAAGAATCTCGAGGTAAAAAAAAAAAAAAAGAAATTGCATTTTACGTTTTCCATTCGTTATCGTCTATAGAAAGATGATCCAGCAAGGAATCGATCGAGTTTACTCGACAAATTTTCCATTCAATTCGATGTTCTATTTCCGAAAATGACGCTTCCAATGCAATTTTATAATTCTTCGTGGCGGTCTTACGGTAAGCAGTAGCTGTCCGATCTCATTTGTACTAGGAATTTCGATCCAAGCCGGTATAATTCAATTTCTCCGCTCAATTTCGCTCGCGCATCACGATAGAACGAACGAAATTGAGGAGGGAACCGTGTATTCGACGCGATCAACGTCTTTCGCGTATCGGTGCACGAAAGACACGTAGAAACGACGGAAACGACTGGTAACTCCTGTTGTCCTCTCTGCGCAACGTACATCTATTTCAACTTCTTAATTCGATTCTGTTCTATTTCGGTGGAGGATAAAAGCCGGGAAGCTGAGCCACGGATTTAGCGCAATCGATATCACGGTTGCGTTCGAGTATCGCCGTGTATAACTGGAAACTCGGTAGAGGGACGCGTTAAGACGATATTAATATAATCCGATGGAGCGTTTCGTAGAATGAAACAATTTCGAGACGAGTATTTCCCAAAGACTGCCTAAAAACAAATCGACTTAGAACGTGTGCGGTATCGTTTAAATCGTGAAAGACCAAGCAATAGGTTGTCGGAAGGTCGCAAATACTTTGTGTTTCGTTTAAGCTTGGCGAAACCGTAGAAAATCGTCGGATTTTCTTTTATAGCCGCGATACCCAAATGTACAATGTAATGACGCGTTATAACAATTGATCAAAGAAAGAACACGAGCGAAGCGTTGCCGCAGTTTGATCGCCCCTTAATGGATTAAATTCATCGAAATGCGCGACCGTCGTAATTCCTCAACCGCCGTAACAATTAACTCCAAAATCTCAGACCTCGATTCCGCCGACTGTTTCCTAGCCAATGCATCCGACGCGTTCAATGCACGGTCTCGAGGCGTTCGTAACGATGGAAAGGGGTTGTAACGCGAAGGGGAGGGCGGCTGCTTGGTTACGTCTTACAGGAGCCAGAGAACGAGAACCGAATACGGTACGCGGATGTATGGGAAGACACGGACGATAGGAGGAGGTTAGGAATTTGTAGCCGCTATTCGCGATTTCATACACCAAACCGTACTTGTCGATCGTTGATGTACCAGGTGAGATTGGCCGCGGGTTTACTCCGTCCGGATGTGCAGTTCAAACGTAGCATATCGTCGATCCGGTATTTCCTCCTTAACCCGTGTATCGACGGCCCTTGAGAGGGTAATTCTGCGGAACAAGAGACGTCAGGTACACACGGGTCCCGGAAGTATGCGAAGCATGTTCGAAACACCGCTTTGACGTTCGACCGTTTCCTACGTGTGTGTATATGTACACGCGCACGTACATGTATGTATGTGTATACATATATATATATATATATATGACAAATGTACGTATATAGACAGCACGTCGGGTGGTTTGGATGCGGGGATGGGGGAGGGGAGGGGACTTTTCAAGATTCCCGGATGCACCAACCAACCAACCAGTGTACTCACGTGTGTACAGATCGAGCCGATAGATCCGACCGTGTGTTCTCGCCAACGCACCAACAGCCTGCCTGATGAAAAATTCTTCTTTTATGCCTGGCAATTCGGGCTCGCGTTTCGATATCGGAATAATGCATTCGTAAGAGAGACAGCATCGTTTCGATCTCCCTCACCGTCGGTGAATTCACCGTGCCGAATGTTTCCGCGGAAGTGTTCTCGAAGCGTGGATGCGTTTGATACTTTTCGTTTCCTCTATACCGATGTGTATATATATATATATATGTATATACGTGTGAACGTGCGCGCACTATTGTACAGAGCCTGGGTAGATTGTAATATAACGAACAGATCGTAATACGATATAATATAACCATGTAGAAAGTACCGGTAAAAGGACGTGGAACAGAATTTTTCAATTATCGTTCTAGTTTCCGGTGGATATGGCTCTAGCTGGCAGTTTGTATCGTTAGCTTAGGATTTAACCTAGGCAAACTTGGTCGGTGCGTTCCGTTAGGCTAAGCAAAGAAAAAATGCTACGTAAGAACAGACGATACAGGGAAGATCATTTTACGTTGCAATTAATTCTCTAATGTAAAAGCTTAAGCGTTTGTATAGTATTGCTTGCTTGGTTACATTCATGGGGTATATCGCCGCTCTTATACCACAGGTCACGAGCGTATAGATAAGATTTCATCTTCGCGTCGAAGGAGGGTCGCGAGAATCTTTTTTCTTGTTCTCGAGCCGATTAAAAACGTAGATTAGAAAGATGAGCGTCGCGGCAAACACAGTACGGTAACGTAACGATTATACTCCGAGCTTAATTCGTCTGATAATTTCACGTTGAATCGTGAATTTTCCCTACATTGTTCGCTATACCGGCGTAAGAGGGACGGATACGTATTGCGCAAAGTTTAGCTGTTAAACCCCAGGGTTTGCCCTGTACATAACTATAGACACATATACGTACATATACGTAGCTGCATCCGAGGAGATTCGCGTGTCTCGTTTTTCGCGACCGTTTAAGCATACGGATCCCGTGTCTCTCTTCTTTTTCAGCCCCCTTATCCTACCCCTCTTTGTTTCGTATCGTTTTCGTGATTTGCGAGAGTCTCTCGAGTTCTTTTTTCCCCTCTCTCTTTCCCTTTCCCTTTCTTCTTCCTTCTGTGTGCTTTTTTTTTTCTTTTTTTGTTATTCTGCCAGGGAGAATTCACTAGCCTGTCGCGTTCGTCGAGGAAGGAAACGTGGGAAGAGCGCGGAGGAACTTTCCCCGACCAACGAGCAATACTCGGCTCTGATACAAAAGTTTTCTCTTACCTAGTGTGTATACATAAGGTCTTTTTATTGCCGCTCTTCCTTCGAAATTTGGGACTTATTAAAAGTTGAAAAAGGAAAAAAGAGAAAAAGGAAAGACTGGCGAGAGAGTAGTACGGTCGTAGGATTTCATCGTTGTCGCGAGTTGGAATATTCTAAGCATTTTGTTCGGCCTGAACTCGTTCGTAATCCCTGTTAAACCGTTTCGGACACGAATATATTCTATCGGAGCAGGAACTTTTTCTCTCGTAAGAAAATTTCATGGTTCTCTGTCTCTCTCGCTCTACGTTTCCCATGAAATTTCGCCACATGATTTCGTGAAAGCGTGAAAGTAAACGAAAAGAATAGAAAGAGGGAAAAGGTTTGTTTGCACAACGCGCTTTATCTTATCTCGTTCCTCGGAAATCTCAATTTTTCGATACTTTCCTAACAAAAATAATCCGAATAGAAATATCCTCGCCGCGTTATGAACACGAGGAAAACTTTTCTAGCCAACCGAGAGAACACCGTGAAACCAAAGGATCGCGACGATAATTTCACGCCAAGGACAACGAACTCTGATTCACTGGGAAACGGACTGCAAGCAGCGACAAAATTCAAAACGAGATCGGTGTTTTTGCAGTGTTCGCATAATTGCAATTCGAACGAAGCTACGGTGTCGTTTCGTGGAAAACACGGTTAATTCGATTCGAGTCTCCCGTTTGTGTTAACGCGGCGGCTACGAATGAATAAAACAAATTGGTTCGAGAGCGACGTCGAAATTGAATATTTATGTAGAAATATTCACGAAAGTGGATATTTATGTAGAAAGGAATTCAATGATTCGTAACAAGATGAAATTTAGACACGCGCTGCGTACATTACCGCTCAAAAGTATCCAGATAGCAGCGAAATTGGACAAATAGAAGTACGATCGTTTGATCTCGTGCATTCGGTATACTTGACAGAGAATTTTATCCGCTGATCAGCACGTGGATCGCGAGTCTTACGATTTTTGGAAACTAACGCGCGATGAGAAAACTGTCGTCGACGATCTTCTGTCCGAAAGATTTTTCTTTTTTTTTCTTTTCTTTTTTCTTTCGTTAAATTACCAGAAGTAGCTCAAATATCGCGAACCCGCGTGCGTTGAGCAGTCGCACACGTCGTTGCCTCGTCTTTCAACGAATAATCGAAATTTGTAGCCTTTTGACTACATAACACGATACCAAGTACCATTTGCGATCGTCGATTCATTATTAATTTTGCCTACTTTGTTTACATTTAAATGCCGTTGCTGCGAATCCATCGAAACGTTGCGATACCTACGAACAGCAACGCGTATCGACGATCGTGTATTTCCGACCACCATCACCGTACCTCGCGTTAATGAATAACTGACAAACTTACGATGAGAAAACTGTCGTCGACGATCTTCTGTTCGAACGATTTTTCTTTCTCCTCTTTGTTTTCTTTTTTTTTCTTTCGTTAAATTACCAGAAGCAGCTCAAATATCGCGAACCCGCGTGCGTTAAGCAATCGCACACATCGTTGCCTCGTCTTTCAACGAATAATCGAAATTTGTAGCCTTTTGACTACATAACACGATACCAAGTACCATTTGCGATCGTCGATTCATTATTAATTTTGCCTACTTTGTTTACATTTAAATGCCGTTGCTGCGAATCCATCGAAACGTTGCGATACCTACGAACAGCAACGCGTATCGACGATCGTGTATTTCCAACCATCATCATCGTATCTCGCGTTAATGAATCAAAAACAGATTGGTTTATGAAAATTCAATAATTTGCGCCCGCGCGCGCGAAACTTGCCGTAAAGTTAGCACCGTTCTCTTCTCTCTTAAGCTTCAGTCAAAGGGGAGAACGTTGCAGTTCATTAGCTTTATTTCGCTTCGACCGATATCGCCTCTGGGCCGCGTTTACAACGGATCTGTTGTACGTTACTTTTACCCTCGATCGGTGTCTTGATCATATTTTCCGACACGGTAGCACTCTTTCTCCTTCTCTCTCGCGTTGCTTGCAATTTAGAAACGTCTACGTTGCCCTGGCCTACAATTTTCCGGCTAACGCAGACGAGAAATTTAACGACCTCGTAAAGTGCTCGTTATACCGTAATTCTGTTCGAACAAACGACAATTACGTATATATTAATACGTCAGAATGATAATTCCGGTTGTCTGACTCGATTCTACGCGAACAATTAAGAAAGACCTACTAAATTCTTTGGCCTACTAAATAAGTACTATGTTTAATAAAATGTTTGTTAAACCGACTCACCGACCGTCCGATTCCTATAGGTANTCATCATCTGTAAGTATCGCTTTTCGTTTGTTTCGTAAGCTACGCGAACAATTAAGAAAGGCCTACTAAATTCTTTGGCCTACTAAATAAGTACTATGTTTAATAAAATGTTTGTTAAACCGACTCACCGACCGTCCGATTCCTATAGGTATCATCATCTGTAAGTATCGCTTTTCGTTTGTTTCGTAAGCTACGCGAATCCGCTAACATCGCGTTAGGTCGGGCAACGTATATGAAACGCGTAGTTCGTCACAGCAGTTTACGAAACGTTTTCTTTCTCGCTAATTACTTTCACGTTCGTAGATGTATCGTTCATCGTGACGTATCAATACATTAAATCCAAGGAATCGTCTGTGCAGTATATTTGATTGAAATTTTTTTAGCGATTACTTGCGAAACGTATTTTTTTTAAGATTCCGTGAAATGCCACGTTATCTGGTCGGTTCATTTCAGTGCGTTAATTCGCGACACTGTCGATAGGACGATCGATTTCGTTCCTCTTTCGATTGCCTCTAGCGAAGCAATTTATTTTCTTAGAAAATGTATTTTCGTGCTTCGTGACTCGTGTTTCGATTAACTTCGCGGTTACGCTTTCGAGGAAAGGGCGAATTAAAAAATTACACTCTGCATTTGCATCGCTGTACGATATTTATAGAAAATTCAATTGTTTGTAGCTTGAAAAATAACTGTAAAATCATACGAATGTGTGAAATCTTTCCCTACCACGTGAGTTTTAACATTCCGCTGCATGATAGATTCATATAGAATTTACTATAATAATATTTGCCCGATATTTAAGTTTTTGTATGCATTACGCGAACACATTGTATACCGATACGATACCGATATTGTAATTTTAGCGTGCTCCTGTTTTACCTCGTTCGCTTTTTTATCGTCGAGTTATACTTTTTTTGTTGCTTTCCGCAACAACGAAATACGATAGAAAATATAGAATTTTCGACAAACATAGGAAAAATATTTTTGGTGTACGTGAAAGCAGACTCTTTGAAAATGTTGCGCTCTATATCTGCATGAAGATAAAAATTACTCAAATTCATATCGCATCGTAATTTGCGTTATGGCAGTTAAAGTTGAAAAGCTCGAAGCTTCTTCAAAGTTTCTACGCATCTTTTCGAGACAAATTTTTCAAAAGCAACCTTGTATCGCATCGGTGTGCATAAAAACGATCAAAATTCTCTGTATTACGCGATAATCTCAGTCGCGAGACTCGGAGGGTTAAACTCCGATCGAGTCGTTTAATATCAGTTCGGGATCAAATTAAACATATTGCCATTGTTACTCTCCTGATTGTACCATTTCCAACGCAAGTTCGCGTTTCCAGCAACTCGAGAGAGGCACGAAACGATAACCGAAACCGTCCTTTTGCTTCGATACGAAACGCATCGTTCACAATACACGGGAGGAACCTGTTCAACCCTTTTGCGATTGAAACTTCGTTACTCGGCGCTTTCCAATTTGTCGCTCGACGAGCTGCCAAGTGTTGACAAACGTTCTCCGCCCCCATACCGGAATTGTCTTGCTAAATCCTTGGAAGAAAAAAAGAAAAAGAAACGTCCGAAGAGGAAACAAGAAGAGACAAGAGATCAAGCGAGTGAGAAACGTCGACGTACTAATCTCGAGAAATTTACAAAGAAGGAAGTTGAAAGAACTCTGGAATGGTTGGCAACTCGTTGCAGTTTCTAACAATTATTAACCGATTTGAAACTTATACGAAGACCATAGGCGTTCGTTCGATTGCATTAACTAAAGTGTTGGCCAAAAAGAGTGAATTATTGCTGACTCTGTGCTGCATTCTATTGTGCAACTTTAAGCAGATCTCGAGTCGCCTGTTTTCCTTGATTACGTAGTAAACGTGGACTGGCGATTTTTACACAGTATTGGGAAACCCGAGGATCCAAAATTGAACAGAATGCGCGCGTAATACGAAAAAAAAAAAAAAACGCCAAAACATCCAAAGTGAAATATAATAATGCCTTCTATCATTAGACTCGGCGAGCGAAACAATTTTCCACCGGGCTTCTACGTTTTTAATTATACTCTCGAAAACGTATTTGAAACGTACGAATCCGCGTAAAAATTCGTTACAAGAGACAGGCAACGCGTGTACGATTTTACCCCGACGTATGGTTTCGTACAGGTTCCTCGTATTTACGAACGACAGCGTAAATTCACTCCGTCGGTGGCCAATTGCGCGGCAAGTTTAAAAAAGGGGGCGAGGCGAGGCGAGGGAGAAGGTTGAAAAAGAAGAGCAGCAAAACGTAACCCCGGGGTAACTTCATTTCCTGGGCGCCTAAGACACCTAATTCCCGTTCATTCCGCCGCGTGTACCCGCAGTATTATCTTCGGCTCGGTCCACAGCGATTCGCGTAAGCCTTTAAGTCCACCGAGCCGGTGGCTGGCATTAATTCGCAGTTCGAAAGTGCGCTCGCAAGCTAACACAGCTTCGGCTATGTACACGTGTACGTGTACATATGTACACACGACCGAACCTTTCGGTTCTACGTGCCGCTTATGGCGGCTCGTAAAGTAAAGCAGCTCGAGTCTTTGACCGGAGGGTTAATAAACACGTTCTCTTACCGACTATGTTCATGGTGCCTTGAACGCAGGCCGTCTGGAAGGAAGGAGCATCAGCGGACACTTCGCAACTGTAGACGCCCGCTGCGTCGAGTTCCAGGTTCGTCAGGGCAACCTGGGTCGAGTTGCTTTCGCTTTTCTGCAACAGACAGAATAGTCGTAGTCAGTCGTGTTGTATTGTGACGGTCGTTTCTCTCGCTTAAACCCTGCGAACAGCCGCTACTCGCTTTTCTGTTCGCAGGTCTTTTCAGAGGTTTCTTCTTTTCTTATTTTTTTCTTTTAGAGCTCGCCGATGTGCGACGCACATATCGAGAAGAAAGAGAGGAGGTTCGGTAGTAGGGAAAAAGGGCGGACGTAGCCTCGAAGACGCGTTAGGTGTATCGCGAGATTTTTCATGCTTTCTCGTACGCGGGGCAATTGTTTTAGGTCGCAGATCGTTTTCGTTGTCTTGATTTTATCTCTTTCGATATACGCAGACGTATTCTTGTCTAGGCCGGACGAAACGGTTGCTGTTTTTTTTTTTTTTTTCTTTTTTGTAGACAGGCGAACTTTTTAGATCGGAAACTGTTGTACTTGGCGTCACTTTGTTGCTTTTCGCAGCGGGAAATAAAGGCGCAAGTAGCGTCGAAAGAGGTTAATTCCGATAGAAGGAGGATGTTTTAGCTCGGGAATCGAAGATTTTCGTATGAAAGCGTTTTTACAAGTACGATAAGGGACAAACGTTTGAAGAATACGCGTTAATATATACGCAAAATTTCCCTAACAAAGTACAAATTGTTCGTTTTGTCCACTGTGCCGGTCGTAGCGTTAGAACAATCCTCACGCTCGTTCATAAAAACAGAACGTTTCCGTTCTGTAAGTGGTTTAAGGTTTTCGCATAGTACTGTAATTACTGCGTTTGTTTAGCGCAATTTCACTTCCATTAGAAGTTGAAAACAAAAGGACACGGACGAATAATTAATCTGCGCGAACGTTGCACACAGCTAGGACTCGAAGATAAATGAAAAATATACAAAATCACCAGAGGTATTAAACGTCGTTTCCAACCGGTTGTACAAAGTTAACGTTAAACGAACGTCCGTCAGACACGTTCGTTCCGAAGGTTGAAATCTGTCTCGGCATTTGATTTCTATTCATTTGGATTTGTCACGTTTGGACAAGTCAGATGGTGGTGCAAGTGCGCAACGGACCCGAACAATGACGACAAATGTCTTTTGTTTCCATTGTCATTTATGAAGCCTATTGTCTAGCGCTATTTACCGGAATATTCCAGAACAACTCGGCTTTCTTTGATCTATTTCCCCTTGCCAAGGGAACGCCGATGCCAATTTTACGTTTAATTAATATCAACGAAGGAATCATCGCCGCTTTATCGCCATCGTTCGATCTTTCGCTTTATCGCTTGATTCGAAACTACGCGACGATTCAACTATGGTACGAGAGAATACTTGTATTTATGTTGTATTGTATTAATGTTGTATTGACGTCTGTTCCCTGTAAAAAGTTGGAAGTTTCTCTCTGCTCGAAAATTTTCCATCGAAAATTCATCGAAAGCATCTTGCGCGTCGAAGAATTCGTCGTTCGGTTACACCGTCGAATGATTGATCTATATCCACGATACCGCGTCACCGCTGCATCCGTCATCGAACAACGTACGAGGAAGAGTTTCAAGTTGCCGCTCTGTGACTAGTCTTTTGTCACAAACCACCAGTGCTGCATCTTCGATGCCTATGAATCGGCTCTGACAATCGAGAATTTATGACTCTACCTGTCCATGCACGAGCAACCTGTGCCACGGCATGGAAAAAACTCGACACAACGAAAAAAAAAAAAGAAAAAAGTGGGAGAGAGACAAAGAAAAAAAAGAAAAAAGGCGAGAGAGAGAGAGAGAGAGAGAGAGACAAAGAAGAAAAAAAGAAAAAAGGGGAAGAGAGACAAAGAAAAAAAGAAAACAAAAACAACGAACATCGAAGAACGACCGCGCGAGCATCGATCAATCGACCGGAAGACAAAAGGTGATGGTCAGCTCGTCGCATTGTTTCGTCCCTGAATCGAGCCGTGAGAGCATCTCTACGACGAGGAAGACGAGTCGTCGAGCTCGGTGGACCGTGCGAACGCCTCCTTGCGATATCGATTGCGAGAGCCACTCGATGTCACCCTCGCCGACCGCACGACGGCTCTTCGCGCAGTTTACGAGCAACATTACGCTCCGCAACGGCGCTCCGACGGCCGATTACGCGAAATTTCGCGACACCGTGCGATTTATTCGCGCGTAGGCTCGTCCCCGCGGCGGGAATTCGAACGCGGGGTAAATAGCGACGAGATCGGCGAACGCGGTTTCCACTGGATTTACTGCAGCTGATAAAGAATCCGACGCTGACTAGCCGTCTAGTCCAGTGTTTATGGCGTGGCGAAATTTTAGCTGCTTCTATTCGTTGCCGCCTTTGAAAGGAGAGTCTGCTGGGGCGGAAGAGAAAGGGAGAGAGTGGGGGCGATGACTATACCCTCGTAATAGGTAATTTTTGCTTGCTCGCAAAAAGCGCTTTAATTAATTACTGTCTTTCTTTGTGTTTCGATCTGGGACAAAACGGACTTGATAATTTACTACGAGTACATCGATTAGCGGGCAGAATGGTGGTCCGTCTTTCGAACTTAAGTCGTTGTGTCGTGCAGTTTAGTATAGAATAGAGCGAGCGACTGGAGGTGTTCCCAGAGGATATTTTATAACGAAATACCGCAGAGGCGATGTTTTTAATGTAATTTGTTCTTTGGTATTAAATTGCCCTCGATGTCGGTCTGGTTAAAGGATCGATAGAACGAAATGGTAAAAATTGTGGAAATTCTTTCGTTGAAAATAAAAAAAAAAGGCGGGGAAAAATGAAATAACGCTCTCTCGCTTTGTTGACAAATAACAAAGTGACGCGGAGAGCTGTTCTATTTTCATTAAACGTAACGTATCGAATTGATACAAAGGATGGTCGAGGATTAATACATTGGGGAAAATCAAATCGATCAATCGCTAGAATCTTAACAACTTTTGTTTCGAAAAAGTTTCGAAAAAAAACAGAAAGTTCACCATCGTGAATTTCGGTGAAGCATCGTCCCCCTCCCCTCCCAAAAAGAGAAAACAACAACAACGTGTAATATACTGTTCGCTAAAAAATAAGTGAACTGCGGTTTTTCTACATCGTTTTCAAAATTACATGCATATGTAAACACGAAATTACTTATGGAATCGCTTAACGGCCAGCTTGGCACGCGAAGGTGTCGTAATAAAATATAGTAGCACGGCGTTAAAGCAAATAAAAGATTAAAAAAAAAAAAAAAGTGCGGACACACGAGCGTGTAGCTTCTACGTTACACGGCACGTTGCAGAGGATTAAAATGTATTTGTTCAGTTAGTGGAACCGTTGTAAGCTCGCGTATAGTTTGTTCGGAAGTTCGAAACGGTACTGAGGGGAAGTAATATTCGTTTTTCCGTTTCGAAATGGCGAGAGCAACCCCCCTTGTTTGTGAAAGACTGACAGGTTGGAAGATTGAATTTCCCCGATGGTTTTATTTCAATTTAAAAAAATTACATCGATTGTTATCTACTCAGGAAAATAGATAGATTTCATAAGGGTTGATTCGATCTTCAAATGGACGAGTGCCAACTCGATGTCAGTGTCGGTTAGTCCGGCAATCTTTGTTTCGTGTATTTAACGTTAAAGAATGCGTAACGTACGCTTGTGTGAAACGTGTTTCGTCTTTTCCGTTTCAGCTTGTACGAACATACTCGATCGTCAAATATTCATTTGCGCGTTCGACGGAAAACGATGGCTACGAAAATTAACGCTGCAAATTAAATTAACTTTGCTGCTCTCTCAGTGGGAATTGCGCTTACCACTTGGTATTCTACTTCTGTCAAGAAACGGGCGAATTCCGATGTTAATTCGCCGTGGCGAGAAAACCGCGAAAAATTTTCGTTCGGACCATTTATGCAAACATTTTGCAATTCGCCCGATATTTATCATTAGAGCTGCGAAATCCGACGAATCCGATGAAACGACAGGATCTCGATTTATTATTTTTGGTGTTACGAAAAATGAACTTTTGCTTCTATTTGGATGGAATGGCGACTACGTTCGCCAAAATGACAGAGTTCGGATTTTTGTACGTTTTTCTGTCAACTCTTGAAATTAATCTTTATCGAGGTTCCAGCATGGTTGTAAAGTGGAAAATGTACGCGGCACGAGCGAAGAGGCGGCGGCTTTTTACTTGAAGCGAAATTTAAATTTTACGATGCACTGTTTCCATGCGAGGCTTTATTTTCGAAAACAAACACTTGGAAATCTTTTCGGAGCATGCGTACGTTTATCGCGAAGCGACTTTTTCACTATGGACAAATATACAAATATACTTCTACGCTCGTTTGTATTTGCAAACGTGCTTCCGTTTCATCTATACGAACGAAAAACGAGCCTTGGCACGGAAAAGTTTCGTTGTACAATTCCAGTCTTCCTTTCGAATCTTTGTTTCTGCCTAATGAATCGCACCTAGTACCGCAAATCTCGTACACGTACTTTATTTTCGTCGTACCATTTCCTAATACATATTCGCAATATTTCACAATATATATATATATATATATATATATATATATATATATATGTATATATGTATATATCGATGTGTATGCAAAACGTCGACCAAGGGTAGAAATTCTGAATCAAAGGAATCGAAACCTGCGCCTTAAGTAACACTCTTTTATCGACCAATCTCCGCTATATCGTATAAATTCAGTCGAAAGAGTCTTTTTCCTTCGAACTTTAGCTTCTTCTTCGACTCTTCGAAGACTAATTAGAACTCGCTGTATTAAAGTTCATAAAAGATACACTTTTGAAGCATGAAATTGGCGAAAGGGAATTTTTAATCTCCAACGTTTTTCGAAAGTACGGTCCAAAAAAAAAAAGGGGGCAGAAAAAAGAAAAAGAAAAGACGGAAATTCGCGCTCCCCGTTATTAGTTTTACGTTCGAAAACGAATTTTCCACCGTTTCATGGCAAAAACGGAGATCTAATCAGTCTTTAGCAGGCGGATGCTGCCTGGTTTCGAAGAAAAGGAGAAGAGCACCGGCGAAAAGTAGGGAGAGAGAGAGAGAGAGAGAGAGAGAGACAGAAAAAATATA
Organism: Bombus waltoni; assembly: GCA_014737395.1. Taxonomy (NCBI): domain Eukaryota; kingdom Metazoa; phylum Arthropoda; class Insecta; order Hymenoptera; family Apidae; genus Bombus; species Bombus waltoni. The sequence goes on along the minus strand of JACXII010000042.1, from coordinate 3,794,265 downwards.
CCCCGACGGGATTAAAATTCGGGTCACACGATTATGAGACCACTGCTTGCCATTAAGCCGCTGTTCCTCTCGTAAGGAGTTCCAGTTCGCCGCTGTTTTACGCGTTACCGCATAAAACACCCCCTTTATCGGCCGAATATTCTAAGCGATCGAACCTCTATGAAACGTTGTTTAATTCTGTCACCTACCAGCCCAAGTTTCGTCGGAATCGTCGACGAATAAATAGAAAAATTTCCCATTTTCTCGCACCATCTGACCAAGGCAATTGTACCGCTTTCATATTCTTCTATCGTGTCGCTTCTAAAAATTAACGAATACGTTAGCAGAGTATTTCTCTTGGCGTTAAAGGGAGTCGTTTTCAACGTTAATCTATTCGAATCGTAACTACGGCAACGAGAAACTAAATATAAAACTCGTGTTTACCGAAGAAATCAAAACGAAAGCATATGCAAAGGCAATGTATCGTATTATTCTATGCATTTACTTCAAAGGCGAAGATTTTCTTTCACGTACGTGATTCGAATTTTTTGACATTCCTTTTAAAAGTTTCTTTAGTAAAGTCCTTAAAGTCCTTTTTAAAGTTCAATGAAATATTAGAACGAAACAGTACTACGATAAACTATGATTTCTTTTAAATCATAGATCAGACGAACGTTTTATATAATAAGTTTATGCAAAACACCTTTTCTTTCTTGTTCTTCTTTTTTGTAGTTCAACAGAACTTTTACAGAAGTTTATAAAGCTTTACTTATACCCATAACGTCGCCTTCGCGCAACTTTCACGCATTATTTCACTACTTGGTCTTTAACGAGTCACGCACCCTTGTTGTTGTCCACGAGAAAACGGGCCGCGTTTACGATATCTTAAGGCATGATCGCAAAGTCTTCGCGATAATACTTCGATTCTCCGAGAACCCTTTTGCTCATTCCGGGACACACTCGTAAAAACGAACATTGGAATAATTCTTCAACGAAATTGACGACGTTGGCTCACTCTCCGCTCATTAAAGAAACGAACGACTCGAAGTTTCGTCGAAGAGGACGATATCTTTTTATCGTATTTTACAACGATCGGTTATTGTTCCATCTAACCTCCCTACGTTGCGATAAATTTCTTAATAACCACAGTCCCCTTGAACCCTAGCCAGCCGCCATTTACCTTGCTTTACTTTTCATTATCTTTTTCTTGGTTTGGGGCGGGAAGGGGGGGGATTAAAGTTAACGTAAATTTAGAGCGCGATATCGGAGTAACAACGTTATCTACGTATTAGAGTATTAATCTAATCCGTCGACGTTGATACGATATCGGTATTACATTAGCAACTTTATTGATTCTGAGAAAAAATCATTTTTAATTGTTTCGCTATATCACGAGTGGTAAGTGAAACGTTATTTTTTTTTTTTTATAAGAAATGCAATTAATTGCAGGTTGTCAATTTTTACAGAGAGACAGATAGAGATACGGCGTTCTTCGTTCTGTTTGAAATATGTTAGGTTGTCCGAAAAGTTTCTTTCGTTTCGTAAGGAAATAACGGACGCACCACGTTCTCTGTTTTATATTATTTTTGACGAATCGTGTACGATCGTAATGATAGAAATAGAAGAAAATGGATCGTGGATGATCGAATAAAGTAATATAAAACGAAAAGAGGTTGCACATCTACTATTTCCTTGCAAAAGGAAAGAAACTTTCGGGACAACCTAATAGTAGTTGATTGCTGCTTATCTTCAGTGACCATTGAAGTGTTCTTGAAACGAGCACAGGATAAGAAGCAGTACGACAGAATTAAGCACTCGAGAAATTGAGGGGGATATATTATCAACGAGGAGGATATTTATTACTATTATTTATTAATGAAATAAGTAAAACAATTCTCAACAGAATTTCCGAATTCTCGATTCGTACGTCATACTCTCGATTCATCTCGAACGATCCTGCATTTTTAAATGTCTCACACGTGCAACATTGTATATACATTCTGGCCACGTGCGCCACTTACAAATCTCCGCACAAATCTCTACGTGCCACTCTGAATCTCAACTATCCGTGTTCATTCACCGAACCCTCTGTAACCGATACTTTAGCATAAAAATGAATATATTGGCGATCGGAATCTACCAATTTTTCATTATCCGCCGCGTGAAAAATTGCAGCGTATCACGTAAAAGACTGAGTCATTAATCTACAAACGATTTCATTTCTGGCACGCTCTGTACAACGATCTTTGTCGACTGCCTTCCGGTCGTCGTGCCGCGAGGTCGAACACGAAGAAGGCGAGATACAGACGGAACACGATGCTCGCTGTCGCTCTACGAAGCTGCATCGTGATTTCATTTCTGAGACGTCCTTTATAATAATGTGATTTCGTTCGTACACCGTCTATTCAACGTCGACAGTCCTCTATAGGACTCTGCATAGGCTCGCGTGCCACCAGGTCGAGCGTACGACAAGATGAAGCGTAGATAGAATACGGTGTTCGTCGTTACCTACAAAGCTCGTCGTGTTTTCACTTTTGGGCCACCCTTATAACAATCTGACGCCAGTCTGATACCTGACACTCTCTCTATCAAGCTTCGACGGACCCTACACACTTCGCGTAGGCTCGCGCAGGCTACGAGGTCGAGCGTGCGACAAGAAGAAGCGTAGATGGAATACGGTGTTCGTCGTTACCTACAAAGCTCGTCGTTTCACTTTTGGGCCATCTTTATAACAATTTGACGCCAGTCTGATACCTGACACTCTCTCTATCAAGCTTCGACGGACCCTACACACTTCGCGTAGGCTCGCGCAGGCTACGAGGTCGAGTATGTACGAAAGAAAATGCATAGACAGAACACGATGCTCACCTTCACCGTCAGATTGCCGATGGGGAAAGTCTTGACGACCGGGATCTCGTTCGGGGCATAGCGATAAAACTCTTGACCCCCTTTGTACCACTTGACGGCATATAAAAGATCCCCCTCGGTGTCATACCAGCAGTTCAGTATCGCCGAGTCACCTTTCTTCACGGCCGTCGGTATCTGGATGCGCACCTCTCGCAAACCGGAGCAAATTCCTGCAACACACGGTTCACACGTATACAACATAACTGTCGTTTTGTATTTGATATTGTACGTGCATAGCGTGGAAAGTGTTGGCGCGTTCCGTTTCTTTCTCTCGCCAATAAGATCGATCCTGGAAGGTGTCGACCCTCTTGAGCGAGAATTAATGAGCTCGAGACCTGGGTTCAAGTTGGAATAGTATTCTCCAACTTTCTTGGTAGAGAGAAGAAGGCGCGAGAGAAAAGAACGTGAACAGGCATGAAGAGGTGGAAGGGGAAGAAAGGTGGTGGTTGTACGAACCGCGGCGATGCGTTTAACGACAGGGCAGCTCCTGCTGAGAGTATTTCAGAGGTTTTATCGTTGGGTTTTGTTTCAGCGCGCAGTCAAGGAGCCCGCGGCTTTTCTTTTTTTCGTTCCCTTTTTGGTCGTAGGAGAGGCCAAACCGAACTGTAAGCTCGGTTTCACGCTGGTATATTACGCCGCGAATTACACGAGCGAATCGTAGGTTTCATCGAGTCAGACGACTGAAAACGACTGAAAACTGAAGCTTTTCGTCCAGGGGTCGTGTGTTTGTAATTTTGCAGATGCACTTGGCTCCACGCTCTTCGAGACAGCCGCGTCTCACCGGAAATAATTGCGACTTCCGCCGCGATCCCGCTGGATAATACAAATTCCGACGTGAATATTTTACTTGGAAAAACGCGCGTCAACTTGCTCGTCCAGTGTATTTCACAACGTGCCTGGATTTTCGAACGCTGGTCGGAAATGATGAATTTTGTAGTTGACGTTATTCTCGCGATTTCGCTCGGATCTTTCCAAATAAATTTTTTAATATAGCGGATATAAACGAAATAAGAAATTCTCTGCAGCGTGTAGGACGTGTGTAGACGTAGGACGAGGGAAGGGAAGGTAATTACGCGATATAATATTCTGCGCTCCATCATTATTATCGAGCTGATTTCTTAAATATAGCAACGAATCTGGTCGAAGGAATTTATTCTCTCGGCGGTGGAATTTTCCAGAAGAGAAAGGGGGAAATAATTCGTCGTATATCGTTCTGTCCTCGATGAAAGACACGTTTCGCGATAATCGTGGAATTAGTTGTCAAATGTCGAAATAACTTGTAAACTTAGTCCTGCGAATAATCAGGAATTTGCCAAAATTTTCCAACAAGATTCTTCGTTGAAGTTTCTGGCAAAAATTTCTCGAGAAAAGAAGAGACTTTACACCGTAATGTATCGTTCTCGATTATTGTTTTTCTAAAGATGGTTTCCTAAACGGAGCAATAAAGGCTGACACAACGATAATCGAGGTTTATAGAGGATCATAGATGAGCAAGAACAGCGTTTCGCGTGCAACACTGAAGGAAGATCGATGTTTGTCATCAGTGGAAATCGTGAAAGGGTTTGAGGCACTTCAATCGACCTGTCCGGAACAGATTCACCACTTTGAATGCAGTTTAAAGCACAACAGACAAATACCGCATGAACCGAGCGAAATGAATTTCGCTGATTACGGTCAACAGAATTTAATATCCTACGGGCTAGTTAGGCGCAATCTTCTGTAGATATTTTAAGCTTGGGAAAACAACGAGTTATTGTACGATTACGTAAGCGTGTGTTTTTTCACGCTAATTAATTCCACTTGCGCGTTATCGTGTATAATGGTATTCGTAATTATCTAACGTATCGCTGTTTATATTGAAAATCCTATAATCGTATTATAATGTGAAATGAAAATTTTGACCGCCGCTTTATCCCTCTATAACCAAAATTTTGTTTGCTCGCGAGAAGTAAAAGTTGCAATTCGTTACGGTTTGTTTGTTTAATCTGAAATCTCGGTTTAATTATTATCGTAAATACGAGCAACGATTTGGTACAACTGCGATGATGGTGCAATCGGTAAAATACGATAGTAAAATGATATCGAAATCGAATAAAATTGTGAAAGATACCGCGATTCGCGAAACTATTTGGACACTAACTTGTACAGCATTTTTATAAATATACTGTGCGCGCGTTTAACATTCGCTCGAAGCAGTTTTCTACGAGCTACTCAGTTGCATACAGGGTGTAACAGAGAAGTAACACGCACGTTGAAGAGAGAAATAACACGTACATGTAAAATTTCGTTCCAAATTTTTGACTTATTTTGGCACGCGGAATCACATTCTGCCGATCGTCTGCTCGTACCATATCCACGTAGTAATTATCCAAGTTCAAGCGTGCTCGACAAATTTTGTAACTCGATTTTTTCGAAAACTAGGCGTCGCGCGAAGCAAGTTTATTCTAACGTAGTTTTCTTACTTCTTCGTCGGCCTATGCACGTTCGTGCGTGTTACTCGACCGCACCCTGCACGTCGAAAACGTTCACGTTCCTGAGAATCAGTTTGATAATATGGCCTGGTATAAGTTCACAACGTGAGCGCGAGAGAGTAGTTAACTAAATCCCGTAGCAAGGAAACGTTACAGTAGTAGCGAAGACCATCGATTTCAACTAAATTTTGTCTAGCACGTAGAATCTAGAGCGGGCAAATCTAGAGCAAACCCGTATCCATGCATTTGGATGAATATGCATTATTTACGAAGACATCTGATATTGAAGTTTCGAGAAACGAAGACTCGTCTTGATTGCTTAAGTATTTAAGCCGGATTGCAACTTGCGACCGCAATTGCGCAACGTAAATCGCCATTGAACACAATTTTATAACGCGTCTGTCGGATAATTGATAGCGATTGTACATCATTTCTTGCCGTTCTCTAACAGACGACTTATCCTTGCTTTATTTATATCGCTGTAGAAAGGGTGCACGTATGTATATTTACGGACATTGTCTGCGGATACATAATATATTATAGCATATAGCGGCGCGCGATATAACGGTTCGCGCAGAATATTCGCCAACAACGTACATATGTATAATAGATCGTTTCCAGATGATGTCTGCGAATTTATACGCGTCTTAATGCTCGGTGCATAGGATCTTACTTACTTGGAGCGAATTTTGCGATAAGTTGTATCCAGCAAAATAAAAATTCCCTCCCCCTATATTATATACTATATATATTGTATATACAAAATATTAGGTTGTCCCAAAAGTCTGTTTCTTTTACAAAGTCCGTGTATTTTACAACAACGTATCCTTATACAAACGTGAAACCTAATCTGCCAAATGTTGTGGTCTTCATCTTAATAGAACAAAATGGATCGTACGTAATTCGATAAAATAATGTAAAACAAAATATTTTGTGCGTTTATTATTTCCATATAAAACGAAAGAAACTTTTCGGACAACCCAATATATATTTATATATATGTAATGCAAAAGAAAATATATATGCGTATTATATATAAAAAAACGAACTATAGCAGAGTGAAATAAAATTATTGAAATACAGGCAAGCGAGTAAATTGCGAATAACTTCCGAAGCATCTATGATACCATTCGGAATTTCTGTGACAGGCAGTCGCTTCTAAAAATTCCTCCAACGATTCGTCGACGTTTACGACGATTTTGCAACAACGCTCTATCTCGAAATCGCATGCAAGTGGAAACATGAAAAGAAGGTCTTTCCATTAACCCAATCGAAGGGCAGCACACAGGTGTCCACAATCGGGCAATCGGAGCTCTCAAAGGGGACGATCTTGGACCTAGTGAATCAAGCACAACAACCGCCAACCTACCTCCTGCCGAGACTCGTTCGTTCCAATTCAAGCCTCGATTCAAGAAAATCAAAAGAAAACTACCGATTCGACGAACGAAAAGATGGATAGAGATAGAGGCAGAGGCAAAAGGAAGAATAGAAGTTAGAATGAAAAATGTTGAGAACTGGAGGGTTTGGTGGGATTGCGATGGGAGATCGAAGAGCAGTGGAACATCGAACGCTGGGGTGAACGCGCGGGACTCGGGAAATTAGGTTGTTAAGATTTAATCGGACACAGAGGCATTTTAAACGTCCCGTTGTCCCCTGCCCTCCTCCGCGCCACGGGGGTTGGCGTCGCGAGGTTGGCCAGATTTAAATTGCACCGGCTCCCTTGAGCCACGCTTCCCCAGTTGCCCTGCCACTCTGCCCGGAGAAGATAGCGCAGGATCGTTAAGATTTCTACCGGATTCCGTTCGCCGGAATTTCATTTGCGACTTGGCCCCGACAGCTCACCTTTGCCCGGCTCTCGTAATTTAATCGTCGACAAGATTGCTTAGCTAGGATTGTTTAAAGAAGATCCTTGATGAACGTTTGAAACGGAGCTGTTGCAGCCTCGTCAGGGCACGTGGATGTTTTCCGAGGGACCGTGGAACGAGGGATGCGAGCTGCAGATTTGGAGGCGTAAGTTTCGCGATGGATAGGGGAAGGACGTGTTGTTGGAAGTAATTAGGGGATCATACGTCTCGGGAAATGAGTAATATCGGGGGATAATGGCAGTATTGTCGTTGAGCGTTTGACGTAAGATACGGTTCGCGTTCGATAACTTCGATCGTGTATCGTGGATTTCGCAAGAATGGATCGGTGATTTTACATGGACGATACACGTACGCGACGAGCAGATTTTTAGAAAAATAACTTGAGGTAGCTATTAAGCTTACGGAAACGTATTCTTTGGCGAAGATGGAAAGGACGGTGTCGTTGGCAAGGTAATTGGGAAATCGCTTATTAGCGGGAATAAATTGTACTACTTTAATTATTTACCAAAGAAATATCTTTATTAAATAATAATTAAATAAATTACGCTTGAATTAGATACTTTTAATTAGCTATTGAAGCGTTTCACGTAAGATGACCTCGCTATCGTCGTTCAGTACGTGAAATAAATTTAGCGGAAGTGTGGAAACGTTGCTCGATTTATGGATTTGTCAAAACACGGTTTTCCGTGAAAATGGAAGTTTAGGAGGAATAGGTGGAAGATGGAAGGACGTATCGCTAATCGCACGTTCGAGGACACGGCTAATACTGCGAGGATAATGGAGAATATCATTGAAGCGCGCGACGTAAGATATAGTTCGTGTTAGACAACTTTGATGATGTACTAAAAATCTCGAAGATGGATGATATAATATAGTCATTATATTATATTACGCAACAAGGTAGATTTAAAAAACCAATATGGAGATATTCGCCTGTTTGTAATTTTGTGAAAGCATATTCTTTGTTGAGAATGAACGTCTGCGCATAAAAGATTAATCAAAGATCGGCTTACCACTTGGTACAGTTGTTTGGTACACTTGGTACGCTTAGTTTTCGAGAATTAAAGGCAGATACCTATGATTAAATTCGCTCTCCACCTTGCCAGTTTTTATATCTCGAATTTTTTATTATTTTTTACGAACCTTAAACGAATGAAATTTAATTAGTCCGACTCAGACTGGACAATACTTCCAGAGAGGGAAGTAAAAATGTCGTTAAAACGCCGCGGTACTTAAAATTATCACCCGATACCTCGGATATATAAAAACAGTGTATATTTTCAGGTTGCACGATACGGTAAAAGAACGTAAAGAATCGTGTAAAAAGTACAGGTGCGTTTATAGCACAAAACCGGATCATTTGTATTCAGACCTGATCTTTTCTACCGTTCTCGGTTTACGAAAACTTCTTGAAAAAGTTCTAGAATAGCCGAAAAGATAAATCGAATAGAAAAATTTCGCTCCCCTCGGGCTTCGCGTTCTTTTGTCTCTTTTAATTAACGTTCGCCATCGATTTGTCAACGAACGAAATTTTCTATCAGCCAGACAAGAAATGCCTAATTCGCACGAAACTCAACAAAATCCTGATTCGCCTCGTTTAAACGTGTAAATTAATTTTCCAATAATTTAACAACTAATAAGTAGACTTTGCTTAAGCTGCTCATCCCGCTAAACAAAACCTTCGTTATAGAATATCTGCGAAAATCATGAAAATGTAAGCCGCCCGTCTAGTCGGCAGATGAAAGAGCATCAAATATCCGAGAGTATCAAGATTTCGAGAGAGCAGTCGGGTCGGTTCGCCGGAATTTCATTCGCGACACCGACCGAACCACCTTCTGCCAGGCGGTCGTAATTTAATCGGCGATGTAATTGGCGGCGGGTGTGCCGGTCGTTTAAGAAAACCCTGGCGAATTCATTACGAGACGGCGACGATTAAATCTTGGGCCCGTGAAAGCTCGTTGGTTCGGTGAAAATCATCGGGAATAGAAATGGTTTCGATAACTCATAACGTTATCAAAAGACTCGGGGAACAATGTTCCTTGCGATCGCAAGATACGAAAATTGGTTCTCGTGCCGAATAAACCGATTATATAAGAAGTTTGAAATCTGATGGATTTAACTTTGCAAGTCGAGCCGCGTTTCTTCTGACGAATGGTTCTACGAATTTCTGAATGCTCTGACGAACTTAACGGCGCGAGAACGCTTTACCCACTTGCATCGTTTTCGATCCAATCGTGTTTTCCTGCCGTTCGAAAGTTTCTCAAGTTCGAGGAAGATCCTTTTGTCTCAGTTTCGTAATAAGGTTTTTCGTGGAATATTAAAAGTCTGTTTATTCGTCGAAAAGGGACGGTGATATAAAAATTTGAGGAACGTAACAGAGTTTGCTGTCGTCTCTAGCGTCGATTTGCCACGTTAAGAGGAACGAAGAAAGCAGTTTGCTCTGTTCCTCGTTTTATCGTTTGCTTAGCGAGAGCTGCGAAAACGCGTCTTTCTCTAGAAACAAGATAAGTAACGATAACGATGCAAAGAGATATAGGCGTATAATTGAAGAATGTTACAAGCTACGTTTTATACAGGAGGAATTATTACTTTAGAGCGATTCCACGATGTAGAATGAAATTGTTTTACGATAATTTTTCTATCGGATGTATCGTTGAATAATGAAGTATGTATTTCGATACTACACAGATATATTATCAATTAAATTCTCGCGTTTGAACTCCGATGTTCAATATATAACTTTCGTTGAAAGAAAGTGGTGATTGGTTGGACGAGAGGAGTGAAAAGTTCAGACGGTTGATTGAATAGTGAACGAAATTTGTAGAAGGAAAAGGTTAGGTAGGTTGAAAGAGGTCTGCAAACTAAATGAATGCGAGGAAACTCGGAAAAAGAGAGAAAGAGAGAGCGCCGATGGAAACAAGCCAAGGATGTAGCCCGCTACATTGTTAAAAATTTTCAATTTACACTGCTTCTTAGTTTTACAATAATCAATTATTTAGTTCAGCTATCTAACATGCTGGAACTTGTTTCGTTGTACCTTATACCTTGTAAGTCTTGGCGCTAATGATAAAAATGGATAGAGCAGAGTATGTAATCTAAAAAAAAAAAAAAAAAAAAAATACCAGTAACGTCCAGCGTAAGAAAAAAAAACTGTAAATTGAAGAATCGAACGGCGACATCGATCGTTGCAGCGACGATCGTGGTTCTGCGCGACGTTTTACATTTTTCAATGAGAGATGGAACCGAAGCTAAAGTACAATAGTTTCTAGGAAATCGTAAAATCAGTCGGACGTCATCCCGACGAACAAGCTCGGACGATAGTTGTAAAAGTTGATGAAAATCACGGAGAATAAGTAGTCGAAGAGGTCATAGATCGACACAGAAAAGAATACGACGCTTTTTCGTTATAGCAAGCTTCTAAATGAACTAGCACCGAGAAATTGACACAGTGACGCAAGAATTTTATGTGACATTCTATATTTTTTAACAGGACGTATAGTATCCTCCGCGAGATCGTAAAAGACGGGGAAACGTCATGGTTTACGCGTTCCAGTATATCGACGAGTAAATTGACATAAAGCATAGACGATAAAGTTTCGAAACCTCGGTCATGGGTCAGGAGAATAGTATATATAGGAGGATACAGGTACGTACTCTTTCTGATAAAAGGATTCTGAAGCTACAACGTGGAACAAAAATGGTTGCACGACAGCACCGCGGATATTTATGCAAATTGTGTTTTTACGAGAATACGTGTCTTGATAAAATCATTAACGTATCGGTAGTATGCATTTTATTTATCCAAACTACCTTACTTCGCATACGTAATGTCGTACACGCTGTATGGTATTGCCCGATTTAAACTAACGAATAGTACGAATCAGAAAAGTTCTATGAAGTCGTAGCCAGTGCTGTTGTCGTACGTCCATCCATCGATCTTACACACTGTATCCGATCTCCATTCAAACAGTTTACGAATAGTGGTGTTCTTTTCAGGGGACGTACCGAACATAAAACTGTCGCTTACAAATTCGGGGCAAATAATGTATTTCTTCCGACCGCAACTTACGTACCGGTCACCGAAGCAGTACGACATATTCTTCTTCGCGACGAATGCAAAATCACGATCGGTGAAAATCATTCGCTCGGCGATTTAAACGAATATCACGTCCTAATACTCCGTGAACAGCGGTGTATATATCGTGCTCTCCATCAGCTCGTAAAATCGGTCAAGCGTCATAGTTTACAGGTTCGCGTGCCTGGACGAGGGAAACCATAGAAGATAATGGTTGGAAAGTTCAGTCAGGCAGCTCGAGAACTTCCAATTCCTAGCGAGATTCAAAATCGAAGTGCCAAGTAACAGCGTACCAATTGATGCAGTGACAAGCAGGATTCTATGCACAACCGTTGTAAGCTTTTGGATAGTGGGTCGAATCGGAGCTACGTTTCACGAGACGCAAATCCACGGTTCGTAGCCCTATCTTCCGAGATTTCGACAAATTGGCTCGTCGAAACGCTCGAATATGTAAACCTCGATCATCTAACCAGTGTTACAGCACCTCGCCATATCGCAGAACCTATTATCCTTACGATTGCTCGACATTAAACGTTCAGGCAGAACATCTTGCTGACTTCCGAGCAGGAACACGCGTTTCCTCCGACGATGAAACGCATCCAAGGCAATTCTCTCCCGCTCCGGATGATAAACATCGATGGAAATTAGCGAGATCGCGCGGATGGCGTCGCGAGGATCGCGTTTAACGCCAGCGTGGTGCCTTAACGTCGACGATGCCGCTACAATCGTGGCAGATTTCGTCTGTTTTGCTGTACACGGTGTGTTGCAGCTATCGCGAGAGTTTCGTACGAGAAATAAGAATTTCTCTCTTGTTTCGGGGAAAATCGGGTTTGTAAATCTTCGCGAATGAACGCATCACGCTACAGTAATCTGAGATTCGTGACATGCTCGTTCTAAAAGTCGCCAAAAGATGACGCTTTCAAGTTGCAGCATAGCCTCTTAGTATTTGTTACAGTCTTAATACTGGCAGCTACATATGAAACGCGTTTCAAATGTAAACAAAAGTCAAAAGGAAAACTTATATAAAAAGATGTACGCATCGTACACCGAATCTTGCGAACCTACGTCGTCAGTGGTACTATGTAAAAAGTTATAAATCGATTATTTCCGCTCTTCCATTTCGCGATACCCTTTCAACGATTGCTGACAAACGAGCTGGATCTCCCCTGCTTCCGAACATAGAACAACAATTCTAAACGTATTAAAACCAAATACTTCGGAATATAATTTTAATTGAACGTTTAGCTGGTGCTAAAAAAAAATAACCAAAACAGACGCACCAAAAACGCTTGGCCTCGTTGAGCGAAAAATCTGAGTCGTACTACCAATGGAGCCAGCGACCCGAAACGTCAAACTCTGCCATTGCTTGATATTTTAATCTACGATCTACGTATCGCTGTATTTCGTCCTATCCAGCCGGTTACTCGTGTCCCAGTCTGGTTCCAAGCCATCAATCGAATCCAAAGAATTCTTCCGGTTTCTCGTAGCCCCGCGGTCTATACCTCTTTCGAAACGAATAGTAGGAGAGGGGGGAGAGGGTTGGGCGCGGCAAGAATCGCTGGTTGCGTAAGAACGGAATAAGAAGCGGCGACCGGATGGGTCTGAATAAATCGGGTCGCTTGCACGCCGGGAGAATTGCTCGCTCACGATGGGAAACGACGATCCACGCTCCAAGAGTGGCGGAGCTATTCAACGGAGCCTAGCTGGCAACGCGACGCCGCGCGATGCTGCGTGAAAGATGACAATCGTCGTGACTCGTTAACCTCCCGTGGCTGCTTGGCAAGGGGGTGAAAAGAACAGCCACAACGTAACAGAAAGAAACGGGTGGCTGTAAGAGCAGCACGGTAGTACAGGAAACGGACAAAGAGAGAACCGCGCGAGAGAGAATGCTGTTCACCTGCTCGCTCCTAAGGGAGCGAAACGCCAAGAGAAAGCGGAAGAAACAAAGAATGGGAAATAAAGAAGAAACTCTGGGCGACGAAGACGCGACACGCTCCGACCGATCCGACCGACTTGCTGCATCCTTCGCACGATCGTGTAGGTGCACGCGTATCGGGGCAGGGTTGGCGAGATATGATTAAGAAAAATGGCAGAGAATGGAAAATGGAATAAAGGGGCAGAAAGAGAGAAAGGAGCACGTTAGAAGAAAATACACGGACGGGGGGGGGGGCGGTTGGTGGTGGCGCGGAAGGGCGAAGAGGGCAGAAAGAGGCAAGGAAAACAATCTAGCGGCGCCGCGCGAGTAAAGAACAAAAACCCGGTCGGGAAACGGAGAAAAAAGACTAAGAAAAGAGCGCTCGATGTCGATGGAATCGCTACAATGGAATCGACGTTTCGACGCCGCGCGATCGTATTTCACGTCGGCGATTCGACGAAAGAGGGGTGTTCTCGCGGCTGAGAACCAAAACGAGACGCGCGAGTTTCGTGCGCGGTTCTGGCTCCCGGCGTTTCTATCCGTGAGCTCGTAAAACCGCACGAATGTACATTCGATTAAACCGTAGTTGTTCGACGCGAATTTTTCAACAGTGAATTTATCGTCGGTCGTGTTTAAAAGGCTGAAAGGGACGAGAGATCAGCTGGATGAAACTGGCGGTAAAAAAAAAAAAGAAGAAAAGGAAAAATTCGATAGAGCGTCAATGAAATAACTCGACGATCAATGGACGCGAAGGATGGCTTGACGACGGAGGCAAAACTAACGGAGGGGGTTGCGATTTGTTGCAGCGAATGAATTACGATAGAAAGAGGAGGGAAGGGGTGATGTGGCCTGGAACCGGCAGCGCTCGTTCGTGCAGCGTTAACGCAATTATCCATTGACACAATTAATCGTCAAATTCGCTAAATTTCCATCATCGAAACGACCGTTCGACCGTTCCAGAGCAGTGACCCTTCCAAGCAGCGTCTCGTCGTCGCGAGCCACCCTCCTTTCGCGAGTTCAATGCTCCGATGGATGAGAATCCTCTCCACTTCCTATTCTCCTTCGTATCTCGTACTTTGTCTAGGTCTTTGTTTATGTCTTTGTCTACGTCTGTCCATATACCACCCGTCTCTCCTGCCATTTCCTCCTCTCGTATCCTATCCACCATCCATCCATCCTTTGTCTGCTTCTCTTCTCCTTTTGGAACTTCTTACGCGTTGTTTTCTGCTCCTCGATTTCGCTGCACGAATCCGCTCGAAGTAATTTTTTCCCTGATCGATCGATATCGTTGCTCGTCGATGGGGATATTCGTTCGCAAACGTGTTCGCCAATTGAGCTGTTCGATTCACGTTCGACGAATAAACAGTTGCGACGACAAATATTTTAACCGCTCGGTGACGAGTCCAACCCCTTCGCCCGTTCGTGTATCGTCGAAAAACGATCTCGACGTCTGACTTTCGTCCGCAGTTTTCCCTTCCTTTTCGCTCGTTTCAACCTTGCTCCCTCTCTCTTTTCCTCTCTGCTGCATATCCCTTGTGCGTATTTTGTACCTGTACATGTGTGCACGCGTATGTTCACTTTTTCGTTTCTCCTCTTTTGCCTCTTTTTTCGCTTGTTTCCCCCTTTTTTTGTGCTTTTTCCACCCCCTAAACAAAGAGTCGGTCGATACACACGGTCGCGACACGTGAAGCGAGGTGAAATTACAAAATTTCACGGAAGCGTCGATATTCAACGAGTTCCTCTCTTTCCCTGTACCTCTCTCTCTCTCTCTCTCTCTCTCTTTCTCGCTCATTCTCTCTCTCTCTCTCTCTTTCTCGCCCTCGCGTTCACGTTCGAACGGCTTGATTTCATGCGTTCATTTTTAATCGAAGCGTCCCGATCCGTTAGAAATCCGATGGCGATCATTTCACGAAAATTTCGATACACTTCCTTTGACTCGACGACGGCGGCCGTTCGTTCTTTCGTTATTCACAGGTGTTGCTTGATTTATCGTCATTCGGGCCGACGGAAATCCTTTACACGGTTCAGCGTGTAGTGGCGCGTGCCGTTTCCCAATTCCTTGCGGGAAAAATAAACGAAAATGTAACGGTCGTAAGTAGCGGAAAGAAACTCGACGCTTGCTGAAATTAAATCGCGTTTCAATCCCCTCAAAGAGCGAGCAGCACGCTTTTCGCCAAACAACCCCGCCGCTGGTGCATGAAATCATACTTAAAATTCATGCCTCTGATCTCATCCGGCAGCTCGTGTTCTTTCCACCCTCCGACTTGCTTCAATCTCGCGCTATCAAAGAGGGAAACCACCGACAAAACCGAGAGACGTGCCGACACACGCCAGAATGTACAAATCCTCCTCTGAAATCTATCTAAAGTAACCGAGGACCCCCTTGATTCGCCCGAGAACGCGTCGACCGAACCTCGAGCCGCTGTACGCGTGAACATTTCTGTTATTTTATCTTGCCTTTAGGACAACGGCCTCCGTTGGAACGAAGAATCTAATCCATACAGGACGCGAGACACGAGGGGCAACGGCCCGCAAGGATGGCCGAGGAGCGTGGGTCAATCAGGGGCAGAACGACGGAGGAAGTAGGAGGAACGTACGAAGACCAGAAGCTAGAATAGCCGGCTAGAATTTGTACGCGCGAGGAGTACACGAAAGGATGGAAAGAATTGACCGAAGGTCACGAGATCTCGTTACAAATAACGAACACGAATTGGACGATATCGTTCCACTCACCCACGACATGAACGAACCACAGGATTTTCAGTTCCATGGATGCTCTCCTGCAGTGTTCGTGCTGCGAATATCACGTTCTTACTCCTGCACAGATCGCTGATGGCTACGATGATCGTGGCACGTCTGTGTGTGGTCGTAACGCGGCCGGCGCGACGCGTCTCTTCGCATGTCGCCCTTCCAGCGCGTGTTCTCTCCCCTTCGCGTGTCCAGTGCGTGTTCGCGTCCTCTAGCTATGTTCCCGCTGGCACCCAAGCGAACGACGACGACAACGACGACGACAACGACGACGACAACGACCACGGCAACGACCACGACGTCTCCCCTTACATAATAGCAACGTCGCGCACGGTCGACGAACAGTCGTGGTGCCCCCGACGGTTAGACGGAGGACCAAGTGGCGGATCGGACGGTGGCGTGCGAGGCGAACGACGCGAACAACCCCCTGTGCGGTGTGTGCGCGGTCTGCGGAGCCCGGCTCTTCTGACGATGCTCCCTCGTAGCCTGGCGTTTCGCGCAGAATCAATTTCCTTGCAAAACGACGTCGAGGAGCGGCGCGAGTGCGAGTGCGCGCGCAAGCGCTCCGCAACCGATCTCTCTCCGCTCTATTCCTCTTGGCTCGTCGCCGTCGTCTTTCACCACCACCAAGCCAGCCGACGAGGGGCGAGGATGGTCGCGTAGGACGCGCGATAGCGAAGCGAGAGGATATCGTTTGCGTGTGCCGGTAAGCCGTACACTGTGTCAGTGAAATCTGGCCCACCGATAGATTCCGAGCAACCCCGAGCCGATAGGCCAACCCCTTCTCTTCTCCCTACTCTCCCTACTCTAAAATCATCTACTCCCACCCTCGCCACAATACAGTCTCTCCTTCTCTGTTTCTCGTCTTCTTCTAACCGTGTTAACCCGTGGCTGCTTCGTTTCAGAAACCTCTTCGTCCTTCGTAAGCTGCCGAGTATGTGCTCACACAGGACGTGAACGCACAGGCATCCCTTGTGCAACGCGGAACGCTGAACTCGTAGCAGAGCATCCTTCTTCGCGACACACAGAGACGCATCCTTGCCCTTTGTGCATGCCTCTATTGTTCTCGAAGCGGAGCTAGGTACCGCGCCACCGATACCGGCAATTCCTTTACAGCGTCGGTACGTACCGTCGTGGCACACGTCGTCTCTGTTTCATAGAAGGAGGTGCTAAGTGGTGGAAAAGAAAGGGAGCAAGAGCCCGCGAGGTTCTTCGTCGTTTTCGAGATTCTGTCCGCACGGATGCCCGACGGATGCTCTCGCTCGTGCTCGAGGACGACACGAAATCGCTGTACTCGATAGAGTCGGCTCTAATCGACCGGAGATCGGAGAATGGATTTAAGGAGGTTGTTCCGAGAGGAGCGATGCCTCCTCGCTCTCGCGAGGAGCTCGATGCCGGTCGTTGTTTTTTTAATGAAATTTTGTTACGTAACACCTGTTGGCTGGTGTTACCCCTCGTGTGGCCCGATTCCGACGTTTACTTCGATGGTTTCGCCAGGCAAGGAAATCGAACTTGTCCTTGGGCAAGTACGAAGGTCCGTGGTTCCTGCTTGTTGAACTTGCGTTCGTTTCTGGCCTCTTATCGCGTACACCGACGATATTCGACCATACGCGGTAAGAATCGACGCTCTTCGTTTCGTTTTCTCATTCGTTACCGTAGATCCGTTATCCGTCAGTCGCGTCATACGCGTCTTAAAATGTCAGGTACTCGAGGCAAAATGTATTAAAGCTTTTCGCTGCGCGTAACGCGTTGGTGTCCTAATGACAATAATTATGGCCCGCAGAGCGTTATCGTAATTACAGTCGCGTTCGTACGTGGTCCGAGTTCGATGCTCGAAACGTGTACCTCGTTTCTTTGGACTGTCGTCGCGTGATTTTTATCACGCGTGTTTGTCGACGACTTTACGCCAATAAAAATTCGTCCAAGTTGGAACACCGATACATCGTAAATTTCAATTTCCCGGCGATCTCTGGGATAAATCGCTCCGTGAGAAAGTCGGAGGGGGGGGGGCGGGGCGTGTAGGGAAGAAGTTCGGTATCGATATATTTCGCGCATAATCGAGTGTCTTGTCGAACGATCGGATATAAATAGATTCGATGTATCTCGATCCTTCAACCGCGGTACTGTTTTAATATTCGCGGGAAAAAAGACGATTCTCCGCTGTCGTAAATCGTCTCTGTCTCCGGTGAAAGAGTGCGTTTCGAAAAATGCACGGATCATAGACAGGGTCGGGAAAATGGCGAATCTAGAGCGTCATCCAAACAGCGTTACACTCGAGGCATCCAATTTCCTGTTAATATGTGGCCAGAAAATATATAGGAGATGGATTTCCATGATCTTGCTTTTCTGCCGTGGCAATTTTTCAGAATAATCTGTCGGAAAATTTGCCACCGGATGCAAGACTCTGTCGCTTATATACGTACGTGTGGGTGTGCGTGCGTGTATGTGTATGCGCTGGTGCTTCGTCACACTTAACTTCTTTTCGTTGGATTGCACGGTTTTTCAATAGCTACGTCTCCAGAGGATGATGGATTTGGTTAGCATAAGTAGCGTAATGTGGTCACCTCGATCTCTCGAGACTCTCTCTTAGATATATTTTTTGCCGCTCTTTTTGTTTCTGTCCCGTGTAAATGGAATTTTCGTCGGCTCTCTAGCATCCACTGAAAATCGACGAACCTCGCGACCCGCAACAATGGGTTTCGAAGTCATTAAATAATACACAATGGGTTTCGAGTTGCTCGCGCGACGAACGATATTTTCAGCTGCTTTGTAGAGTATGCTCGAGCGGACACTTGCAGCATCTGTATAGCTCGAAACAATTGTAAACCGACTAGTTGTTCTGCTCGTTTATCGAATTGTTGTTGTTGTTGTTCGCGTCTTTCAGAATCCGGATTTCAGCGACGAGTCTTTTTCGCGAGAATTTAAATCAGCGCGGCCACGTAACTGGTTATCGTAACGCGATTAAATGACCGCACGATTACGTATACTCGGCTTGACAGGACGAGAATTACGAGGAAATAACGAAGGGAAGTTATTTTACCAAGTATACTTGACGCTCGTACCTATCGCCAAGATGTTTCAAAGTCTATCCGATGCGGTTTTCAGATGGAAATTTCTCTCGAACGGAGATCGTCTAGCGAATTATATTCTTATCGATCTTCAAGACGAAGGACTGCTGAAAAAGAGTACTTTGCCATGACGTACGTAGTTGCAAAGGGAAACAATCTGTTTGTTAGTAAGAAAAATAGGAATCTTCTAAAATAACCGATAGATGTACAAAGTTCTAAAAAGAAAAAGATCACCAGGTAATGTAATTACTTTTGCGACGTGGCTATGGATATTTCTATAAATTCACGTGGCTGATAATAGAAAATGTGATCGGGTTATTAATAATTTCCCACCTCGAATTCGATTATCCAACTCGAGCTTCTATTTCACGTCGAATTTCCGATAAATTTAGTCTTATACTCCATAATTCGAACCTTGTTATTATCTGCTTTCCCTCGTACTTTTCGTCGAATCGATTTAATTCCTCAGAAATTCAAAGTGCGAAGTAAGATACGAAATTGTTTACGAAATCACCGGATACCACGGAGTCTTATCGAAACTCCTTATCGGATTTAAATGCGACAAAAATTCTCACAAATGCGCAAGAAATGTTATCGCGAGCATGATCCCTCCCCCTGTTATTTACGATGCCTACGAACGAACTTTCGTAGGGGAGTCGGTAAATGTTTCAAAAATGTCCGTCTCGGTGTCTTAGAAATCGAAGAAAACGCGACGAACAGGGCTAGATACGCGACAGTGTGCGTCGCGAAAGAGGAAACGGAAGATAGGGGAGAAAAGGGTGAATAGAGCGTTCGTGAAAGATTCGCGTGACACGCCGCGTTGGGCTATCGTTTCGTTCGTACAAGGGTGATTTTGCTAGCCATGGAACGCAGGAGGGTTCGCCGGCCAGGGGTTGCTCGGCATCTATCGGTAGGCCAGTTTTGACCCCCGTATGCACGCGAGCCCAAGTTTTCTATGGTATTGGCTTCCGTGGAATATTCGTGTTGACTCGCTCGATAGGTCGCCGGTTGATGAGCGCGTGTAATGGAAGAAACTGGCTGGCTTTCGTGAGAGAAGAAGGGAAGATAGGAGACGATGTGGAAAGAGCCGTAAAAAGAGGAAGAACGCGTAAGATGATTCGACGAAAATAATTTCCCTTTTCGATCGAAACGTCTTAGTTAGAAGACCGGCTTGCTGGAACGGTTCGTGGTTTTTCTGGTAGGAACTTCCCTTTAGACAAAATTGCGGATATTGTCGATGCGAGATTTATGCAGAGCAGATAAGAGTTTAATCGACGATTAATTGTTATCGATTTGTTGTTGTTGCATTATAGGTTGTTAATTGGTTATTCGAATTATTAATTATTCATTAGTACTATCGTAAATATCTCAATTTGAAGAAGCAGGAATATCGACAAGGACAATATTAAGCGAATTTGTGCAACTCGTCTCTATAATCACTACACCGCGGATCTTTGTTCGTTTCTAGGAAATTTCAAGGTGGAAAACTACACGTACGAAATATCCGAGACCCCACGACGTTTGCGTTAATCATTTCCTACTTACGTAGTCATCTTTTTAATTACGTTCATAGAGATATAAATTTGTACAAATATCCTCAGTGAAGAATCACGATACGGTCTCAACAGATCTCGTTCGTGCGAATCGATTAGAAGGAAATCATAAATCGACTGAGGCGCGAACGCGACGTTGATTCTTGACGGTTTAATCGCAAGCTCGTGATTTCACGAAGCTTCGAACGATCGTGTCAAACACGCTTTTCCACGTATACGTATCGTCCCGTTTGTTACGATCGCGGCTCGTTGGAAACTTGAATTTTCGCTTGGTTTTTCGTAGAACGATTCGGTTTTTTGATATTTTTGAGAACGAAGCCAACGAAGCCAGACTTGGAATTGCTCCTCGCCGTACACGATGTCATTCCTGGTTCTTCCAATTTGCCGGCAAGCTGCCGCGTTTTTGAGAGGCTGCGTCAGGGCTTTTCCGTACATAGTCTGGCTAGAGTTTCGGTAAAACGGCCATTCAAGGGAAAAGGAGTTTTCTAGAATGGAATCGCGACCGTCCCTTTTCTTCTGGATCTTCTACACAGAGTCTCTTATTCTTTGTGTCACTGTACAGTTTTAACGAGGTCCAGATTGAGTTCTTCTTATTAGAATGCTTTTCTTACCGTTGCGTTGAATTTTTTGAAACCTCAAGATACGAGCAACTTCTTATCTGTAAGTTTCCGCACGATAGGATGCTGTTCATTTTTCTTGCGAAATCTGGGCCTCAATTTTTTATTTCCTATTTTCGTTAGGTTAAACAAAATGCCTTTGTATTTCTGCATGTTGTGGTAACACGATCGGTGGTAATGTAATCTTCCAATGTTTCCGAAAGTTTAGCTTTCAGAACTTTCGGTTCGGTTCTTGCAGCTTTTCAACCCCTTCTTTTACAGAAACTTTCTCCATTCGGATAAATGTATTGGGACCCGAATAAATGATAACCGTAACATCTGATGTTAAATCAAGCGAATAGAGAGCAGGCTTTTTGTTTGTAGCTTTTCTATTTAATTTCGTAATTTTTTTTTTTTGAATCGTTTCTCGCTGTTATGCACTCGAACGTTATCCTAAAGTCAGCCACTCTGTTTAATAATCACATTGGATCGAAACTTTGCCTTAGACCGCTGACCTGGAATGGATTAACTCTAAATATTAGTCTGTTACGTATTTCGATACACGATATTAGAACGAACGCAATTCTACAGCCAATTACGTCCGTTTTAGCATATACATGGCACGCTTGACGAAATAAAAATTTACCTTACAATTATCCTCTTGGAAGGTCGACGAATGTATTTAATTACGAGTTAATGTTATTACCTCGTGAAAGTAACACATTGACACGTAGCTGCAAGGGATAACTTTCCTCCTTGGTATTAAGGGAACATTTAATTGCATTTATTCGACTCTATTGAATCTCGGTGAAATAGAAAACAGAACAGAACAGAACTTTTATCCAGAACAGTATTATCGTGATTTCCTTTAATTGTTTTTTTATTAACGGTTATCTTGATCGCGTATGGCGTATAATTGAAAGAGTACACGAGAATAACGAACGCGAGGACGCGACGCGACGCGACGCGACGAAGCCAGAACTTACGCGATACTTATCGTAATAACCAAGCGAGACGTTCCCGTGATGTCTCGTAGATCATTTTTCAGAAGTCAAACTGATTAACTTCGTTTCTTGTTAATTTCTCACTGTCGTTACATTGTCGTCATCGACAATGTCGTCGTTGCTATCGAGAAACAAATGGCTTACTTCTACAACGTTAATACTATCGCAGAAAGATAGCGTAAATAACAATAAGCTGTCAACCAAAATTTTTAAAAGATAGTTGTGAAATCTCGTTTGATTCATTATCGATTTTTACTATTGATTTATTCATCGATGAGCGTATGTAACATCGACGAATTCGTGGCGTGTGGCTTGTAAGATTTTGTTAATAATTTCCATCGTCCGATCGTCGGTACATTCCGGTGTTCATTTCGCGAAGTCTTAAAGTTGCGAAAAAAGAAGATACCTAATTACGACTCTTTCAGTCAGAAACACAGAGTCTCTTATTCGCATTATCTCTTTCTTTTTTCTTTTTCTTCTTGCTCTTCCTTCTTTCTTTCTTTCTGTTTCTTTTTTTTACCGGCTCCTCGATGAATTCACCATATTTCGGAAAACGCCGTGTCAGAGTTTCCGCGATCGTCTACTTCGCTGATGACGCGACGACGAAACTCGATTGCACACGAGCCGAACGAGAATGCCGGAGTTGGCGACGGAACCGGCGTACAGTTCCGTTCCCACGGTACCGTCATCGTTGATTTTCTCTTCTTCTCGGCAAGTTTTTTTACGGTTCGAAGAAACTGTGTCGGGTTTTCCGCAACATCTACGAGCCCCGCGAAAGATACGAGGACAAAACGCGGTTGCACGCGTTTGCGATGGCGAACGACCACGGAGTTCTTTCTCGCCACGTTCCTCCGCGTTGTCTCCTGGCTGTATTTTATATTTCCGAAAGACTGCGTCTGCTTTGTTGGGAAGCGCCTCGCATTCGCGAATATACGACTATGAAACTTGCTTCTAAACAAAGAAAAACAATGATGGTGACACGTCCGTTGTGGAACGGTACAGTCCTTCTTCTTTCGCTCGCTCTGATCGCTCGCATCGCTAAAGAATTATCGTCCAGCGTGTTTCACTGTGCTCCGACCGATCGCTTTGGTACAAAATACCGTCTGAAAAATATCGTTTTCCATAATAATGGAATATTCGTGTTTCTATTTGAACTCATAAACGGTTCTCTCTTTCGGTTGGAATCGATTTGGATTAAAAAAAAATTTGAAACCACGCAACTTGCTTCGCAATATTCTTTCGAATTTATTGCGCATACTTGCCCTCGTTGGTCATGTTATTTGAATTCTGATTATTCAGGTTACCGTTGCTTGTATCGTAGCTGCTCCGGTTACTCGTATCCAAAGTTATTGTTCCTAGATTTTTATGTTATCGGGAAACGTTATTCTTCTCATAAATTTGGAAATAAATATGAAACAGTAGGAGGGTAGGAAAAGTTTGTATTAGGCGTGTCGTAGTGGTCTCGTATTAATGTAATTAACATTCATACACACCTAATCTCTTTCCTCGGCGCTATTTTAGACACCGTTTTAAACGAGATATCCACATAAAGTCGAATTACATGAATTTAAACAACCTCGAGTCAAACATCCCCGCGTGTATGAATATAAATTTGAATTTAAATTTGAAAGAGGCTTAAAACTTTCTATTTTCGTCATTTGAAGTACGTGCGACGTACGAAAAGGTATTTCCACAAAGTGTTTGCGATAGAAAAGTGCATTTCACTCGGAAAAGAATGACGGCAAGCCTCGGCCCTCGTACGAAATGAACTTTGACGTTCGCATTAAAACGAGAAGTTCTTTTGATCATAACAATTTTATTGCGGAACGTTTCTCAGAATTCCGCGGAAACTGAGTCGGGTTTTATGTGACGAGGTCACAATCTTTGCCAAAGGTAAGTAGTATAAGCGGAACTTGTTCCTCATACAAAATGAACTCGGGGACTTGTTACAGGAACGGCGAGTTCCGCGTTTACGGTAGTTATTGTGAATTTCTAATATTAGCAACCGACTGCGGTGACACGATTTTTGTTTGTTTGTTTTTTTTTTTGCCTTTTTACGATAAAAGAGGAACGTCGGCAAATTGTATGAAACATTGAGCGCAATTTGCTTAAAACGAATTTTAATATTTATAACGGAAATACGGTGTTCTCCGTTGCTAACCATTTTGCCCAGAAATATTTTTATCGCTTTTAATCACACAAAATCATCCAGCGAGGTAAAATTATAAAATTCGTCAGACACGTTCGACCAAGTTTATTTTTCGTATAAAAGAACGTAGACTGTTCGCGATGTTTTTATCGCGCGAACATTACCCGATACTTTTAACGAATTTCATGTTCGAAGATTGTCATTCGTTCGTTCGACGACGGACAGTATCGTTTCAGAGGGAAAGTACAACGAAACTTATCTTCGCGAAAGGAAACGGTACACCGACGTTTACGACGAAACAGTTCAAAATAATACTCTCGACATACTGAAAAAAATGATATTATGGTAGCATGCTGGCATCGTAAAATCCTGCATCGATGTAGCCATGAAAGTTGCACACCGGGGCAAAAAGAGTTTCGATATTCTGAATAAAACTCGGAGTTTCGCTTCGAAACTACTTTTCCTACCTTATATTTTCAATATATCCGACAAATTGTTTCTCGATTCCTGCGCGATAACGCTGCAAGATTCGTCAAAGCTGTAGACGATAATATTCCGCCTTTTGCCGTGCAGAGAAAACCATGATTTTCTTCGTGAAACAAAGTGATTCTCATTTAAGATACGTTCCTTACTATTTCCGGGTTATCAAACAAAAATAATATTACCATATCTATGACTATTTGAGAAATCTGTATCTGAAAGGGATCTCGAAAAGTCTATATACTCGAACGTTCAAACGCTTCGAATCTTTAGACATTAAATTCTAAGACTCTGATCTTACTCCGATATAACCTCGTCGTATATAATTGGGTCGTATGTATGGAAAATGGTACGAGTCCATTTTCTTTTGTTTCGAAACATCGAAGTGTTTGCGTTTCCATCGATTGAAAAATCCTCGTAAAATCCACTTGGTCTGCCCACGTCTCCTCTATACGTTTAAGTACACGTAAATTCATCGTATAAATTATATAAAAAAGAAAGATACATTCTTTTGAGGATTAACTAGACCAATATCTTTTGTCGGGACTTTTTTTTTTTTTGAACGGACTTATCCATCGAGAAAAGAAAGCAAGATAACAACAATATGCAATACTTTCGTCAATCGTAAGTTTTCGCTTCGTTTACAGTAAGTTTCGCTCCGATACAACTGTAATTAATTTAATAATACTTCAAACGTCGTAATAATTATATTCGATCATAACAGTTTAATTTAATAACAGTATCGATAATTTAATAAATGTGATAAATGATAATTTACGGGTATATTACTGCTGATCGCATTTAAACAACTTGTCCGCATCCATACATGCAATGTTACGTCTGATACAGAGGTTACGATTACATTCACTGTCATTTGTATCTAATTATCGGTTTGTATCGTAGATTATATTATAGATTTCAGGAAATGGATTTACATCGCTCTCGAAATAAACGATCCAGTATTATACTACAAAGATATACGTTTATCGTTACCTCGTTACCAATTAACGAAGAAAGGAGAATTATATCGAAGGAAGAAGAATTTCTACGCTATATAGCTACATGAAAAATTTCTTTCACCGTAAAGATTAAACGACCACTTTTGTTTCGAATATCTTATAAAATTGTACATTGTTTAAAATCTCTATACTTTCCCTCTTTCGAATGTACGTTAATTATGTTACCTGTCAGTGTCATGCTTTAATACCAGAGTCAACATTCGCGTGTTATACAGAAAGTATCAAGCTAAACTGATTTAACCTGACGTTACTAGATATTATCATTTATTTTTTAATCGAACGTCGTTCCATGTTAATACTATTCTTTATAATCGTTTCGGTCGCTAGAGTGCTGGATCTTTCGAGTGCCTGATCGAGAATTTTGACAAATATTACCCTCGAAAATCGTAAAAATCTTTGCTTAAAAGGACGCGACTCGCTCGCGTTACCGACGCTCTCCGGTTTAGGATACCTTAACGAAATTCGCAAGAAGAAGCCTCTCTCTCGCGAAGAGCTGCTTCTTCACGGTACATAACGTTCACCATTTCAGGACATGTTTCTTCCCTTACGTTTTCAATTTATCCAACGAATTACATTATAGTTCGTGCGCGACGGTTCACAGAGATTTGCCGAAGGTGTAACGGTGCAAAACCTCGTTTGTCACATGAAATGAACTGTGACGTTTATGGAGGAACGCGGCGTTCGCTTTCTACGATATTGTCGCCGCTGGCACGACCGCGTCTCGGCGAATTTTCTCCTCTCCCAAGGAACTGCACTGGGATTTCCATGACATCTGCGAACCCCGTTAAGGAGACACCGAGCAACGACAACAAAACTCGTTTCGGACGCGGAACGAAACCACTGACGCGTTGATGGCGAAGCATGGAACGAGCGTCGGCGTGTGGCGCGAATTAGATTTCACGTGGTATTGCCAAGTATACTGCGTGCAGCCACGTATTTGTTTACCGGTGTTCTACGCGTCAGAAATGCCTCGAAGGATCGGTCGTTGCGTATTCTGATGCTTTTACACGGGCGTCTTTCATGGGATCGAATGGTGTTTTGTCTTTATCTCTCGATGTTTCGATAAATATTGGACGTGGGATGCGAGCAAGGGCGTACGTGCGTCAACAAGATGCGCCACAGAACGAAGGATGTAGAAATATGAAACGCGCAGCGGAGATACATACTGCGCGAGTTTTTTTTTATTTTACTAACGAACGTTTATTTATCCAGATATTTTAATCACAAATATACTTCCCTAATAAACGATGGATTACAATTAGTGATTGGTTTTATCAGGAGTATAGTTACTCGACGGTACGACGTAAACGTACAATATTTTGTTGCGATACATTTTTCACCGTATATCCGAGGGTTAGCTTTAAGTCGCTCAGCGGCGGCACTTATATACGATATCGTCTTATTCTTTTTTTTGTCCTGAAAATCTGATGGCAAAACTGGACAATTCGGCAGCCTACATTTGGTTTCTGTGGGCGATGGACAGAGGGTTATACTGCGCGAATTAGAATGGAATGTATGGTCTGAGGATGCTGGGCATGGGACATAGAAAAGGGGATAGGGAATATGAAACGTTGTTAGGTGTGAGATGAAAATGTGAACTACGGGATAGGCTTGGATGTTAATGGATATATGACATAGCGAATGTTAAATGTTGAACGTAGAGTACAAAGTATGCGAATAGCGGAACACGTGGAACGTAATATACAACTTTTGTGACATTGTGCATGGAAAATGAAGTATTGATCATGGGATGCACGATGTAAGACGTGGGACGTGAGTCGTAGGACGCAGATGGTGGGATAAGTTTCGCCAAGATACGTTGCAGCTCGTTGTAACGTTGATAAATTATTTTCCAAACGATACTCCCGATTGAAAGAAGCGACTTTGTCCGGAAACATTTTCTCTGGCTCTCTCAGTTGGCGAGTTATAACGGCAAATCGGAAAATGGCCGAATTTTCATGAATCAATCTCATCCACCTCTCTTATAGTGAATTTGGTGAACAAAAAAAAAAAAAGATGCGTTATATATACCTATATATCCTCTACATGTGCCCAAAGTTTTATAATTTTTTGAACTTACGGATTGGATGTCTCTCCTCGTGAGTCTAGTAGTCTCTGACGAATACGTGAGTTGAGATTTTGGAAGAGGAGCACGTGTCTCAAACAGACGAGTGATTCCCGGGATTGTGCGCGAATCTGACAAAAGCACTTAAAGGTGCAAGGTACGAAACGAGATGGAATTTTCAGGAGCTGAAAAGAAACGTCTATCGGACGAGGGAGTTTTAAAAGAAGTTTTTAAGTTTACAGGTTTCGGTTAAAGAGTAGCCGGACAATTTTCGGAAAGCGTTTAACATAACTGCATCGATTCCATTTATCTTCTGTATCATCCTGAGAGTTTCTACTGTTTTCATTAAAAACTTTTCAACTATCGGGTCGACCAGTCTGATAAACTTGGGACAATAATCACCGAACATCGAACGTAGAAGAAACTCGACAACTTTCCTCTTCTTTTTCCATCTATTAACGACCTTGATCAGCAACGATACCAATTCAACGGCCTCTCGTAACTTTCGAATAATCTCGAACATGAAAATTTGTGCCTCCGCAACGGTAATCGCTTTCTACTGGTTTTCCTTTCGTACTATTTCACGAAGAAAATACCATCCAAACGCTATACCGAATCGTACGTTTGCAGTACTTCTTCCTCGGCGGTAATCTGAAATTTTATGCGCGCTGAATAAATATCCCTGTATCACGTAAACAATAAGTACGTATGTGTACGTAACACGTTTCTTCTTATTTCATGCAAAAGCGTTGTATTTGAACGAATTACGGCCTAATTGTTTCTCGTACTTCACACGTGTGTTACGTGTGTGGGAATCGCCAATGTGTCCATTCCTTGTGCCAGCCGCTAAAGGGGAAAACCTAGTATCTCGTCGGTAGGCAGAACGAACAATCAAAAGTCTCTGACACGTGAAAAATTTTGCTCGTTACGGCCGAAATACCGGCGTCGAGGTTAATTAACAAACGCAGAAGCAACTTGCAAACACGTTCCACCTGCTCTTCTCAAGCGGATTAGACAGCGATGCTTTAAAGGAAGCGGCAGCGCGTCCGGCTTAATTAGCTTAGACGAGACATTTTTTAATTTAAACAGACGTAGAAGGCGTGCGATGCCTTTGTACGAATCGACAGTGTTCCAGCTCGTTCTCGTTGCAACTAATAATTACTGTTTCTCGTTGTGTTATATAGGTCTGTATACACTGTGTTCATAAATATGTAGACGATATTTTGGTCGATTTTTAATGGCAAGCCGGTTATGACAAACATCGTGAAATCAACAGATGTGTATCGTATCAAATACCAGTTGTTTATTTAGGATCCTTTCAGTGATATATCGCGATCGTTCGAAACATTCGTAACAAAAATGATTCTGGCCCACGTTTTTCCAGAAAAATACGCCAACACGCGCTTCGTATATTTCAATTCTTTTAAACGAAATACTCGTGAAATTACACAATGTCTGTAAGTATATCGGTATATGGATATATGGATACCATGAACGAGTTGTATTTATTTAAATCATAAAATTGTCGAACCTCGATAAAGATCGTTCTTATAGAAGAACCATTTAACTTCCATTTCGTGAGAGACGTAAATTATTTTTCATAGTACCGACTCCACGATGTTACGAGTCTCGAGCCCGGCGATTAGAATATATCGTTATGTGTGTATAAAGTGAAAGAATTTGACAAGGATCATTTGTCCTGTGACCTGTCGATTTGAAGGAACTTTCTCCTATTTTATCCATAGTTCGACGACGAAACATTCCGAGAGCAGCGATCTCTTCAAATGACAAAATTGTCGCACAGTATTTGACATGTACAGATGCCAATTTAATTATTGCCTTAATATATGCCTTAACGTTTAAAAATAAATTTTCTAGCGCTATAATATTCCAACGAATGCCAAGATCAACACGAGTCGTGTTTCTAGTTGTTTAACTTTGCAACTAAATTACATTCTGCTAAGAAAATAAATAAGCGTTTACACACTTTCGACCAATAGTACGTAGTTCACGTACATATACAGGTGTACACAGACACCTTGCAATTTCGGATCAGCGTTGCTTTGATTAAGCGAAACTTTCAGCTCCTTTCAAACGCGTCGGGTTTTTCTGGCTACGAAGTCAGAGCTCGATGCAAAACTTTCACGACTCTACCTCCACCGTTGCTACTCTTATCCCTTCCATCTCTGCTCGTCGTTTCTCCGCTTTTTCCCCGCTCCTAGTTTTTCCATTATCCGGTTTTATCTGTTACCGTGGCGCGCTGCTTTGGCGGAAAGCAGAACCGCGTTAGCAGCGAAACGACCAGAAGAACGCCTGCCCGGGTCGAGCAACCTGCGGAATTGGCCACTCAGGGAACGTCCAGGCTTAGGATATAGAAATTGCTTGGATTTTTTCCCTCGTACGAATATAACGTTGAACACTTGGCACCCCTCTGTCTCCTAAAAAAAAAAAAGTGCAGCTACGTTTTCATAGCAGTTTAAATCCGGTTCAACGTGGAAATATTTAAACACGGAGAGAAACAATAATATCTCTGAATTTTTCCTGTTATATCGCCTTTTCCTATACGACTATACAGTCTCGTTCACGAGCGAAGAGGTGGCTACGAAAAAAAAAAAGATAAGCTGCGCTTGGAAGAGTTTCAAGACGTTATTAAAATCGTGAAAAATCATCGTCTCCTTCGTAATACAAGAACTAATTACTGTTACTGTCTTACGATAAGGTACTAGTATACTCGTTAGCATCGATCGTTAAAAGATAGTCGCCGATGGACGATGTGAATCGTAAATGATTCAGCAAATATCGCTTCGATGCACGCGATAAAAGTTTTATTTTTATCGATTGTCGTGGGTCGTTATCGTTATACCAAGGACGATATTAATAAATAAATAAGTTTTCATTTGCCGATTAAAGGACAGAACGAAGAGGATGAACGAGCACTCGAGCTTAACTCTTCTCCACGACGTTGTTCAAGCCTGGCCTCGAGCAACCCCACGTCTGTGTACCCTGTCTCGCCGCTGTCATCTAAACGGAAAAGCAGGGCGGGAGAGAGGGGGGAATAACGAGGGACGAGGGTCTTTGTTTGAGACCTCGAAAATGTGATTGTTTAAGCCGTGACGACGGCTAATCCGGAATCGTCCTACGGATGGGACAAGCCTCGTATTATTTGGCTAAAACGGATTCGTGGTTAGTGGTTATTCATTTGACTCTCGAGGAACGTTCGAGCTATTTGTTTGGTCGAGTGAATTGCAACTGCTTTTCCCATTGCTAGTAGCAACTAGACTGTGAACTCTTATGCGTTGGCGTGCAGGAAAATTCAAGGATGCAAAGATGCACAAAACGTACGAAATACGGAAAATATATCAAACAGATCCACTCGGATATTTGAATAATGAAACGAACATCTGTTTGGCTTTCATTTCTCTAATTGCGCTCATAAGAGTACAAATTTGTATAAACATGCGCGATCCGCTCGTAACTGTACGATTTATAATACGGTATTTTTAAATCTTCCGAATGCACGGTACAAACGGAAACGAGCGTACAATTTTACCTGAAACTCCAACAGAAGTTGTACCTCGAAGAAAATCTCAATTACGATTTACTCTGCCCCTTGTTCCATGCTCGTCCGTTCCATATTCCTGACAATGTGTATAATAAATCGATCGCCACACACGAAATTCCCCAACCTATAAGAAGTCCACGGAAGATCCCTGTCGTGGCCAAAAAAGTACTTTATCTTCGGTTCTTACCGTTCTTTTTCCTTATTCTCTACGTTTATACTCTTTCATCGCCAACTTTAAAATATACATTGTACTTCATTGGCGAAGAGTACGAAATACACGATATATATATATATATATGCCAAGGAATACAGACTAGGGAATGGCGGACTATTTTGCAGACGATGACAAATCAATGGATAAAAGATCGCGCACGAATTCGCTGAAATACTTTCGACCACCTAGATCGAGATTGTGGAATTGAAATATAACTCCAGGAGAAGTGAAAGAACGCAACGTCTGATCGAAGTACGCAATTAATAAAGCAATAATAACAGCTGTTAAAATACGATTTTTATTTCGATCGAAATAGTCCCGAGCAGAATCAGAAGTTGAATCGCCCCCTAACGATTGTCTCGTGTTCACCACGTAACTCGCGATTTAACCGTGGATAATGTAAAATTAAAGCCGAATCCAAGCAGAAGTTATTTCGGGAAGATCATCGCGTCGCACAGCGCGGCATTTGAACGAGGATTCGGGGCAAAAATCAAAATTCACTGGTCAGACTCGTAGTCCACGCTGTCGCTTCCTACGGCGCGGCATTTGAACGAGGATTCCGCACGAAGATCAAGAAATGCATATAACGCGCAATTTCCCGAAACTTGATATCGGGGGATAGGACGCGAATAAAAGTCTATTTATCGAATCTTTGTTAGCATTTTTCCTGTTCCCCGGCTCGACTGAAATATCTCGAGTATTTATTTCTTCGTCCAACAGTACACGGTGACGTTTAAATAAACAGTGGCGATGTCGGGAACGATCTTCCAATCTTCTCGTAACTGCCATGCGAAATCACTTAGTGGCGATTTCGAATGAATTCCATAAAAAAAAAGGAAGGTAGGAGTTTTTGTAGCAGAAAAAAGATTATATAGCAACGTAATACGAAATGCCTGCTTGACACGGAAGAATCAGGATTGCAGGATGATTTGAACCCTTTCTTTTAAATCGCTCTTTGAGGAAAGAGGATCTGTCTAAATTGGGAATTAAAATGATACGTATCTTTATTCAGATCGTCCATATTTGAGGTATAACGGGTACTATTTAATCGAAATTAATGAGCAAGAACGTACAGCGAACGAACGAGCAAATTTTCAAGCGACTCGGAGTTTAACGTGCAAACGATTTTTACCGCTCTTCTGCCGATCGTTAAGGGAATTACTGTTTACATTTATATGGCTTGCAACCCGATAACAAGACGAAAATCGAACAACGATTACTTCGATTTTTGTCCACCGCATGTCGCGCCGTGACGTCGACCCGTTGGATCAACTTCGAGACTCGACTTTCTACCGGAGACTCGTCTCATCTTTCTACACAATGAGAAAATAAAATCCATCGTCTGAGTAGTCCAACTTGCTCCGCTTTCCTCGTCGTGTCTCTTCCCTTTTATCAAATTGATTGCAGCCCGGCTGCTGGAATAAAATTAGCCGTAGTGTATCGCGATTAAAGTTTCTCTGGTAAATCAAACGAACGGCCTGATCCACGGAGAAAGAGTAGAAGGGTTGGAATCCGGCGAGGTTGCTTGCAGGAGTATCGAGATCCCGCGATTGTTTCGCCGGGAGGAGAGCGTTGCAAATATAGGAAACTTGGTGGATGCATCGATGTCGTCTGTAATTTACGTGCAATGCGAAAACTTCTGCAGTCACCGTTATTTCCACCCTTCCTACGGTGCCTCGCCCCCAGGCCACCCTCTATCTCTCTACAGTTTCTCCCCTCCTGCTATACCATTCCGTTTCCCCGTGTGCTCTTGTGTTCTCTTGCTTCCCTGCGTTCTCTCAACATCTCCTCTCCTCTCCTCTGCTTCCAGGGTTGCTCAGTTCCACTGGGAGAAAGTCGACGATTTGAGAGAAAGAGTGAGAGAGAGAGAGAGAGAGACTAAGAGGGTTGAGGGGGTGCAGTGGAAAAGCGGCACGATGACGTGTCTCTATATTAAGATCTTGAAAATGTGATTGCTTAAGCCGGACGGTCGTTTCTCTTTTCTCCATTTCCAACATTCCCAAGTTTCTCTCTTTCTCTGTAGGTATATACAGTCGGGCACAAGAATAACCGGCCAGACAGTGGAAATAGGCATCGATGAATTTAAATTAAATGCGGCTTGTTCAAAGAAAAATGTAGATACTAATTTCAGTTATTTTTACTGAATAATCTAATGGATCGAGCAATAAGTTGGTTCGTTTTCCGTTAATGTATACATTCCGAAGAATGTTTTAAGTAGACTGTAGATTTTTATGCAAATTCACGTTCTTGCGGATATAATTAAAAAAGTAGAAACTCGGTAGGAAATTGTTTTAGTTCCCAGCGAGTACTACAAAAAGCAAATTTTAATTTGAATATCTTATACGTTTTCGTACATCGTACCATGTACATCCCGCGCAATTTTCTGCCTTCAAATTTTTTATAAACGCATAAAAATTCCCAGTCCAGTTATAAGAATAGTTTAGAAAATGTGACGTTACGTGCGTCTGAATTTATAAATAAACCGCCTAAATGTATCAGCTTCTCCCAATGGTTTTGTTTCGTTTTGTAAGGAAACAATAGACGCACAAGATTTTTTGTTCTATATTATTTTCTTGAATTATGTATGACGATAGAAAATGTTCTATTGGGACAAAATGGATCATACATAATTCAATAAAAGAAAACAAAAAATGTCGCGCATCTATCTTATAAAACGAAAGAAACTTTTAGGACAACCTAATACATTATTCCTAGGTTTCTTAAATACAATAGATTTTCTGTGAAAGCAAACAGCAACATCTCACGCGCTCTTCTCTTTTAAGTAAACGCGAATAAAGTTGTCGCTCGATAAATAAAACTCGAGTATATAACGCCGGTACTACTATAGTTCGGTTAAACTTTATTGAAACCTAGTTCCACTACCACCTGTTCTTTTGTTTTTGCCTCTGACTGTATGTACGTGTATAGGACGATAAGTCAAGAGACTTCGGTAAGAAAACGGTTAACCAGTGAGCGATTCAAGTCCTTTAGACTCTATTTCTTTCTTTCCTTCTTTCCTCTCGATTCCCATAATCGTTGCACAGACTAGCGAGATGTCCCCTTAATGAAACGAAGCCTGTAATGAAAGGGGAGCATGGTAGCGTGAATAAGCGCGACTCCTCCACAGCCACGTGGCCACGAAGAATATTCGCGGTAATTGCGTTCCGGAAAACGATGCGAGCCAACCAGCGATTCAACCGATCCACGTATTTAAAAACCGCTTTAGCCTGACTCCTGTAATTACTGGAACGCGTTTCAGCCTTGTTTCCTTAGCGATTTAGTGCCTGCTTCTGACGTCGGCAGCGTTGCCCGTGAAAACGTTCCCAACACCTTGATAGTTCGTTTCTAATTAACACTGGCTTTTGGATATTAACGAACGTTTGACGACTTATAAATCTATTGGGAAATCTTGTTTGTAGCGAGAAACTGATCGAGCAACATTCAGGCTTCTTTTCCTCTTTTTCAATTATCGCTTGAAGTTGTTTGGTCGTGACCAATAATTTGGTCGTAACATGTTCTCGCTGTGACTAAAATTTTTTAGTTTTTCGGAAGCCACTGTGTGGTAGTAATAATTGTCAATGAGACAAGATGTTTGACTTTTGCTCGTATACGACATTTTACGGCTGAAATTTTTAGAAAATGTTTCTTCTACAAAATTTACGTAGTTTTATCTCGTCGGGGAAAATCTCTAAATCGAAT
The DNA here is from genome assembly GCA_014737395.1 of Bombus waltoni. NCBI lineage: Eukaryota > Metazoa > Arthropoda > Insecta > Hymenoptera > Apidae > Bombus > Bombus waltoni. Next base: position 3,758,896 of record JACXII010000042.1, on the reverse strand, counting down.
ATATTTTTCTTTCTTTCGATTCATCGTTTTATATTCCATCTTATATGCCTTACGTTTTTCTATGTCTTGCGCTTACCCCGAGGTTACAAAAATCGTCAAAACGATAATGCTAATTGTCGATGTCACTGTGAAGATCCGTGAGAAGACTCCGGCATAAATAAATCATCTCGAGCATTTTTATTTATTCCCCGTCTCTGTTATTTTCTTTATTGTCCTACAGCTTGATCGCAACTGCGACGATTCGCGCATTAATTCGGCTTCGCATCGACCGAAACTAACGACTTAGCTCGTAATAAATGGCGAACAGAGATAAAAACATGTTGATAAGTAAATAATGCGTTCTCAAGAATCGAAGACGAAGCGGAAAATTACCTCGCAGCGAGACTGAAAATTAGATAGAGGATCTCGTTTGTACGATCTTTAAAAATCCAGAAGAAATAATAAAATAAATAAATAATAAAATTCGTGTCTTTGAATCTGCCCTTCGAAGTGACCGTCGTATACTGACCAATGAAATATAGCGTTCCACTTGAGTCGTTCGTTATTGAAGATATAGCCGCTCAATGTCGAGCGCTTGCTGCATGCATTAAAAGTCGCCATTTATAGTCGCTAGGCGCTTCTTATGTCCCACAGGTGATTATAACGATTCTTTAAAACGTCACGCAAATAACTCTACATAATTGAGCGTACTATAACTTTCTACTGCCCTGACCGACATTTTTTCTCTTTATGCAGTTCGCGTATCTTACTTTTACGAGATCCGTTCGATCGTTTTAACAGGTTGCATACGTAACTAGTGATAAAACGGGACGAAAAGATTTATCGAAATAACGTGTCGTTTATCGAGAACCATTTATACAACGACAGTTTAGACTAATGTGTGGAAATTTGGATTTGCGAAATTTATTTGTAAAATCCCATTTACTTTATTATCAGGCTTGTCACTGGCATACAAGAGACATTAATTAACATCGAACATTTGTCACTCGTGACACGTCAAATTTCTCTAATAATACTAATAGTTTATTTATATTGAACGGACGAGTAAGAATCTTAATTCCGCGATTTTATTCCGCCGAGTTTTTAAACAAGGTATCGTTATTTGTTACAAGGTGTACTGTACGATTGTTTAGAATGTTATATTTTATGATGTGTGTGTATGTGTGTGAAGCGAAACATAGATTTTAAGAAGATTTAATCAATGTACAACGGTGTAAAGCCGGAAGTTTGTCGAAAGCCGACGCGAGAGGAAATAGGCAAAATAAATAAATACATTCAACAAAAATTGGAGGATATAGAATTAAACGAAACGCCTTGTATCCTTGCAACAGAGAATCGCTGTTAACTATAAATCATGGAATTTTTGCCCGTTCCCACGCCGGGATTATTCGAACGATCTTGTGTCAATGTTTAAGATTTACCGTGCGCCTGGTGTTTACAGAGTCCAAGGAATCTAGTCTCGTTGATAGAAGAGCAAACTGGGATTCTAGTTGGTTGCCAGGCTAGAACGAACCTGAAGTGTTTCTTCAAATTCGCCTGCGATCGTTCTGGGCCGCGTGTCCGCGCTTTATGCATGCGAAGTTCGCTGTCACGAAGGACGCTATAAATTTTCGAGCAGCCATTATGCATTTCCGTTGGCAACGCGTCGAAATGTCAACCATTTTTCCATGATTGCAGATCTGTTGTTGCATACTGAATTGATAAACATTCGAAGAGCTCGCTTTCTCGCCTCTTTCTTCGTCGACTAAATATTACAACGTTCAAAGCACTAACAACTGTCTCGATTTTTCTTACCCTTCTAAAGAAAAATATGGTTTTCCGCTTGGTGCACGAAACACGTTTTACATCGTAGACCAAATACAGAGAACGAATTCGCTCTATGAGATTGTATTTCATTATATGTTACCAGAATATCGTTTCCAGGACTATCGTTCACAAATCTCCATCGATCGTGTTAGTTACGATAAATTTAATTGGATGGTTTTGTGCTAACGTTACGTAGTCGTAATCCTTGATGCTAACTGCGATTCTTTCTCTCTTGTGTGTGAAAAAGTAGATACAATATTCAAATTGCACTTTTTTAGAGGGGAATATATCCGAACTAAGGTACAAGTTTAATATCTTCAATTGGAAAATTCATCACTAACAAGGTTCTTTAACAGTGAGTGAATAAATATATAAAATAAATATATATTAGGTTGTCCCGAAAGTTTCTTTCCTTTTGTAAGGAAATTATAGATGCACAACCTCTTTTCGTTTTATATTATTTTATCGAATCATCTACGATCCATTTTCTTCTATTTCTATTATTACGATCGTACGTGATTCGACAAAAATAATATAAAACAGAGAACGTGGTGGATCCGTTATTTCCTTACAAGACGAAAGAAATTTTTCGGACGACTTAATAACATATTTGAAAATGACACGCTCTTTAAGTGGTTTCTTTTGTAATGATCCGTTTCTTACGAAAATATCTCTAACTTCTTATATCTGCGACGTATTCCATCGCAAACTCATCGAACGATCTCATCCAAGTTTTTTAACGAATCGCCAAAAACTGAACTTTGAAACAGGACTTAAACAGAGTGTGATATATCGGTTACTTAAACCAGCACATTTCAGACACCGATACTCGTGATCGCGATAAATTACAAGTTTCGCTGGACGCATTTCTTATCCGCACAGTGAACGGTTCGCGTGAAAGAGTATGGACGATCGATGGATCAATGAGACATCGATTCGCTTTAATTGGCACGCGATAAACACGGCGACGCGAGTTCTCGTTGCGTAACGCGAGATTCACGCGCTTCGAGAATTCCGCATGGTCGAGTCTATAATTCAGCTCAGTTGTCTCATTATCCACGCTTTGTGGCTCGGATTGCTTGCATTTTTCAGAACGTCCATTAATCTCGACGCACGGTGACATTTAGAAAGGAACTTGCAATTACCAAATACCCGGATACTTTGTAAATAAACTGTCCGTTAATTTTAATTCTATAATTGAAAGACCTTATAATTTTGCGTCTGTTGTTTGCTCGCGAAATTGCCGTCCAGTTTGAAACCGGATAAAGTTCGCCCTTAAAATAACGATCCTGCTTTTCGTTTGCCTATTTTTTTAAACCTACGACTTTATTATACACTTGCGCGCATTATACAGGAACGTGTACGTGGAAAGTTGGAATTTCGAGCCTCGATGGTAATTAACCTTATAACCCAGAGGTTTCACCCTTAAAACGACCGGTTGTAATTACCTGTGAAATCTGTAACACGTATGGAGGCCAGTGACACGCGAAGAAATGAGAATCTATATCAGGTATGCAGGGCAACGGTATGAAGAAAGGAGAATTCGTACCAAGTATAGAGAGCGGTCGCTATTGTAGGATTAAAGACGACAGAACGATGCACAAACACGATCAACGTGGGTATCGCTGGGAACCAGTTCGCCTTTTCAATATTACGTAGAAATAAATTACCGGATATTACGTCCAGGATTTCCTGTCAAAAATTGGTTATCGATAGACCACTAAGTAAAAAAATTGAAAGCAGCGATATACTATAATATATCGCACTGCTTAAAAGTATCGGACAAGTGCGTGCTTTTGGCAGAAAGCGATTTCATAAAATTATATACATGACGAAAAGATACGTAATATCGTACTAAAAGGGTCGATAAATTCAATTTTCGAGATTACTTTATGCGACAAATTTGGCTTTCCGTAATTGTCGTGCCTTGTTGAACTATTGGCAAGGAAAGCAAAAAAATCTACAATTTTCTTTAAATTGATAAAAATATTAGGTTGTCCCGAAAGTTTCTTTCTTTTTGTAAGGAAACAATAGACGCACAACCTCTTTTCGTTTTATATTATTTTATCGAATCATCTACGATCCATTTTCTTCTATTTCTGTTATTACGATCGTACGTGATTCGACAAAAATAATACAAAACAGAGATCGTGGTGTATCCGTTATTTCCTTACAGTACGAAAGAAACTTTTCGGACAACCTAATATAACAGATATTAATTCAAGCAATAACGCTTAGAAGCAACGGATACACGGACGAACCGCTTAATATTAGCTACGATATACTATTGTTCATTTAACCAGATACACCGGATAATTAGACAACTTAAAGTAACCGAAATTTACAACTTCCACTAACTCTGTAACAAGGTAGTAAGTATAGCTTTTCCAGCAGTTATAATTCACCATTAATTTCCACGATGTAGCAAAGCTCACACGTCGTTACTACAAATCGACCAGAGTTGTCCAGACACTTACTTACCGTGCAAGTAACGTTATTTCCAGTCGAAAAATCGCAGCGTAAGATGGACGATGAGCGAGGAAACGGAAACATTATTCGATACTTAAAACTTGCTGGAATTCTGCAGAATGACTTTTCAGGAACAGACACGCCCCCTCCGTCCCCGTCGACTTTCAAAGGTGCAACGATTCCAATTCACAGGGATCGATCTACCGGATTGTAGCATCTCGAACCGGAAGTCGAAGAACCGTAATATCGTTATAGACCCTCCCGTTAAGAAGCGAGAGAAGTCGAGAGGAGGAGCCGGTAAAAACAGAGAGGAAACAAAAAGGAGAGGGAGGAGGAGACTCGTTATCTCGATGTTGCTCGCGAAAACGCTTTAAGCTACGCGATCCTTCAGCCGTGTAACGTCGATTTTACGTTTCAATCGTGCTCGATAAATTCGCGGGGCGCCGTGTTCGACACGCGAACAAGCCATTTTCGCGGAACAGACCAACCGCCGAAACATATTTCATTTTCGTTCCTTTTCTTTCTTCCTTTTTTTTTTTCTCCCCTCCTTTGTGAAGCCCTCCGGTTACATCCACCCTCTCGTTACCGTTATCAATGGTTGAAGAGAGAAAGAGAAGGATAGCAAGTCTTTTGCCTGTGATCAAAGAAGCACGGAAGGTGTAGAATGCGAGAGGTCGTGTTACATCGAGTATTAAGGGAAAACAAGCCGTCGTAAAAACTCGGATTCTTTGAACTTGGAAACGAGAGCACGGCCTTCTTCTCGGCCATGTTGAAGCGTCGAGGAAGGAAGCGAGAGTTTACGCCTTGATTAACGCCGGCCAGATTGTGATCAAAGCGTGATCAAGCCAGGCAAAGACGGACCAGGAAATCGGAAAGAAAAAGCGATACGACTTTACTTTGTTTCTATCGAGAGTTCCGCGTACGTACACGGGTATTAGGGAATTGCGTTACGAGCAGAAGAATTTTTGAGAGAATCGAAATTTTGAAAAATTGCCAAGCATGTCGGAGATGTAATAGATACTAAACCAGGGTTTAGCTAGGACGCATCAGGATCTATAAATTATCAACTTGGACGTAGAATGTACGAAACATGCGTGTAAGAATTGCAGGATTAAACGAAAAATTTGCTCTTTTGCACGTGGAACGACCTTCTGCCAATTACACGTACACCGCCGGTCGATGTATTAAAACACCTATTAATATTTAGTGGCAATTGTATAAATTACGTTACTTTTATTTCTCGCATATCGTGTCATAAATATTTTATTTAATTTGCATTGCGCGCTAAAAATACACGTACAACGCTAAACGAAGTAAAATGTGTGCTAGATTTTTTCAATAAATATAGCGAATGTGTGTCAATATATTCGAGTGTCTGAAAATTCACGCCTCTAACGTAATTTCGTTATTCTCGATTTCTTTTTCTGTTTTCTTTATTCTAAACCATAGAGTCTGATTTCGTTCGAAGGATCAGCTCAGGCCCGCGGTGTGTATAATAGTCGAACCATCGCGTTCTGAAGAGGCAAATGAGCGATGCAGCGTACTCGTGATTTTCTCGTAGAAGCAGGCAAACCGACACCAGCCAACAGCAGAACACAGTCGAGGAACGAATTTTGGGGCGGGTTTTGATGGAGTAGCTTGGAGTGTTCGCTCCACTACTGGAGCGTTAGTAATTTTTTGCTAAGTCTTGACCTGATGCTACGGGTGTTCGGAAAATATGTTCGTTTTAGAATAAATATCGCTCAAGCTGGAACGAAACTAGACCAATGGAAAGTTGTTGCGTTTCTACAAGTAAGTGGACGTGATACGATTTTTAGAGAATGTGAAAGGTGGTGTTTTTTTCTTTTTTTTTTTAACAGATAAATATTATACACTTTTGGAAGTTTTAAATCAGTTATGAATTTTGTATGGCACGAGCTTTTTCGCTTCGCCGTGCTTTTTCAATTGGGAAGAACGCTCGAGCTCGGAGAAACTTGTTTATCTAGAGGTCTTTTGAACGATTTTCATTACAACTTTTATTATAACGTTCTCTCTCTCTCTCTCTCTCTATTCAAATCTCTATTCAGATCTCTATTCCCGGTAAGAAAGTACGATAATCCATCTTTTAGCTTCATAACGTTATAAAATCTGTATGAATCGTAGAATTTTCTTTGTAATCGAAATGTTAAGCAACGGAATTCAATATCACGTTGATTGTCCAAACAAAATATCGGATGAGATATAATCGCGTAGTCACGGTAAAAGTCCGCTGAAACTTGAGCTACTAGAGCGGCGAAAGCTCGTAATTTTTTTTATACAAGTTTTCGTTTAACAGTAAGTAAGTAGCCGGTAATGTTTTCGTTTAAAGGTACACATTATCGAAGATCTGAATGATTTTCCGTAAAATGTATAGACATCGACAACGATAAAATAGCCACGGTATTAAAAGCCAAACCAATAACATAAATTGAACCGAAGAAAAAGTTGCGAGTGCAATGGTGACCTAGTTTTAGATTAACCTTTAATGGATTAAACTGAATAAACAAGCGTTAGTAAACGAGGATAACAGTAAAGAAATGCGCAAGGAGATCGATTAAGATGGACCATCCTATACATCTGTCGCAATGCGTAGAAACGATGTATATACGTTACAGAAGGTCTTTTAGGATATATATATAATATCATTTTTAATTTTTAATCATTTTTAAGGAAAAGATCGATCGATATGGTCGAGTAGAATTTGCCTACAAAAGCTGGCGATTTCAGCAGAATCGTGTTTGAACAATACAGAGAGAGCCAGAGGAACGCGGTGCTCACCGAGTTCCGTCGACCCTTAGATTTAGCGACTGTAAGTGCTGATGTAGAAGTGTCACCCTCTCGCGGCTCTCTTAATGGTTCTACTTCACACGTTCCCCTAAAAAATGACCCGGGGAGCCTAGCCGATGAGATTTCAAAGCTACAAAAACCGTACGAGGAACGCTCCGCCCAGGCGAAATTTATTTCGACTCTTTTACTCACTCGCGCCCTCCGTTTTATAACACATGTACCTAGCCAGCGCCGGCAATTCACCGGATTTCCTTTAATAAAAAAGCAATCTCGACGTACGGCTTGGGATTTTTGTTGCTTTATTAAAAGGATCTCCCGTTATCGATTTACATCGCCTGCTACAACGAAAAACAATGGTAAGATAAATAAAGGTAGATTACTGTAACACGCAATGCTGTTGCTAAAAGCATCCGGAAGAACACCGAAATGAAGAAACTCCGATGTTCTACAATGTTCTTTCATTAGCCCCGACACAGCACAACTTCTCTCCATCTCTCTCTCTCTCTCTCCCTTTCTCTTTTCCTCTTAGTTTCAACTATTATAGCACTCTGAGAGGATCTTTTCGCCAACGAGACATCGTATCGATTTACCAGCTACGAACAATCAGGATAATTACATTCGAGGGTACTTTTCGACTCCTAGGCGAAGATCCTGGGATAACTGACAATTTGTGTCTTAAGCTTTTAAATTATTATGTTAGGCGGGTTACGGAAGTCGGATTAGTCGAATCGAAATCGTTCGGATCCGTGAATACGATATTATATAAGTGGATAATTTTATTGGAGATAGGATACGTGGGATGGAGTTGAAGGAAGATTTGTTGGCACGAGACGGTATTTTTAATTCGAAATCTAGCAGAAAAATACGTATGCGCTTCTGGATATTAAAACGTATCGTTGTTAGGATTTATCGTTAAGGATTTGGGAACGAGTCTCACAATGGTTAAAAATTAACAAACGTACAAACAAACAAAAAAAAGAGAAACTGTATGAAAAGAATAATATTTCTAAAAACTAGTCAGTTTAGATAGGGAAATAGATCGCCGAATGGAGTCGTTCTGAATGTATCTGGCACTTGATCAAAAAATGTTAACCGTAGAAGATAACGAATAATATAAAAATCAAGTGGCTCGACCAACGAGAAACAAGCGCGCAAAAGAATATTTCGAATCGAACGAAGAACGAAATATGAACAAAAATCGAGCGAATAACGAATTCCAAACTCCTAAAATTCGGCTCACTGAAATCCAGGTAACTGATTAGTCTGACCAAATGTACACACGAATACTTCTTCGTGTCTCTCCGGCCATTTATTATCGTCAAACAGTAAAGGATACTTTGTCAACCAATTTCCATCTCTGGTAACATCCTCTCTCGTAACAATTCTACGGGAACAGGATCAGGAGTTTGAGAAGGGAAGCGAGAAAGCCACTTCAGCGTGAGATGTTAACCGAGACTGAAGCCGGATCTGCATGACGCGAAGGAATTCCAAGGATCCGCAAGCATCGAATACGCGCGGTTTCGTGTATCGGCCCGAGAGTCGGTCATTGATCAGCGTCACGAGGGTAAATCTTGATTTTAGATGCGTCACGGTACGCATGGCCAACGAGCAACGGTTCGATATAGTTCTCGGTCATTAAAGTGCCATTAGCCGGGCTAACTTGTCCATCACGGAAATTAATGTTATAAATCCAGCACTTTAGAAGCGATGCCAGACCGGCCAACTTTTTTCCCCCCTCGTCCTTTCGGTTACACCCGTTGTTTCTGTCATTTCGGTATCGCGTTAGGTCATCTCTGTTTCCAGTTCCATCGAAGAACACAGGAAAGTTTCTTGCCGCGTTTCCGAGTGTCCGTAATTGAGACACGGGTTGCAGAATTCCAGTCTATTTCCATTTCTGGCGGATAGACGAATAGCTTTTTCCTTTGGTCGATGAAAATGAGAAATATTTGTTAAAAACGTACACACAGAGTGTTAAAAACGTGACACCAAGTTCTACGAATGTCTCTAGAAATTGATATATTTGTGAATAGAAGATGGTGATAGAAGATGTGTATAAGTTTCGTTAAATATCTCGGGTACTATATATTTTAAGGTATCTTATATATCTTTACGTATTGCGTGCATTATTGAGCGTTCGTCAACTTTCCAAGAATACATAAACGCCTGCGATCCACCTCACATAACGAAATTATTATAACAAAATAATAGTTGTTACAAAATCCGGATAACGTTATTCAACGTGCGTGCACTCAGTCGACCAATTACACGTATCAAGTAGAATACACGTCCAGCCGCGAATTCGGTATCAGCCACTTCAGCCGGCCAAAACCCAGCGATTCAGCCGGCCAAAACCCAGCGATTCAGCCGCTTGGCGTGCAAAACCTCTTCAACACCTGGTACAGCTCAAAAACGAGAAGAACACCGGTCGCAAAACACGAAACACCGTTACTCATATAACACGTACACGTACACGTTGTGGAATCACAATTCTCCCGCTAAATTCACCTACAGACACTGTGATACAAGTTGCGCAGACACTGTCGCGGAACAGTCACCGCATCGTCGTCGTACCTGTCATACGATACATAACATTTTCTCATTCTTCGAGTCGAATTTGCGATAGGAGACATTCCCAAGCAGGTATCCGGTTCGAAGTAACGCTTGTTGCGAATTCCGCCGTGCTTCCACGTCGTCGTCGTCGTCGTCGTCGTCGTCGTTGTCGTTGTCGTTATCGTTGTCGTTGTCGATGTCGTCGTCGTTGAGAATTTGACGGTGAAACGTGTCGGGACGCGCGGAAACGGATTTGCCATTTTGAAAAATAAGCGCACGGCCTACTACAGTCAAGGCTGCACGTGGCCTAACGAGAAATCGATATCGGCTCGCGGTGGAAACGTGGACAGTTTCCCTGGTCGCGTCTCGGCCGCTCGGACATCTTTATCGTACGTTACCACGATTTGTCCGACGTAGTGATAACGAGGATGTAAGAGGAGAAAGACTGGCATACCTGAACGTTTCGTCATTCGACGGTGAAAAATCTCGTCGACCGAAGAAGATCGTTGGTCGTTCGTCTCCGCTTTTTCCTTCGTATTTGGCGCGTACCTTACGAGCGGATTTTGCGGATGATCGTGAGAGACGTTGAACATCCACTGTCGGCCCGTGAGTATTACGACACCTGGGCCAGCTTGCACGATAATTTATTATTACGTAACTACATAATTATTAGGTTACCGGTTTCGATGACTCGCCACTGTACTGTGCGCACGAGAATTTATTAACGTTGGAAAAGCGTAGCCTGGAACTTGTACAATTTTCTTAATAATATTAATTTAACGGCGCGAGAAGGCCCTGCCGACGTTCGGTAGAATCGGATGCTCCTCGTTGCCCGTGTTTCCTAGTTATTTCATCGTAAATTTGCTTTATACATAAGTTAGTTAGTTAGTTAAGTTTATACATAAGTTAAAATATAAGTTTTCCAATAATTATGCCAGTGTATGTACCAGGTTCTTTGATTTTAGCCTGCGAAAGAATTACAAGTGTAGAAACACATGGAATGGAAAGAATGGAGATTTGATTTTAAAAGCTCGACGCTTTTTCGAAAAATCTGATGGCGAGAGTTGGCAAAATGGAAGGATTAAATTTGCCTTGTTAATCGTGGAAAAAATGTAGCAAATCTGATAGATAAATTTGGATTAATGTTTGAAAGGCCGAGGAAGGGTCGACGAGGGGTCGAGGAAGGTTTGCTAAAATCTGAAGATTAAAAGACTTAAATTAAAGGGTGAAGAAATCCATGGAATGAGAAAACTGAATTTTTGAATAGATCGTGGGATGTTTGATAAAATCCGAAGGTGGCAGGAGTTAAGAGTTGGAGGCATCGTGGAATGAAAATGTTCAATTTGAGTCTGTCGATGAGAAAATTTGGAAAATGGAATAAACGAAAATTGGAGGGTTTTTAGTCAAAGCCGAAAGTGAACAAGATTTAAAAAGTGAGGAATTAGACGTGGAGAATACTGGAAAGATTCGATGGATTGCCTGATACGATTCGACGACGAAACAGATCGGAAACTAGAAAAAATCGTGACGTGATCAAGAAATGGCAAGTTTCAAGAATAACAGCGAAACTTTCTAGAGAAGGAGCCCATAAAACAGAGTGGTAAATTGAGTAAATTGCGTCGAATGTTCCAGTTCCAGTTCCAGTTCCAGTTTTTCAATATTTGAATTGATGATTATAATGGCGCTTAAAGAACTACGTTCGTTTTACTATTTAAAAGATAAGTAAAAACGTCGTAGTAATTCAACAACTTGAATGTAAAAGAAAGCTTACGAGAAAGTTTCTCCATTATGATCTTTACAAGCAAAATCGAGTAATTTCAACGTTGCCGCAATGATTTCAAGCGCAACAAATAAAATTTCCACGCGTCGATATCAAACGTTCCAAACAATTTTAGCCAGCGATTTTGAAGAATATCTTGGAAAAATGCTGAAAATGTCAACAAATAAAAAAATCCCTGGCTTTCTGGTTTTTCTATCGTCCGCCAAAACAACAGAAATAAATTGCACATTAACGTCACTGTGCTCCAACCGTCTTGTACTATATTTTTGGTAAATCTGTACCTGTTGTAACACGAGTCGCAATACGATAGAATCGGTATACACCTATTTCGATTTTCTCGATTTCGAACGTTCTCCCCCTGTTACCAGCGAACGCTGTAACATTTCCCGAGCGAAATTAAGGCTGTGTCGCAATATCGATTGGTTTACAATTGGCGCAACGTGTCTGCAAGGTACACGACGAATTATCTTCCCGACTTCTCTATGCAATAAACTCTCTATATAAATCGGATGAACGAAGAAATTGTCAAACGCCGGATCTTGAATTTTGTTTATTATTTTATCATTACGGACATTAGATTAATAACGAAATAAAATATATTTTTAGGAAGGAAATGACCATGGTTTTGAAATATTTAAAACGGAGGATCTACACGAAGAAACTTACATAATTCGGTGGCGCAAAGACACTCGACGCCATCAGACCCTCCATTTCTCAAATTTTATCAGCGACAGCGAGAATCACCTGTCGCGTAATACAAGAACTCTTCTGCATTACCATACTGCGCGTTTTGTCCCGCGGAGAAATGGCACAGCTTGTTTTACGTACGTTCTACTTACCACGTAGAAAAATTGAAACGTCTTAATGCTAATTTCTAATCGAAGATTAACGTAGTAATTATACTTTGTTTCGTTATTCCTTCGTACTTATTTACGTAATAATTGACAGATTGAAAATCATAGATCGCTCGATAATTCTATTTAATTTCATCGTTTATTTATCATCGTGCTTAGGTAATAATTGATAGACTCGTATAATTGTAACGGTGTACGATATTCGAATATTTCACATAGAGATGTCAGTATAGGCATAAAGAATTAATTATCAAACTAATTTATACATGTATATTGTTTAATAAAAATCATCTAAACGCAATCAATTACATAGGTAGTAAGTAGATCGTTTTTTTTCTTTTATCTCTTACATCTTTTAGATGATAAATATGAAAAACTAAATTAGATAGCAGGAGGATAAATAAATAAAAATAAATAATAAACACGAAGGGCCGTGTCACGAAAAAATGACGTCGACCAGATTTACACTGCTACGTTCCTCGGCCCACCGATCGGCAGCCAACAAATGATACCATTTTTTTCTTTTTTTTTTTTTCGTTCCGGAGCAATTAGCACTTGTCAACGAAAACTTTATCCGGCGATTGGCGTTTTTCCAATTCGATAAAATTAAAAGGCATTGTTGTGTAATCGCGATTGATCCATAATGGTTTTTCACGGGGATGGGATTTGCTGCGCTGACTGCAGTATTTCATGCAATCCACAGCGCCGATCGAGCGAATTGTCTCGAATGGTAGTAGAATTAAATAGCGCCTGACTTAAGATTTATCGTTATTCGGCAAGGTGCGGATCCATTTATCTTTTATTCTTCTATTATTTTTTTATTTTTTTTTTTGTTTTTTGTTTTTTTTTTCTTTTCTGAATCGATTATACATTCACGAAACGACCACGATTTGTCCCGTGCCTGTACCGTGAAAGAATATTGTCGTTTGTTATTGTTATTATCGTACAAAGACGAATCGAAGTTGGCTGAAAGTTTCACAGGTAACGGCGGCAGTGCTCGAAGCAAAAAGCTTTTGATAAACGCGGTCCCCGTGTACTTCTTGCTTCCAAAATAACCCTTATCAGTTTCGGCATGAATCATACATCACGTTGAACCGCTGCTACTTTACTACGTTGAAAATCGTTTCTTACAATTGTGTACATTCTCGTTCATAAGTATTAGAACGCCTGGGCCGTCTTGTACAATTGAACTGATACTGTCACCGAAATTTCACAAGTTTCTAGTTATCAGCAATTATATACATCATTTCGGAACAGTTTAACGGGACAAGTTTGATAACGAAGCGAGTGAAATTTTATAAGCGAACGTTAGAAATTGCAAGTTACCTGATTTTCTTATTTTACGAAAGATTATAAAATCGCAAATAGGCGATCTGTAACTTGTATCTTCTGTTCTGTACGAGATGTGGCAATTCGTGAATGCAGTGTTACGTGAATCGAGGCAAAATCGGGTTGAACTGGAACAACAATAATAATGTTATCGATAATGTTAACAATAATAATGTTAATGTCAAAATTGATCAAGAAACGTGACGAATATATAAAATTTCATTGTATCAAACTAGTAATTCTTTATCTTATCGTAATTACTAAATTATATTACCATATTATCTTAACTGTTAACTCGTTAACTGTCCTTCAAGTTTTCTTACATTTTTCCTAATAATCGGCCGCTGGTGAACGAGGCTGTACTCGTATGTGTATATCGGACAGATTAAATAAACATCAACGTAAATCATCGTAATTGTTATATGTATAATTTCGAGAGGTTTCTCGTGAAATGTTTCATTAATATTAAAATAACGGTTATTTGATCGTTTCGATGAAACGATAATGTATCGGTGGGTTATTTGCGATAAATCGCCGGATAAGCCTCGCATTAAGGCCTTGTTTAGACGTGGCTTGATTGATATTGCAGAACCAGTATTCCCGAACACTAGAATTCCCTGAGAATTAAGTAAGATTTGTAAATTTAATCGATGCACCCTCGAGAACTCCGCAGTAATCGACGATAATGTACGAATGACGCGCGATCAAGTCGTTTCCGCGTTTCTTTCATCCTCAAAATGTAATTTCTCAGTTAATAACGAGCCAATGTCCATTTGACGTTGTTCGAATTACTTTTCCATAGGTGTTATTTGTTGCGTCGTTAGCCGATACGTGAAACGATAAAATCGATAACAGTCCCTTTTCTATTCGTTATTTACGAACGAGATAGCGATCCTTCGTTTATAATAATCACGATTGTGATAACGGTATAGACGGGACGGGTGAAAGGTACGTTAACAAAGTGAGGAAACACAAAGGTGAGGAAACGCGTAGCAGAGAAACAGAGCGCAAAGAATATGCAAATACAATTATATATCAGGCTGTTCGAATGAATTTCAAATAAATTGAAAATCAACTTCCATTATCCCAGCAACTATTGTCTCCGACGTACACTGAAAACATCGATTTTTCGCTCATTTGAAGACTAATGTTTTGTAGTTGGAGAAATGAGATTCAATTGTCTTTCATTTCCGTTCGACTTCAATTTCCTGCGATTGAAATATATCAATTTCAGTTACGTATGAAACGTAACTAAAGTACCAAGGTAACGTACTGTTAGCAATCGTTACTTCATCCTTACAGAGGCAAACTTTTTTTTAATTGTAAAAAGGACATTTTTTCGTTTACAAGAAAGATAATTGGTAAACGATAATATTTTTTTTTATTAGTGATTAATAGCGGAATCCTTTCGTAAAGGAGGCACGACACGATAAAATTGAAGAGCAATCTTATCGAACCTATGTTTCTACGTTTATCCTTGATTAATAACTTGTTGAAATAATCTGAAAGGACTAATCCCGCAATTGCTCTAAAATTATTACCCGCAAGTAATAATCTTTTCAGCATCATCGAGGAGAGTCTTCATCCTGTAATCCGATCTGTAATCTTATTCTTTTAATCTAAAATCCAATTCCAAGCAGACCTCATTCCGTTTGTTCAGCGTCGTAAAACCAAACGACACTCGGAACCATTAATCACATCAACTGATTGAGAAATATGTATATAGCGTAGTAAAAGAAAGACAATACAATCGGTAAAGTCAATAGATTTAATAGATATTGCATTTTTACGTTTTCAAACTACGGATAAAATTATTCGAAGCTTTCCTGAAAAAAGTCTTTATGTCTCTACGACTTTATGATTTTTAAGACTCGATAATTCCCCTCTACGAAAATCTTCGATACAATCGTATCCGTATGATTCTGAAATACTTCATCTGCATACGATTTTTTTGTACGGATTTATATAGATATTATTCATAAGATTTCCCCCCGAAATCCAAGTTCCAATTATAAAGATATTATTATCAAACGTGTCAACAGTCACCTGTACTCTTGTATTTCCAACTCTTCTCGATATATTATACAAGTTTGACGATAATTATATCGCCGTAACGTATTTCTTTCTGCCGAAATAAATAACTTTTATCTCGATTCATCTTCCACAATACATTTATTTTCCCTATTCTGCTTAAAAAAAGAATCTGACAATTCCCTGCAAATTCAACTTTGAATAGCTACCGATAGAAAGGACAAGGTTCAAATGGCGCCATAGCTCAGCCTTCTCGATTTCTCTCCACTCGCGAATATACGAAAGAAACACCCATATGAGAGAGCGTTTCGTTGCTTAAGGAACGAGAACGCTTCTAGAAAAGGCAGAATTATTTACGAGCGGGAGGATCGTCTTCGATATCGAAACGATCTCGTTCACCGCATGTGCGTCGTTTACATTACCGCCATCGATAGTCGATCGGCACACGCTCACGAAAGCTCCAAAAAGAAATCTCACCCACTCCTTATACCTTTCGTGTAAATAAAACGTGTCGATCGTAACTGGTTCGCGAACCGGTTCGCTGGTTCATAATAGATTCGCGACTCGAGTGGTTGAAGTAAGCTCTTATCCGAGCATCTTCGCTTTGAAAACGATTTAAACGTCTGTCGAATATATCCAGCTGCGAATCATCGCAAAATTTCTATCGGAAACGTTACGTAACGCGTTATGGATGAATAACCGATGACATCGTTCGATTCGACCGGATCGTATTAGATTTCATGCTAGGCCGCTTATCAATCGGCTTATTATCTGACGCATGCCTGCCTGAAAACTGACTGGCTCGATGTCACACGTTGATAAAAAAAAAAAAAGCAGGACGTGTCAACGGCAGATCGATCAGAAGATGATATCGCAGCTATCGACGTTCTTTCAAAAAATTGACTTGTGTATCTTTTGTTTCGGGTTCTTGCTTGCTCTCTTAGATTAATCAGACACGAGTATCGTATTTCATTTTTTTTTTCAAGTTTGCAAACTTTTTTCGATCCGTAAAGTTTGCAAAGATCTTCGAATTCTCGAATTTTCCAATTTCCCGATTTTTAGTCTGCCAGCCGTTCAAACCTTGGGCCGTTTGAATTTTCAGATTTTATCAGTGTTGTTTGGTCGCTAATTGTTCGACGACGGTAGAGTTTGAAGCGTTGATTGTTTGCGAGGCGAAGAATAATTTATTATATCCTGTCTTGCGTTTTGGAAGCAACGAATCGTTGATAAATTACATCTCGAACGGAACGAGTAACGACGAGGAACCTCGAGGGAAGTTCGTGATAAAAATTTAAAACAAATACGATTAATACGATTAACACGATATCGAGGAAAACGTTGACAACCTAATGACCCTGACGAAATGGAAAAAAATGACTCGAGGATATATCGAAGTTTGTCACAGTGTATTAGTAACGTGTGATTTATTGAGTCGTCTTATAGATTGAATTTATACGAAATTACGTGAATTTAATTCCGCATGGATCGCACGCTGTAATCGTTAATACACCTCTGTTTAGAGATATGATATTTACGAATGCATTGTGATAGGCATACCACGATAATAAAATTAATTTCGATATTGCACGCTGCAATCGTTAATACAGCTCAGAGATACAGTAATACAGTTTAGAGATACGATATTTACGAACGCGTTGCGATAGCTTTACCGTGATAATAAAATTAATTTCGATATTTCAAGTACAAAAGATTGCAGAAAAAAGGTAGCATAAATTTGGGCGAGCTTCAAAGCGAGTAGTATTTTTAAGATTTCCATAAAGCAAGGTAATTAATCAAACGTTGACGTACGTTTTAACGTTTACGACACGTTCGTGTTCCATTTTCATCATTTTCGGAACTTCGAACACCGAGGGAAATGAGGATTTATAGACGCAGGAATTATTCGAACACCAAAAATTTAAAATCAAATTTATTAGCGAACCCGTCCAGCATGAAATTATACTTCGCAGATCGAGAGACAGGAATTACCAGAACAGAAACTCACGATCGCGTTCTCTTGATATATAAGATGAGATTTCATTTGCCAAAGTATTTTTTAACCACCAAGTATCATGAAAGTCAGAAAATCCATAGAAGTAAAAGTGCAGAGATAGAAATTTAAAGATGCGGATACGATGCGTAAAAATATATAAAATATCCTAGGTAGAATACCGACTATAATTTTTGCAATTTCTATTCCCTTAATTGTACACGTAAAAATATAAATTCGCGTAGAGATCTACCGTTCGATTATTACTAAATTAGTACTATTATTCCTCAATGTGTCCTAAAGGAACGTAATTGTTCGGCTGCCTGGCGTCCGAAATTCAGAAACAAATCGAAGGACAGTTAAAATGGAAAAAACGAATGTCATCGTAGATTTCTCGACATGTAAAGGAATAATCGAGAACGGTAGCCTACATTCAGTAATCGCAATCGTTGATTACTCTGCCATTTTTTAACGAAAGGAGATCCGGTGGTAGCATCACAAGCAATTCTATTTTCGTTACAAATCGAACAGACTGCGTTTGCGAATAGCCACGTACGTTTAATTATCGTGTTGTTACCGGTCAGTGGAGAACGAAGAGACGGCGTATAGTGTACGATTTTCTATTTGAAAAAGCCCCGATACTGATCCGTTACCGCCGCGGTTTATCGAGTAGAACAATCCCGAACTAATCAGACCGTCTCTCTCGAACCGACACGCGGAGTAGGCTAGGGATGGCGAGCATTGGGTCGCGGTGTCGCAGCACCGTACGATGGAAAAGGTTGGCAAGTAGCGAGCTGAATGTCGGGACAGCCCAGCATTTTGCTAGCGCAACAGCGACGGGGTCAAGGTTAAAGATGTCTCCAAGATCCAACGACGTGACGCGGCTAGTTTAAGGTCGCTCTCGCTTGGATTTTGTGACTCTTTATAGACAGGTCGACGTAACTGTTCCATATAACTAGTATTTTTGGGACTTGTCGTACTCTATACGATACTCAATGCGATCGAAATAAACGTTAAAGCGACGCTTTGGATCGCGACATTTCCTATAGACTAAATGTTTTGCGTCCGATTCTCATTGCGAGAAATAAGCAGGTACAAGCGATGCGTTTCGTTAAATATTCTTACGAGCGCACTCCTCGAAACTGCCGATAAAAATCCCCGTAGATGTAAAGGCAAAGCGGTGGAGGCCTACGTATGTTCTCTCCTTTAAATCCAAAGGTCGGATTTCGATCGTACCTCGTGACGTCAGTATACGATATACTCGGTCAATCTAACTTACCTATGCAACGTACAAAAACGCTCGATAATTCATTGGGGATTAAAGCGAACAATCATTTAAGATTTACCGGTAATTTTCATTTGAAATGATCGATCGAGAGACAGCTAATTAAGCCAAAACAAAGTCAAGCCAAACGCAACCTCGTCTTGGATTTCTGCTATTTGCAAGCGAAGCTATAACAACATGTAGCGACAAAAATGGAAGATAAATTAAACAATTATTCGAAATAGTTAATAGTCTGTAACTGCGCTCGCAGGATACAGTCTCTAAAAACTAAACAGAATGACCACTCGAGATCAACAAGCTGCGAATATTTATGCACGAACGAGGCATTGAAACGTATAAAGACGGACAAAAAAATATAAAATATCCAAAGTACGACTGCCCTTACAACGTCTATCAAATATGGCAAATCTCTCTCTTCCGTGTTATAGTCTTATTCGTAAAAATACATATGCAGCTCGTTAATCACAATTTCCTCATTATCGTGCGAGATCATCAATCAAGAAACAATCGGTGGAAATCAAACAAAACACAACATTCCGCTACGCGTCTCCGATTCCCGCCATTTGCAAACAAAGCTGCACCCGCAGCCCGCAATTCAATATCCCATTCCGTCTATCCTTTATCCAGCCTGATTATCGATCATTCCAGCCGCATAGAATTCCAGTAATCCCTTTCAAACGCAATATTCGCAATGTGATGTCCGGACCTCGAGAGAGAGAGAGAGAGAGAAGGGGGGGGAGAGAAAGAGGGAGACGGCCGCGTTCAACAACAAACCTCGTCGAAGCCTTGCCTGCACGCATCGCACACCCAGTCGTCGTCGTCGTCGCCGCCGCCGCCGCCGCGTGATACTATATCGAGGCGTCGCGACGCCTGCGCGGGTTCTCGCAACGATCAGCTGGCTGGAACCTCTGCCGGCGAGGGGCAAGAAGGCTTAACTAAAAAGAGACAGAATTATCAGATACCAGTGAATGGAAGCGGGACAGCGCTATGTAGGAGGAAGACAGGAAATATGAAATGGGCGAAAGCTAGAGAAAGAAGGATCGAAATGCGTCCAGTCTGGTTTCAGTAGCGACGTGTCGAAGATGGCCTCGTCGACAGCTACGCACGTTTTTGGCAGCGTTCGTCGATGCCCTTAGCTCTGCTCGTGGCAATGGTGTTGATCGTGTACACGACGTCGACGTAGCTCCCGAGAGCCGGCGCGCGGCTCGACGACTCCTGTTCGCGCAGTGCTGCCGTGACGGTCGATCGAAGCGTACCGCTGAAACCTGGGAATGCCACGCAACCTTCCATTTTAACGACTTTACGATGCATCTGCCCGGCTGCCACGTCGTCGTCCCGTGCCCTCCGTTCGAGTCCCCGGATGGTTATCTCAGTTACAGGAGGCTGGTGTATCGACAGCTACCAGCGTGAACCCTCCTACGCTAGCTACCGCCCAGAAACTCGTGCGAACCAGCGGTATATCCACCCTGTGGTTTCCTGACCCGTTCGTGAACAGTACAGTATCTACCTTTTGGAAATTGTTCTCGTTGAATTAGAATATCTCGAGCCTCGTTTATGAATGACGAAAGAAAGGTATTGTAGAAGGAACGTTCTATCGCAAGAGGGACAGAGTCGAATAAAGAAGTCTCTATCCAGTGAAGTATTTTTCTGATTATACTGTTAATAAAGTGATCAGGCGAATCTGTGCGCTCGATCGATCGTAATCGCAAGGCCGTTGGTTGTGGAAGGAACATAAACACAATGGTTAAGTAGTGGAGGCTCGATAAGGGCTGCTCGAGTGCCTCATCACCCCCTGGTCTGGTTCTGTTGCAGCTGCGTACAGTGAGAACACACTCTCTCTCTTCTTCGTCGATAACCGACCAATAAACGGCGCGGAGGGCACGCTCGCGAGGCAGAAGCAGCGTCGGACCCGCGGTAAGTACCAAAACAAATATGCCGCCGCGGATCTCCACTCCTTTTTTCCGCTGCAACGAAAATGGATCTCGATTTTGCCCGACGTCTAGGTCGCTCTACCTCTCTCCCTCTGTCTATCTGTTCTTCGCTGTACTCCAAAGGGTTCGTTGACACTGCGGCTAGGAAATCGGCTTGGGAACTGGTTGGCCGCCGAAAAAGGTCACCGACGATACAAATATAGAAACGTCGTCGAACGAGGCCGACAGTGGAGGAATATCGAAGAGGAGGACGGAAGCGCGGCTGTTTAAGGATCCCTGCCGTGTTTCGTTTGTGAATCGATACGAATTTTTCTCCACTATTAACAGAATCTCTAACGAATCAACCCTGATGCACGAAAGAATCTTGAGAATCTCGTGCGTGTTTACGAAAACAGTTTGAAGAACTTGTAGTCTCTATCGCGAACCGTGTGTACGAGTGATAGAAAACAGAATCTGAGAGTAAATGCCTGCCATACAAGCAATAAGCGAGCCTGGCTCGTTTAACCTGGAACTTCAATAAATAGGACTACCGCATAAATCAGACGCACTGCTGAGGGTGTGAAACGATCGTCTTCCACGTATGATACAATACAATACAATATCCTTGAACGATTCTTAAACGAGTTGATCGTTCGAGAATAAATACAAATAAATACGTAAATACGTATACAAATAAATGAACAAATTAGTAGATGAAATCTTGGACGCTGAATAAATAAGTAATTCGTAAAGACTCTGCCGGAAGGTTATACCGTGAGAACAAAACTCGTGGTAGAAAAAACACGAGAAGGGTGCAGCGAGGTAGATACACGAGGGTGCAGTTCCTTCGAACAGCGGGAGGTTTCTCGAAGTCGGAGGTCTCTGATGGTACAGAGAGTGACTCAGCACCGGTGGCCCCGTAGCCAGGATCGGCATCATAGTTGTCGAGTAACATCGTCGTAGCTCCACGTACCGTCATCTCGACGATGATCGCTTTTGTGTTGATCCTTGCTTGTTGGTCGGCTCAAGGTCACGTGGGTCTAGCGAGGTACTACGAGTCCGTACCTGACCTACAACCGGACAAACGAATTCCAAACAACGACTACGCGGTTCATGGTCCGATCGTCGACGATCATGAGTTCCCTCGAGATCTCAGGGAGCCTTATCCGGGCAAGAGTTTTGGTCCCATGGGTCCCATCGATGGTTCTTTGCCTGATGACGTGTCTTTTCGAAGTTTGGCCACTGGACAAGACGCAGAAGCGAATTCCATGGAACATTTGACGTCTGATCAGACGATGGAAGCGCATGAAGATGAATCGAAGCATGTCAAGCCGGAGTACACGATCATGTCTGTGGAGTTTCATCGAGTCGAGACACCGTTTATCATTGGAATCTGGATCTTCTTCGCGAGTCTCGCGAAAATAGGTACGGAATGCGTGGAGCTTGAACTTGGCTCAGGGATTGATCGCTTGTTGGTTTCGTTGATAGCCGCTGTACGGTCGACTCTTGTCGCTGCCCGCGTGGCAACTTCGGTAAACCGATGGCTTTTGATTCTCGTTCGGCGAATTGGATGGAGGAATTTTGAGACATAACGGAGGAGCTGAGATGTTTAATTATTTGTAGCGATTCGTGATAGTGTTTTGGATAGTTATCGTAGAAGAGTTTGACGAATGAATTATGCGTGTTATGCGAGCTTTTAAAGTTTCACGATCATATCCATAAAATTCGGAATCAATCCGAACGTGTATGCATATATAGTTATTCGCACACGTATTCGGATTTCACATTATCTTTCGCTTTATAGTTTTGTACACGATATGAGAACACGAGCGATTAGTTGTAAAATCTTTTCGCAACGCTTTCGCAAAATCTTGAAATTCCAATATCGATAACAATTTGATCGAATGTACAATTAAACGGATTAATATCGTATTATATATAGATTTGGAATAAAAAGGAGAAACATTAATTGCAGCGCGTGTAGAACGATTGTACGGAACGTAGAAACTAGATAACGTTAACCGCGAACATAAACTTGGTAAAAAATTAGTATACAGTACGAAGATATTGCCTTAAAAATTTTCGATAAATATCTCATGGCTTCTAGTTTTTGAATTTGTTTCAATACTATCGCAATAGTCGTGTCGTTACAATATTAACGAAACTTCAATATGCTTTTCATGATACGCGTAGTATTATACATAAGAGGTTCTTGCGATAAGTATTCAAATACTTCCGTGAATCACTCTAAGTGCCGAAAGTGGAGATTCTCGGTATGAATGAGATATACTGGTTTAAAGTCGTAGCTCTGCTTTAATAGTTCTAGAACCTAATGAACTCTTTAATGAATTATTCTAGCACTTACAATGTTCGACATTGTATTCGATTTAGCGTTTAAACTCTACTGAAAGAATCGCTTTTCATCCCTTCAGCATCTACATCGTTTATCGTTGAAATTCCACAATTAACATTTTATTATTGTTTGCTTAAGAAATTGTCGTCTTTACTTTTTACGATAATATTGGGATTTGTTAAATTCACATTATGCTGAATTGGAAGATAAGAGATAATATTTTACGAAATGATTACTTGGAAATTTCGAACAAAATTATCGGAAATATTGAAAATTATCGAGGTGGAAACATTCGACCGATTCTTAATCCGATTGCTTCTCTGTGTATCCGTTTTTGTATTTATTAAACGCTTCCAATCGCATTTTGCTTTCAATCGCTTGGAAAATTTAAACTAGAGAAAATAATCTTCATACAATAATACATTGTACGTTTACTCAATTTATATTTTCCTACAAAATCATTTCGATATTTCTTCTTTCTTGCCTGAGAAATAATTCAAACAACGTAATTACTAGGACGTATAGTAAATGTTTGAAAAAATTTGTTTATTATGTATTATTAAATATCCAATAAGGTTTCGTTATAATATTTAGTCCTACGATATTTAGCATATTTACTATTAATTTACTTACTCTAATAATTTAATGTTAATTTCATTGCTTTGATAATTTAGTATTATTTATTATTAATCGCATTATTTTAATAATTTGATAATATTCGATATTATCTAGAATAATGAAATAATATTATATATAAATCTCTGTTTAATTTTATAATCATATTTAGAAAAACTCGAAATCGCATAAACATCTGCAATCTAGTAATTAATACCCTCAATTATTCGAATTATAATTGTAACCATTATGAAACTAGTCGATTGTCTCGTAGTTTGTTTCCACCTGGTAAACATTAATCCCTGAATATTACATACTCTGTTATATAAATGATTATTGAATATTAGACTCGCATTAAACTCTATAAATAAGGGTGCATTGTGTTGCATTCTATCGTGTTCCAGTTAATGTAAAACGTTTCCATTTCGAAAGGGGACGATATAATATAACTGTGTCGATAATACAGTGGTCAGACAACTCAATGTAACAACTACGAACTAAAGGTTCGAATAATGAGGGTTTTACTTGTTTCTCAGTAATATCGATCCCGTTTGCAACACGCTCGTGAACTACTGTAGTTCGTATACAATAAGGCTTTTTATAGATTCAACACATCTTGCAAAAATAACAGCCAATATTGAATCTCCCTGCCTTCTTTTCGACGGTAGAATTTGCAAAACATCGTCGCGTGTCTATCTTTTGTAGGAGAGCAATTTAAAAGTTCAATACTACGCCAAAGGGTAGGAAAAATTACATTATTGTAAGATGTATAGCCAAAAATTTGGGTCGTATCTGAATTGATAGTTGTAGCACAATTCAACCGTTAAACGATATTCACAAAATTCTCATTATCTCGCAATGACCTCGTTGATACCAAAACTGAAGACAAGAGGACTAGTTCCGTGATGAGCCGCAACAGGCAGTTTAAAAAGCGGTCCAAGTACAGCGTACGTCGAACGAACGTTAATAATGAAACGTTTGCGTGCTACCACTATGATCCACCAACGAAACGATTTTTCGCAATTCTATGCTTCCGCCACATTCTCCGCTCCACTAGTACACCTACGTACAATATTATTCATGACTGTTCGAACACGAAAAAGACACATCTTTTACGTTATAAAAACTATAATATAAAAGATTTTCATCATTGTTAACATAGATAATTCTTTATTGGAACAACGAGCACCATTTTGATGTGTCTTATTATACGTCGTGAATTCAAATTATTCTAACAATATCCACCTACTATTAATATCGTCCGAATAATTGCAACGCTGTGAATCATAACGATACAAGTCGATGCACAGCTGCTTTTGATAAAATTGTGTTGCCTGTTTGTTATTCTAAAAAGTTCATTGTATCTTTTCACGCCCTGAAGATGCATCACGACCGAGAATAAAGTTACAGCTCAACTAATTTTACTGAAACTAAAGGGACGATACTTTTAAAAGTTAAAATACGCGACCAAATTCAAATTATCGAAATCTTGACTTACACCACTGCGATTTTCGCGTCGGTTCAGTTATCATGAGTGATAATGTACGTAAAGCGAGGCTGTGTTAAATTATGACCGCGTACGTGCAGGCTTCCACATGACGTCAAAGCTGAGCAAGATCTTTCCGGAGTCCTGTTTGCTGATCGTTGTCGGCGTCGTCGTTGGTGTCTTACTGTTCCAGGCGAGCAGCGTCCATGTGTCACCTTTAACTCCCGACACGTTCTTCCTCTACATGCTACCGCCCATCATCCTGGATGCTGGCTATTTTATGCCGAACCGACTATTCTTCGACCATCTGGGAACGATACTCCTGTTCGCCGTCATTGGAACTATATTTAACACCTTGGCGATAGGTTAGTAAAAATCCAAAACTATTACGATGTAGCGGAAAGTAGTGCCGTAAAATTTCATTTCGACGTTGTTGCCGAGGAATCGATTCGATTTTACGCTATTAACGCATTAAACGTTTAATAATCGCTATATTTCGCGTAGTTAATTGCACTGCTTGCGTCTAGCCTGCGATTCGTTTATGATATTTTTTATATTATAATATAAAGTAGCCTTAGTCAATTTGTAATAACAACAGTAATAATACTTCTTTGTACGTCAGACTTCAAGTCTATCGCAAGGAATTTCTTTGACACAGCGGATTATTTTACACAGTATATCTCTATGATTTTAGTCTATGTATATTAGAGAATTTTGTTTCTTTTCAAATTACAGGCATGAAAGAAACGAGAGTTGCAGCAATTTTCTTAATATCTTTTTTCTTCTACATACGTACTATTAAAAATTATTTCATTAAATAATTGATAGTAAGATTGATAAATATTTATAAATGTTGCATCATAAATTTTATGATACTTGCAAAAAATAAAATACTTCTAGCGGATTCCGATGCGAATTATCCTTTCTAAATCAGGAAAAATTTTGATTTATGTCTCTAATTTATAAAATATGCTTCCAGAAGGGATCTCTCTTATCACTCTGTTATTATATTTCCATTATTCTAGTACAAGTCACAGTGTATCGACTAAAGGTTAACATCCACTCTTCAAGATTACGCAAGCAAGATACGCTCTTCTCTATATAATTTTTTGTAGCTTTTCTCTCTTGCTAAAGTAGCTTTTCAGTTACATTGATCTACGATCTCCACGATATTTTTTTTATTTTCGTTTGGCCTCTTCTATGGATACGGGTTGATGAGTTAAAAAGATTGCTGATGTGGAAATTTTTCAATGTAAACTAAGATAGATAGCGCTTTTTAAAAACAGTAGAGAAACGTTCTTTTTTCTCATTTTTAGAATTCGCGTTGAAGACGTAAATATTTATTTCCTCGTATGTTACATTGTTTTTACGCTAGTTACATCTTTTCGTTGAATTTGTTAGTAGCTTCTATGTTTCTACCTCTGTCTATCTTTTACGAATCACGTTTCTAAGAAACGTATTATTTAAAGTGCGCGGGAGTGATTGTGGAGTAGATGTTCAAACTACTTGTGAGATTATTGATGCTGGTCCAGAAATACTTCTTTCTCAAACATTGGCGGCTTTCGATGCGATAGAATCGCGCAAGGGCACTTTACGGAGTTAATTAGACCTCGTAGCGGAATAAAAGATTCGTTCTTGATTAAACGGTAAACTCAAGCGATATTCACTGACGGTAACATAAATATAAGTACTTTTATGTCGCTTGAATGATTTAAGCGCATTTTGAATGGTCTTAGTATAACTACAAGGTGCAGGAATTATCGAATTAATATTATTCTTTACTTTATATCGCGCGAATATGTAAATTTTGCTTAAAATATTCCGTACTACAAAAATAGCTGAACGCATTTAAACGTTAGTCCAATTCATCTTTTGATGGATCTCAAAGAGATCACTTTAAATCTCGCTCTGTTTATTTCTGAAATGAAATATAGTTTTTCATATTACTCGGGGGATTTTATTTTTCCAGCAATTTTTGGATAGGGCGAAAAGCTTTCAAAAGAAAAATACAATATAACTTTTAATATAAATCTAGGCATTTTAATTGTCAATTATTTCTATACACGACGGTGGATAAAAATATAAATAAATTTTTTAATTAATCTCAAAATATTTTTTTAATAATTCCTAGTAAAGCCTATTAAAACACATCGAAAATGTAAAATAAAAACTCTTTCGTTCGGAATTTAGTTTTTCACGGAATTCGTTTCGAAAATTTACACGTACACGCTGAACCGTGCGCCAACTTCACTCTACGTTTATAAATATCGTAATAATCAGAATTGACGTTCTATCCTGTCGACGATGTAACAAAACTAGAGAGAATTTAAAGGAAAAAATTCTTGTCTTATCAAAAGAACATCGGAGTGTCCATCCTAAAGAGTACTTCAAAATCTATTAATATCCAAAACTCACGCTCACATTCGCAGTCGCCAGTTACAAACATTCGTACCATATATTCTATTTTATAATATTAACTCAATATTTTGTATTTTCATGCCAGCTGTCCGTTCTGCGTGTTCACCCTTTTGCAAAGTTCAACCACGCGCTTCGCAACCACCTATACAAACATAGAAACTCATACACGCGAACGTCTAGGTGTATCGAGAGTGGATACGCGCGGATGTCGAACTCGCCCACGCGAATTCTGTTTGCGACGCAACATGTTCGTGAGCATACGGCGCTTCGTCGTTACGAAACATCCACGTCTTCCTCGATGTCGACGATAATTAAAGACTCCACGAGAACGCGACATTCGTGGAACCGGTGATCCGCGTTCGTTATTATTATCGATGAATTAAACGCCGTTAACGGGATCCTTGCCAAAAAATTTCATGCCAACGATTTTTATGTTGGATTACAGATTGATCTTTTTATACCGAGTTACTGATTGGTTTCTTTACGTGGAATTAGCGAAACGTGTATCGCTTAGAATTTATATAGGATGAGACGTGATTCGTGATATAATTGGAACGGTTCTGACATTGTTGTATCGAAAATAATGGGATATATAAAAAGTTCCAAATGTTATTTCATATACGAAATATTAAAAGATACTGGATAAAAGTTTACATGAAAATTTAATATAGTGATGGAGATTCTGGTTTTATATTTTATTATAAAGCGGAACAACTTTGTTACCGAGTTGGTATGACGCTGATTGAGTGAATTTATCTGTAGACATATATGTAGTTTCGATGTAACATTTTTATATTTCACCAGATATGTATGTACAGTCTATATTGTATATCGATATATGTGTTCCAATTTTAGAAAATTGGATTTTCTATATTTGAAGTTTAAACCGAGCGGTATTACACGATATTATAATCGTTATTGAATAACGATCAACTGGATATAAAGAAGATAGGAAGGGGCAGAGGATTAATATAATTAACGATTACGATATTTTAACCTTAAATTAAATTTTAAATGAAATTAATAAAAAAGAATGTGAAACATTTGCCCCTAAACATCTACGTGCATTGCGAACACAAAGAAACGAAGTTTACATTCATCGTTGGTTCCGATTGAATTTCATTAAAAACTAATTAGATCTGTAGAATACTTCATAATGCGAAACAGTTGAACGAGCTTCAAAATGAATCGTTTTACCAATTATTGAAAATCCAGAAACTCGAGTTTTGACCTTTTAATAAACTGCTACTGGAAATTTCAATCGCTTGCATTTCAATGGCGTTTAAACTGCAATCTTAATTAAGGTTGGATTAAGTTAAAATTTGATTAAAATGGTTGATTTTTAATATTTCTACTTTTTTTTTTTTTAAATTGTTTATAGGAGCTTCGTTGTGGGTGTTAGGTAAGAGCGGCCTCTTCGGCTTCGAAACTCCGTTGTTGCAAATGTTCCTGTTCTCCGCGTTGATCAGCGCCGTCGACCCTGTCGCCGTGCTAGCGGTCTTCGAGGAAATTCACGTGAACGAAATCTTGTACATCGTCGTGTTCGGGGAGAGCCTGTTGAACGACGCTGTCACCGTCGTAAGTACCGTCTATGCACATCTTAGAGGGCTTAACTACCTTTAATATTGTACTACTTCCGGGGAATCTTTATGCATACCTCTTTCATCATAATTACGCTGCGCGAGTATATGCACTTCTGATGATTACATTGTGCATTTTTGAGAAACTTAGGGGTGCAAAATTGCACACAATAATGTATAAAAATACATAAAATATCCAAGGCAGAAGTATCTAACAGAAGAAACGAATTCCTATCAAAGTTCAATTTTTCTAGTTATATTCATGACTAATGCTATATAAACGTTATTTTCTAGTTACAATATGAAATTGCATAAACATCTGTGGTCTAATAACGAGTACAAATATACAAAATTGACAAGGATAAAAATTAACGTATAAAATACCAAAGGTAAAATACACTTTAGGATACTCGCACATACCTTATTACATTTATATATATTGTTTTAGTCCCGCTCTATAGATATCCAGTTTATAAACTTTCATTAATCGACCATTCGTTTATCAAACTAAGACCCTATTACCGGATGTATCGATCAAATGAAAGCCTACTATAACTCGTTCGCCGCACTTACACTGTACCTTCCTTCATTCACCTCTCCGTCTTAAAATACAAAATTACACATGGGTGCTAATAAAATTGCACGCATCACTAAACGCTAATAAAATCGCCCAACAAATAGTTGAAAACATGATGTAACGACATTTCTTCACAGAAAGTGGGAAAATAAAAATTCAAACGTAATCTTAGCCCAGATCAGAAAGTCCCTGACTTACAATCCTATCTCGGAACAGTACTTGCATCATTAAAGATTACTCGACCTCACGTGTACTCCATTTTATAGACTCCGCTTCATATACCCGAAGAATTCTTATCTACTCGATGGCATCTCGTGGAGTCTCTTAATCAGACGAACAGCTGAATAAGTTGTGGTTGTTTAATGACACGCAGGTGCTGTACCACATGTTCGAGGCGTACAACGAGATAGGACCGGCGGATATACTCTACACGGACGTACTGTCAGGATTGGCTTCGTTCTTCGTGGTGGCGATCGGCGGCACGATAATAGGAGTGATATGGGGTTTCGCAACTGGTTTTGTTACGAGGTTCACTGATCAGGTTCGCGTGATCGAGCCCATCTTTATATTCGTCATGGCTTACCTGGCCTACCTAAACGCCGAGATTTTTCACATGTCCAGCATTCTGGCGTAAGTTAATCGATCCGCTTCTGCAAGCTCTTTAGGCAGTTGTCAGAATCCAAACAGAGAAAATATTTAAAGGCATCACACAAATTGGTTATACGTATGTCATCTGTCGCTCAATGATATCGATTGAAGATTCAGCAAAATTGAAAACGAATTTTCATTTGTTTTGAACATCTACCAAAGAAGCTTCTTAGCTGTTTCTGTGTATACTTGAACATTTATGTTTTTTCTATTGAAAAAACTATGGATAATTATTATTGTCTAGGTTGCTATATTTTTTGATGTAAATGAAATTATTAGTCGACTCGTAATAAAACAGCAAAAAATTTTCTAAAAGGTCAGTTTACCATGAAAACAGAAGAACATATGCAAATTTCTCTACTGCATTTCCCTTGTTTACATCGATAAAGTCAAATGGGCCGCACGTGGCTACCGCGACCTAGAAATTTACAGCACGAGCATATCTCATTCCTCGACACGCTCTCTCGGTCTGCAGTAAATTCCAAAAAGGACCTTGCAGTTCTCACGCGAATCGTTATCTCTACAAGGTGTCTCTCTACTAACTAATGATACGATCGGATACAGAATGATTCTACGTAGAAAAATAAATCGAAAATATGAAATGAAATTTTTTATATTTTCGTTTCGTCTCGTACGTTTTACTTGTTTTATTTTAGAAAATTTTATTCTTTATTTTTTATTCTAATTTTATTTTCATTTATTTCCACACAGTTCGCGTATACGTATTCGACAAAATTTCCAAACGCAATTTTCTCAGAAACTATGCCCCGTATGAAAAAATGTTCTCGTACAGTCCCGGCTTATTTTTCACGCAATACATGATTTTATGCGTTGTCAATTACAAAACACCCTGCGTATCGAGCGAAGCGTGCATGTTTCCGCGTCACGTACAAGCGCAACGATTTCGACGCGTTTTCAAGCAACGACGAAGTGAAAATACCACATTTTTCCCCCGTTTTGTTATGGAACGTGCGAAACACGTCGCGAAAGGAAGAAAAAGAATCGAACGAAAGCGTGGCACATTCTCGTGATCGTCGATTTGTTCGATAATTCGCTCAAGGCTAGTCTTTATTTTAAAAAACGAAAGGGTAACAAATCGTCGTCATAAATAGTGGAAAGCTTTACGACGAGAACGCGATTCACGTTGAGTCTATTATTTACACGTTTCTCTAGCGAAATCGATGATCGATCGCGATATAAAGTATGCCCCCTGTGTAATAACTGTTCAAATATACTTAACCCGTAATCGCTCGGTTCTTGTTCTGCTTACCGTGATTTTTGTTTATACGATTAAACAGAGCCTCCTTTCGTGTTTGATTGACAAACAGATAGGTTTTGAATACACGATCGGTGGCCGTGACACAATTATTACGAACCGACGGTTTGTTTATTTAAAAACGTTTAGACGTGCGAATATTTGGACAGCGAAACGAAATCGATGAGAATCGTTTGATAAAGAGAACAGAACTTTAACTGCTTTTACGATTTCGTATTCTTTTCTTCCTTGTTTCAATTTTAGTTTGGAGGAAACTTGATCAAGAATTCTTGATTAGAATTTTAATAGAATTTTAATAGTGCTACTACTCGTCTAGATCAATCTCGATTGTATCTATATTTATCATACCGCGAAAAGGACAAAACCCTTTCGTCCTAAATAACTTTCGACGTTTCGTATCAACTAATTCATATCCGATAAGTTACCTGCATTATTCACGATTGGATTATATTTTCGTACTTTTGCAACCAATAACCCATCAACCTTAATGTATTTCGATTGAATGAACCCTTAATACGAAACAATGTATTCTGCTCTACTCTAGAAAATGAAAGAAATGAAGTGAACTGAACTTCAAGGTGTTAATTCTCTATTCGCGCCAAGAGACCACAAACGTAAGATGACAACTGTGATAGAACGCTTTAAACATGCAAATTCCAAAATCAAGCTGCCAATTTCTCTTAGCCTAATTTAACGAATGAATCGCAGATCCAGTCTGCGAGCCACCTAAATGTACGTAGACAGACGTAGGCACGAATTTGCAGGGGTTGTAGAGCGGTCACGTCCCTGTCGTAAATCGAATCGACGTCATTGGCCCGTAGCCCGTCGATTTCGTAAACCCCTCGGATCGTATACGTTCGAATTAATTTCGACGACGTTTGGGAAACTGGCCGAATGGCGATCGATACACGGGTATCCTAACTTCACTCGCGCCACCCCTCTTCGTGTCGTCCACCCCCATCGATTAACCGTGACCTCTCTTTGTCGCAGGATCACCTTCTGCGGCATCACGATGAAGAATTACGTCGAGGCGAATATATCGCACAAATCGCACACAACTGTCAAATACACGATGAAAATGCTGTCAAGCAGCTCGGAAACCATCATATTTATGTTCCTCGGAGTTGCTACGGTGAACAACCGTCACGACTGGAACACGTGGTTCGTCATCATGACCATCGTATTCTGCTCGATTTATCGAATCGTTGGTGAGTAATGTCAAGGTCGATGCTGTGTCCTATATGATGACCACACAAGGGCAGAATATAAGTTATAAATGCGCTTACGAACGTATTGCGACATATTTTTCACTTCTATCTGACTCTGTCGGACAAATATACTGGAATCTCGTTATTACTTATCGCGGTCTCTACGAAACTCACTCGAAAGGCATAGGCAAGAAAGTTGACCGCGACCGTGGAATTTTTTTAAACGATTAGAATAAGATAAATTCACGGACTAAAGTATTTTTTACGACGTGAATGACTCACGGATAATATTGTTAGAGAAAAGTTGAGCGAATATCATATTTTGCAACAATTAGACCGCATGATTTCAATCTTTCTGCGGCTCCCAGGGAAAAATATATAAAATTCTCGTGACAGTCGGCGTGTTCTAATGCCTTAAAAGCCAGTAAAAGTTGGTCGAAGGAATTCATTCCCGAAAAAGATGAAAGATTTTCCAAGAAAATATTCGTCAACTTATACGTGGTAAAAAATTTATTTTTCTAGTCGTGTATGTACGTACCTCTCGCGATGGCAATCTTGTCACGTGATTCCAACTATGGAGCCACGCGATTTGTATTTGACGCAAAGAGAAAGAGAGAGATAGAGATAGAGAGAGAGAGAGAGTTGTTAATGCTATCAAGAGATAAGGGAGTCTTAAGCTAAACCGATCATGGCTTATCGCGTGTCACTTACTTAGAGAAGGGTTGCGCGGTCGTGCTAGGAATAAGGCGTTCCTCGCTTTTTGCCATTTGTCTTTTTGCGGAATAACGATCCGGAATGAAGGGAAACTTGGCATGTGCGGTGGCAAGCATTGTTTCCTGTTGTTTGGCGTAATTTGGATAGCTCAGGAAATGAAGATTGGTGTGGAATATGTGCTTCGGATGGAGCTCTGTTTTAGGTGGATGATCGCTCATCCGGTATATTAACTACTTAAGAGATCTCAAAGTTCAGGATCATACTACAACATCTCCTTTGATTGTATTATTTCAATATGTTTATAAGATGGTGTTAAAAATTATTTTTTGGAAAGAATTTTATTCTCGTATTTATCGTAAAAAAATTAGATACGTGAAGATAATATACGAAAGGAATAATGGTAAGAAATAGTTGAAAAAGCTTGAGAAAAATAATCGACATCATTTGTAGTCATCAGATCAGACAGAAAATCCAAGAGCATTAAATGTAATAGTATCTCGCAGAGAGTTAATAGATGAAAAAATGAAGTGAGAAGAATAATAGCAAGATAAAGAAAGTTAAAAAATTAGGAAATATGAAATTGTACGTTACACCCTCTAAGTAGTTTATTTCCGTTCCCCGCAATCTCGATTATCCAAATAGCCAATCCCCAAAATTGATATTGGCCATTAGACAAACGGAGAGAATAATCTTGAAGAAGCACGAATTTTTCTGATCTATTCCCTCCCTTAAGACGCGAAATATATCGAAAGACACTTAACAAGATTCGTCTAGCTCCTTCCACAACCGGCAGTTTACATCACGGATTACTGTCACGGGTTTACGGCTTCCTGTTCCATCGGCGGTTTATCGCCAAATCGTCAGCCAGCGGTGACACTTAAAAAATTCATCGCCGTCTCTATAGATATACCTTGGGAATATTCTGCTTTCCACCATCTACAGCCCGGTATTTCCTTTTCCCCTCTTGACTCTTTTTTTTGCGAAATAAAAAATGCGATTAACCACAGCTTTTTATTGCCAGATAAAATATGTAAGCTAATACTCTTTCTTTAAAAAATGTTGCAATTAAATGCAGATTTTCGTCGTCGTATAAGAAATGGGAACTAATATCTATTTCGAATAAAAATATATTCAATCACAATGTATGTCGGTTAAAAAAATGTGAACTACTTGTTGTAAATAGAAATTTTTTTTTTCGATTACGATTAATCACAGGCCTTCGTTGCCGGGTGAAAATGGAAATTTGTATTTATCGTGAATATATTTTCCATTTGCAGAAAGGGATTGCATTGCTCGCAGTTGCGACGTTACATATAAATTGGAAATTAATGATTTCTTTGAACGGAAATTTTTTTGATTGTCAACAAAATTGCAATTATCTGCATTTCTTCGTCGACGCACAAGATATGAAGAGAAATATTTTTGATGCAAATTTTTTCGTTAACGTATACAACAATATGAACACCAAATTTTTTATATACCAAAGATAATTACCGTAAATAGAAATTTTCTTTTTCCTACTATTAAACATAGTTTTCCACTGTTACGTCAAAAGTATCAGTTAATAATTATTGGAAACAGACATAGAATTCATAACGTATAAATAGAGACGTGATTAGCTTTTGAGTCAGATCTGTAGAGGGTTATCAGCAACGAAATGGGCAAACGCATTGAGTCAGACTGAAATCGAATTTCAGGCGTGATCTTACTGACAGCCATGGCTAATCAATTTCGACTGCACAAGCTGAACAAGGTGGAGAAGTTCGTGATGTCTTACGGTGGCTTACGAGGTGCTGTAGCGTTTGCTCTGGTCCTGCTGATCGACCCAAAGCACGTGTCCTTGCAGCCAATGTTCGTCACCACTACAATCGCAGTCATCTACTTCACGGTGTTCATACAGGTAAAGCAACGATAACACGATCAATCGACTAACCTCGCAGTACGATAACGGATGGACTGAGGAAAATCAAATATTATGGTTTATGTCTCAGGAAACAATTCGTATTTCGACTGCCATAATATTAGAAACTATCGTTAATCCGGCTTGTTAGAAAAATTAAAGGAATGGAAATATTAATTTTTACAGAGTATAAACTACTTTAAAATAAAATATAGAGTGTACGAATAACTTAATATATGGATTCATAGAAGGAATTTAAACAGAATCAAGAAGATTGATTAATAATTTTTTAATAAAATTAGCGAAATTATTAAAATTTATTTCGATACTTTTTTCCAATTATCGATAAAGGAAACGTAATTAGTTTAAAACTCTCTTTTATTATGACAGCTACCCGTTTTAATTAAAATATGTATTTAGTAAAAATTCATCCCTCGTCTACAGCTTGAAACAAAGTTACCATTCAGTACTAATAATATAGAAATATCACGAATTACTTAATATTTGCGTGTCAGGTCTCGAATAAAATTTCTTTAATAGAAAGAACAACCAATCCAACATTCATGAAGAAGATAATCGTTATCGTATTTGCTTTTATTATTACAGATATTAGCATTATTAATAATAACTAGTAATACGACCAAGTATTACTAATAATACTAATATATCCATACCTTTCAGGTTTCCCTCTAACCATTAATGATTACAATATTAAAGTGTCGTAACCGCTTTATAACATTACATATCATAAATCTCTTAATTCAGGGGTAGTCTCCATAATTAACTATACCATACGTCACGAAATGACGCTGTTAACGTCATTCTAACCCCCTTTGAATAGATATTATTACGGTTGCGAAATTAAATAGAAAGGATGGAAGCGAGCAAGCCTTCGAGTTCGAGTCAGAGCGTTTTCTTGTGTTTCGAGTGGTGGAATAACTCGGAAAACTTTTCATGGATATTTGCCTTAAAAGAAGACATTTAAGAAAATAGTTAAGATTTGTGCGTTACGTTCTTTTCATCTCCGTTGCAAGCATTGTTACATTCAGTTTCCATTGAGCACTATGGCCTCGGTTATGCTTGCTTTTACGTTTGCCATTATAACTTCATGCTGCCTTTCCTTTTTGCGTCTTTCGTTGGGATTGTCCCAATACATCCCAGAATTGTTTCGTAGACAACAGTTGTTTAAACCAATGAGGTTCAACGTTACTTTCCCGCGTGGTCTCGTTCCATTTCCGTAAAACTTTAAATTAAACTTTACCGTAATCTAACGCACGGTACGCTCGAATGTCTTTTCGTTATGTTACGTTTAAATATGAAATTACAGCGCAGAGTTATTTGACTCGGGAGGATATTTGAGTCACGTTAAATTTGGCTAGAGAATAGTTTGCCTTGCAAAATTCGGCAAATTCAACTATGAACAATTTATATGCAATTTATATTTGAAAACAGACTTAATTATTAATGACGCAATAAACAGTAAAATATACCTCGTACATTGGCAGCTCGACATATATTGTAATTATAATTTTCTACGATAATTTTTTACGAGATACAACCTCTGCTGGTTAGAAGAAGAGACACCTGCTGAACTAATTTTAATATTCTCAGTTGTAATTATCATAATTCAGTAACCTATGTATATTACCTTATTATTTTATTAATTCTTATGCAGTGGCTCCTCGCTGATTTGAACTTTTTCGTTCCTTCGTTAATATATTAAAAGCTGGTAGAATTTCGTAATATCACGAGCTTTGTTATGCTGTGCAAAGTTCAAGATTGAATTTTAAGATGTTGTAGCTTCGGTGACACAAATAACCCACTCTACCTATACCATACGAAGAGATAACAATAAAGAAAGGTTGCTCGGTTCAGGAGAGAACGATGCGATAGTAGATAGAACGAACACCTCCTACCTCTAAATCAACATTCCACCCCGAGAGCCCGTTGTTCGTGAGAAGTAAACTTTGAGAAATGTTGATTCAGACTCGAGAACCATTCATTGGCTTGGCTGGGCCGAAGCCATTCTTACAAATTTTCTCGATTCCCTCTGATTCTAATATACCGGGGACATCGATAGGTGGACCAAAATTTTTCGGAAATGAATGATTTTTCGAAACTCTGAAAGCTTCCGGCATTAATAATTATTGAAGCACGCAGGTTAAAAGGTTCCAAGGAAGAAGAAACTTAAATGGCTTTTACGTCTAAGTATTTAAGATGACAGCTTTTAAGGTCTCTTCTCGTTTGTAAAATTAAAAAGCGGTTTAGATAGAAAAAAATTCAGAAAATAAAGTTACGTAAGACGAAATGCAATTTCTTCGTCTTTGAGCATTAATCATACTAATTTTTAATATTAGTGCTCTCTAAAATGTTCGACATTCAGATAGTCAATTAGAGAAAGAACGCGTATATAAATTATTCGAAGATATTTATTAAGAATAAAAGAAGATTGTATCAAGGAAAAAACACAATTTCCTTCATTCTACTAATCTAAACCAAGATATATGAAACGAATGAAAGAAAATATACAAACGTAGCTGAAACATCCATATTCGATTTGCTCGTGGAAACTACCTAATAACGTTAAGAAATGCGACGCACGGGAATTCATATGCTGGAACCTGTTATCACAGTTTGTACTACTAAGTATCGTGGATACACGTTAACCGGCAAATACGCGAACATTTACTACTTGTCTCGATCATTTGGTCATTATGGACAACTATTATCGAACTCTCGAGTCTTCCTCGACTCGCACGACTTTGCGACGATCGCCGCACAGCGTCTAGTGAACGCAAACATACCGCGTTATAATATTTCCGATCGAAATATCGGTATATGCGTGAACATGCCACGTGGAGGAAATTCCTTTTTTTTTTCTTTTATACTGCATGTGTAACGCATATATACGTAGGATGCATCGAAAATCATGGAACAAGTCAAAGGGGAGTGATTCCTCGAATCTTAGAAATTTGTCAAAGTTAGAATTATGGTGTCTTTCTGTACTTCTTATCTTATAAACTTTCTTCTGTCTGTATACTTGACAAATTTTCTCGAGAACGAAACAATTTAATTCCATATATTTTTACTTATCTCGGCGAATAGTATAACATATGTTTTTCACAAATATCGCATCACGAACCTGATCACAAAATTTTAGACGTAACGGATCATTACCCGAGTACTTTTTGCGCCTACTGTAAGCGAGACGTTCTTTTGTCCGCCATTATATGTGACTTGACAAGAAATTTTACGATGTCTTCTCCAGCGTTGCCTTGGAAATTTTACAATGTCTCCGGCAGTTCTCTTGTAAGTTATCGCGCTATGCAAAAGGACCGTGCCGGATATCGCGGAGCGTGCCGTCGATATCGAATTTCCGATTGACTGCGCGACAAAGTCGATGGTGTTTCTAGGCTTAATGGAGGCCCAGAGCGGTAGTTCCGCGGAGGTCGCAAACAGGACGCGCCTTCAGGATGAAAGGGGCATATTTTTCTATTCAGTCCTCTTTTGCTCGAAGCGCTTTAACCCTTGCAGTTTAATTAAATTTCTATTCTATTTGGCCGCGCTTCTTTTAAACTCGATTTAATTCATCACCGACAAAACTCGACGAAATTTAAAGGAATAACCATGCAGGAAGCGTTAATAAATTGCATTGGATTTCTCCACTCAGTATCATGATATTTTTGTCCCAAGACACATGCAAAGATACGATCTCTATATTACAATAAATCAAGTTTCTCGTAATTTAATTTAATTTACTCAAATACAATTATTTTTCAATATTTTTTGTATTTTGTAATATGTACTCTGTTTCTTTCTATTAAAGAAAGTTACGTAAAAGTCAGAATAAATAATGTATTCAATGTATTTAATAAGGAAATAGTATTTAGGACAGATAAAGATGGACACCTCGATTGGCTGTAAGCTCTTTTCCATTGACCAATATGGGTCTTTGTTCGTCAATTATTGCATTTAATGTCCAATATCTGATAAGTAAAAATATTTATCTAAATATATCATCTACTTGTTTCACGGAAGTTTCTAATAAATAGTCGTCTCCCAATCTTGAAAAATCTACAAACTTTTCCAACAACTTTGTATAGAATAAAATTAACGATAGAATATCGAATTACGCAGAAATTAATTTCCGTGAATTACAAGTCTTTCGTTAATCTTCAATATCTTCCCTCTAATAATCTTTCTACACCTTTCACCTTTTAATCTCTTTAAACCTTCTTTCCTCTGATCCACTGGAATAAAAAACCACCTGTCAATTCGAACTGACCTATAATGCGTTTGGATACGATGCATGCAATCGCTATGCTTTAATAGTGCACATTTATAATAGAGCCGGGCAATCGATAAGTATCGACATAAAGAAAGGTCATCGTCGATTGCGTATTTATAACGCAGTTAACAAAAAATCACGCTGCACACGTGCAAAGAACGTGCCGCACCCTGTAAATTGTATATACAAGGTGTATAAAAAATTGTGGTACAAGGGTGATGATTCCTCGTATAAAATTAAGTGAAAGATTAAGAGTAAAATTTTGTCATACGATGCTTTATTTCCGAGAGGATCGAATTTGAAAGTTTCTCGAACCTGATTAACTCCCAAGATTCTAAGGACAGCAATGAACAATCGATGGAAGAGTATTCCATGAACAATGACGAATAAAAGAAAGTTCACTCATTAAAAGTAGTAAATTTACTAAAAGAAAGTATTCGTATGGTGATCGATTACGATTGGAAAATTTATTAATATTTGTAAAAAGTACATATGCTATTTCAAGAATATTTGTTCGGCAATCCGTGTCACTATACGTCTCTGCATGCACTTTAACGCGACGTACAATATGCAAGAAAAAAAGATGCACTCAGATATGTGCAAAATGTCTTCAGGGACTTTGAAAGCTTCTAAAAGAAATGACCCTTGGGTAATAATAATCTTTGTACCGTGTTTTCCTTTGATATCTTGATTGTATCATCGTAACATAATGAAAATATTTAGGTGATAATTTTTACATGGAGAACGCCTTAAATTTATCATATTTATTCGTTGCTTGTCTTAAATATTATTCCATTTTGTAATTCAGTAGCGTTTACGCGTTAAACTTTCTTTCGTTCGCCACTGTAAATCAATGGAAAGTAATGTCAACTCTTGACTATAAGGACATGAATAGCACCATGCTCGATGTATAAATATTGATAATATGCAAATGTCGGAATTTAAATATTAAAATATATAGACGGATTGAACGATTAATTTCGAGTTAAACTTGGAACCATTCATTTTCTTGCTAATTATGTGAATAGATTCGCAGATACAAAAGCTTGTTATATAATAAATTACAATTCCTAATTTTAGCTTCCTTTAAATATAAATAACATATCGTGAGCAGATAGCTGTAATACGTCAGAAATACTAAAAAAAAATGGCGAGGGTTATTTCGACTCCACCCTGCCAGTTAAGTAACTGCCCACGACCCCTTTAATCAGTCATCGGTGTTATTTATATTACATTTAGCGATGTACAGAAATTCTCTGAAAACGTGTCTAAAGTAATACATACAATTGGGCGATAAAATATTTGGCAATTTAATTTTTTAGTTGCAACTAAAAAAAGATATCACAAAAATACGTACAATTGGGCACAATGTAGAAATCACCGTTCTTCTATTTCTACATTTGAATCTTCGATTTAATATTCATTTTCTCTAATCTTTAATCTTCTTTCTGATGCTCTTTCTCTGTTTCCATGTGTAAATCTCCTACCTGATACTCATGTACACTTACAATCAGTGACAAAAGTATCCAGCCACCTGAATATTTTATATTCGATACTTAAAATATAATTTTTCACGATATAATCTACTTTATTTTCGAACTATTGAACCGCATCACTATAAGATAATGTAACAAATATTTGCGAGAAACGGATCACCTTCAAACTTTCTCATTATCATTTTATAATTCTACATAAAATATACTAATCGCCTAACTTTCAACTTGATATCTTGTTAACAAACAGCATCACTCTAAATCCTAGCTCGGTCTAATCTAATTTACATTTTCCAACCGACAATTTACTATCACCCTTCATCCATCATCAATCGCCACGTTCATTTACGATCGTTCTATTAAAAATAATCCACTATGAGAAACGCTATTTCCAGGGAATCACGATCAAGCCGCTCGTAAAAATCCTGAATGTGAAACGGGCCGAAAAGAAGAAACCTACCATGAACGAGAGGATCCACGAACGGGTAAGTTGTTCATTGTCGTCTACTATTTGTATTTGCCTGCAAAAAGAGAAACGTCTCAGACCGGCGATCAGCCGTAACAAGCGAAGTGCCACCCTTTGCTCGTTGCGATCGATCGCTTAATAAAAAAGTAGCGAGAGAGTACGTTGCGTCGGGGAGAAAGAGTGGCGAACGAAGAGCGGAGAACAGCGGCACGTTGTATAAATTATAGAGAACGTGTGGTTATACGCCCTTATCGTTCGTGCAAATATTAAAAAAGAGCAGCGAGCCACGATACACGGGAAAATCAATAATCGTTCGTTGGCCGATGTGTACGAGAAGATTGCACTGATTTTCAGCGGTAGCCACATTTTCGTAAATGAACATGTTGGAAGAAAAGCGCATTGGAGGATACGCGTAGATAAAAGCAGGATACAAAATATTTTGAAATTTCATTGGCGCTATAATGATTATACGTATTGGCAAAATTTGAAGACAGTCCGATAGTATACAGGATGTTTCGTTTATCTTGTCCGCTATAATATCTTCGTTCTTTTGTTCAAAACGGCGAATATCGTGATTAACGTTTTTTTTCCAATATAACAACGAGAGTTGGATGTTATTATAATGTAGATGAAATTTCACAATGTTTCGTATAACACGCGTAATATGTTCATAGAAAATGTCGACGAATGCGCAAATGCTTTCGTGAACCGTTGTTGAAATATTTTGCTGGATAAGGGAAATAACAAGCGTGTGATAAATCCGCCGGAATAAAGGAAAATGGCATCTCCGTTTTACAGATAATGGACCACGTGATGGCTGGGCTCGAGGACATTTTGGGCAAGCACGGCAATTACCATGTTCGAGACAAGTATGCATAATTTGCGAATATATTACGTTGCATAACGAATGCCGTTGCAAGCTAAAGAATAACATGAAATTACGCTTTTTATTGCCGTAATTCAAAATAAGCACCGCCTGAATTGATCTCAATTTCGAAGTAAAATCTAGCGTTGTTTCTGTATTTTGAAATAATTTAATCAAATCTACGTTCGTAAAATTGAACATCTTTATAAGCTATCTTAAAAGTCGAAGCCTTTTACAAACATACAAATTACGAATGAAAAAGATCGTGGAATATTTTTTCGTTATAAAATGATTGTAATATTAGATTTTGTTGAGAAGTGACGTTTATTATGCAACAAACTAATGTTTAACGTTTGTGAAGCTTCAAGGTAAAATTTTCTTTGGCGTTTGTATTCTTTCGGCCGTCGATGCTTCTCGTACGTTGAAAAACACGAGCAAAGTTTATTGACTTTTCTCTCCCCTAGTAGGATGACTCACGAGTCGTTCAAGATGGTGATGCGGGATGCAGATGATCCTGATCACCAGAGTACATTCACCATCGTAAATTATTTACTACGGTTTCGTGACTGACAAGAACTTTCGTAATTTTTTACGAAAGGACAAAAGAATTTTTTAAACTTCCTACATATTTATAATAATTCCAAAATGATGTTACAGTAATCGAGATTCCATAATTACTGTAACATATTCATTTTAAATCTCGAACATATCTATATTAATGACGTACTTTTAAAATAACTTTTTAAATCTATTACTCTCGCTTGACCGACATTAATTCTTTAATCGCGTAATCCGATATTTGATCTTCAAATATTCGTCCCTCGTTTCATCATCTTGTTTCTTTCTTTTGTTTTACAGATTCAAGCGATTCGATAATAAATTCATTCGTCCGTACCTAGTGAGGAATCACTGCGGCGCGGAACCAAAAATATTGGAAACGTACTCGAAGCTCGCGATGAAAGACGCTTTGGATTACATTAGAAGGAACGCGTCCACCATTGGCAATATCAGCGGAACTGAAAGCATGTCCGCGATATTCCGCAACTATAGCAACACAGGACAGTTCAATGGAAGGTAGGGCTCTATTCTTTTCTTCCCACAACTCTTCGTTTCTCGTTCCATCCTTCCCAATCGTTGGCGCGCTGAGTTATCTTCGTTCGTACCTGACCTGTTTACTTCCACAATAAGGACCACGATGAATGCTTCTTTGATCGTAACAGATGTGTACGCCATCCCTTTGTCGCCCTGGTAAAAATGTATTAATTATCGAGAAAAGTTTTCCCGGTCAAACAGAAGAAATCTTTGCAAACGTAAGTTCTTTGAGCTCGATTCTCGCGGTCCAGTGCTTTGTTTCCGTTAATTCGGTGTCACAAAAGATTGACAATGGAGTTAAAATATACCGACCGAGTCGTTTGTTAAAATAATTTCCAGACATAATCTTTTTTTACCTTTAAAATTTTTTAATGAATTAAGACGCGCTTATAGGGAACGGCGAAAATTTTATTCCATGGCTTTTTTACTTGTCAACAGAGAAACAAGTTGAACAAGTAATTTCTATTACTGTAAAAATCATCCTACTCATCGTATTAACGGAAAAGTAGATAGACATGTATATATCGAAGATCATAAAAATATTGCTTACGTATCGACCACATCGTTTAAATTAATAATCAATTAGTCGTACGAGCTTCATACCTTTACAATGTATCTTTCGGTATCTTTTAAAACATGGATGAATGTTTGTTTTCTTCCAATGTATCATCGTATCTTTCGGTATCTTGTAAAACATGGATGAATGTTTGTTTTCTTCTTTGCATTACGTACATTTTCTTATACCTTTCGTTTTAATTTCTTCGATAGAAGCTTTATATACTTCATACTTTTATCGTCGGCAACACTGTTAACGAAAAAGAAACAGCAGAAGCAATTTCTGTTACTATAAAAATCCCGTCACACCGGTGAGATCGGTACGAAATAACTTCTATCCGGTGCAATGTCCTGTTATATGCTCCAGCGTTAGGGAACGCCGTAGGGTGTCGATGACTCCCTCCATGACTCACCCCGTATATACCCTAGCCAAGAAGCATAACCGAAGATAAGTCTGCATTGTATCTCGATTGAACGGCGAACCCTCCT
This sequence comes from Bombus waltoni, assembly GCA_014737395.1. Taxonomy (NCBI): domain Eukaryota; kingdom Metazoa; phylum Arthropoda; class Insecta; order Hymenoptera; family Apidae; genus Bombus; species Bombus waltoni. The sequence continues at coordinate 3,714,064 of JACXII010000042.1, read as the reverse complement.
CGAAACACAGTAGTATCGATCTTGAAGTGGCAGCCCGTCATAAAAATGCAGTCTCATTCTTTCTCCTTCCAGTCCGAGTTGCAGCCAGCTCGAAGCGGGCTGGAATATTGATCTCCAAGAACTTGAGTACAACCCTTCCAAGAAGGACTTGACGGACGCCAGGATCCACCATCTATTGGCTGAAGAACTTTGCAAGCCATACAAAAGAGTAAGAAACCCACTTTTTGCTGAGCATCCAGATTTTTATGTGTATATATGTATATATACATATATACATATACATATCGTGTATGCATGTCCCTTAGAACCTTACTGACGAGGACTGGTTTTTTTCGAAGGATAATCGTATCGCTGCTTGAAATTTCAGCTGTCGATCTTATCCTTTAGTTATATTACGTAATGACATTATGAGAGACTTAGAAGACAAGATACGAGTGGTAAGATCTTCAATTTGAGAAAATTGGAGGTTTGAAAGTTTCAGATTCAAGAAGATTTAGTTTTCGTCAATCGCGAAGCTTCTCGAGAAAAACGCCCATAAGACATAATGACGAATAGAATAAATTATATTGGAAATTTCTATCTTTATTTTTTAACGTTAACCACGTCTGAATTTAACTTTGTTCTTCTCATATTTACAAATAAAAATCTCACAGTTGTTCATAGTTTTTATGAAACAGAGTATTAATGTTTGAGATCAATTTATTAAAACTCCATATGTTAATTTATATTTTGTATTCTATGAATTATCGTGCAATCATACTTGGTTACATCTCTCTTTCTCTCTCAATGTAATGAAGATCGATATCGACAGCTAAAATTCCACCGATAAGGCTTAATTTCAATGCGTAAAACCCCTTTAAGTAGCTCGCACGCGTGGCGATCGGAAGGAGAATAACAAATACTTTAACATACTTTCGAACCGTCTTGAACAAACGAATCTACGTGTGCTTCTTTGCCACGACGGTTACTCGAATTGTGTTGCATGTATGTATGTATTTGTGGGTATATGTACATGTTAGAAGAATCCTGCACAAACGAAAAGAACCAAGAGGAATGAACAAAAACGTTTCTCTACAGCATGGAACAAAACTGTTGCAGCATCGGCGTCTAAGCTACAGCCGACACGCGGTGAACGATCGCGATCTCTCGACCCAAGTCAATTACAAAATGCACATGAACATACGTCGGATGATGGGAGAGCACAAGCATCGTCACAAGCGCAGTAAAAAATTGCTCAAAGTAAGGATGTTGTCGCATTGACGCGTGTTCTTCGAGTTTATACGAGTTTCGTACATATGCCTAATTCGATTTGTAATTAAAATGTCGTTTCTTCTCTGAACTGAACCGTAGGACGGTAAGCAGAATCACGTGAGTTTTCCGGAGTTTCAGCAAAATGGCTCGACGAAGTTGTTCACACAAGGTAAAACTGGCGAAAGAGATATCGATGCCTTTTTTCGGTGGAAAAAAGGATCTCGTTTGAATACGTGAATTTTCATTGAACGTAGATTACATCAATGGCGTCCTGTACGAATTGGAGAACGGAGACACCTCAAAGCCTTCGAGCAAAGAGGACTGGGACTCCGCGATTACTTTCACGGCTCGTACTTCCGGTAAGAACATCCTTTCTCTCCTTCTTTTCTCTACCTTTTTCGTTAATTTCAGCGAAGCTTTTGGCTACGCCGCGTCGTCGGTAGAAAATGGCGCGCAAAGTTCTGGAATTATCCTCTCATCCTCGCGCCGATTCTTTTGAGAAATTAGTTCCGCGGAAGATAATTCAACGAGACTTCTTGCCGAAGCGTGTCTTTTGAATATAAAATAGAAGAGGAAAAGGTGTAGGAGCTAATTCATGGCCCGATTCATAGTTATAATTTCCCCGTTGCTCGATTTCCGTAGACTCGTTGAACGTGAATGTAGACAACCACCACGGCGCCACCAACACTACCTCAATGGACACCATAAATACCGACGATCCCGATATGAGATTGGGACGCGACGGTAAGTTCTTCCTCTCGTTGTTGATAATATCGCCGAAGATCGTTCGTCTTTCAATGGAAATTCCATTTCTTGCAAGTGTCGAGTACTTTGCACGATTTAACTGTCTTCGAAATTCCTTTTCGCAGTGTAAGAAAAATTGTCGTCGGATACTCTGATAGCGAAAGAGATTAAGATCGTTCGCCTGCCAAAATTTCTGCCAAATCTCGTAAAGTTTCTTTAAGCTGCGAAGCATTTCGTTCCTATTTTAAATATCTCTTAAGAATTCGCGAATCTTTTAGTATCGAAGGAAATTATAACAATTTCGTAGAATATCAATCTTTGAAGTGTAAAATATCTTATTCGAGATTTCGGTGTTTCTTTCGATGGCACTGGAAAAGTTCTTCTTTAAAGGATTCTGGAATTTTTACTAAATTTTTCGATAATAAAAAGGATAACCATTTCTCTCTTAAAATCTTCGTTATATCTCATAGAGTTGTTTGAAAGTTTCGATTTGTGTTAGTTGTATCAAAGTAGTAATAGTACTATTATTTCTCGAATTGTAGAAAGCTACAGGGTAACGACACCAACAGCCACGGAAACCATGTTGCCATGGAAGCGGGAAGACGATTACGATTCCGGGCACCCGATTAAACAGCATGAATTCCCCCCTTGGTGTTCAAACAAGGAGTACCTGGCTTACAGTTCCCCATCAGCGACATTCTTAGGTACGATCGATTAAATAATCCACTCCATACCACGAATATATTATTTCGCCATGCGGATTAGATACAAATTTCTGATAATACTCTGACGTAGTTTTGTTACTTCATGCACTCTGTTTTTCATTAAATCTACAAGTTGTTAAGGAAGGTGATTCATAAATAAAAGATGTTTAAAAATTTACTCGTATCGGATTATTAAATGTTTATTAAATATATTAACTATTCAAAGAATCAAACAGAGTTGCTCATAAAGAAAGAATTATTGAATCACCTTTTTGTAACAATCTTTAAAAATAATACCCTAATTATACTCTCCGACACCTATTAGAAACCTTAACATACAACTACTTTTCTATGGGGCTCGGGTAACCCCTCTCACGTTAGAGAGAAAAATCTGCTATGCATTTCCATCGAATTATTCATGACATATGTATTTCTAAACTTTTACGCGTTGTTTCAGGTATTCCCTACCGCGTCCATTTTTCCATGCAAGGTTGATTCGATTTTTTAGCCAACACTTTAATAAACCAACTAAATATACACGAACGTATACACCGTTAAAAATCTCATTTACTAAAATCAACCAATAATAATCTTCGAGCAAACCAAAAGTTTCCCAATATTCAATTACATTCTAAAAGTTGTATCTATACATCTAAAATATTTAATTGTAGGTTCGTATCGCGAAAGAAAATACTTGTGACTCTCGATTCGGCTAATAGATAAAAAGGTACGTAAAGTGTTGAAAAAAACGCTGCTTTACAGGAGAGCCGTATTTGCGAGAGCGGGCCAGCTTAACGAGCTCGGAGGATACTAGCATCGGACTTCCGGCTGAAGAACATGTAAATGCTATCCTCAAATCGACTCAAAATTTCTGTGTCGTTCTTTTCTTTTCTCTCGATCTACAAAGCGAATGCGTCTTTTTTTCGATCTTTGGGTTACCCAATCCCTTTGGAACTCTTTAAATATATTCACACATACACTACACACTTACATACACAAAGCACCGTCTCACCATAACACACGATTGATTGTGCATCACACATGATCGATCTTAGCGAATCTTTCGTGCATATTCTCAGATTCGGACTATCGATTCAGAACACTTTTATGTTGCCAAGTTCTTCCACGAGCACTTCTGCGTGTTTCACACTTTTCTGCAATGTACAGGGTGTTTCGGTTACTTTGGCCAGCTGAAACATCGATGTTCAATGCTATTGGCTTGCTGTGTCGATGTGAGATTTAAGAATCGATGGAGCTTGTAAATATATTTGTCGAATTACACACGCTATAGCTAAAAATTCTCGTTCACTTTTGGGATTGAATATACGTTTGGTACAAAGAATAACATCAAAAATGCAAATGTAAATTTTTGACGCTTATTTTTCGTATTGAATTTTTTTATATTAAAAATTTGGCGATTTTGTCATATAAAACGTGAAATTGCATCTCGTGACGGAAATAATGGTCCGGATACTTTTGATTGGTAGTGGTATACGTCGGAGCATTGAGTTCTCAAAATTTACGATAACTGTTTTTTTCAATTGAATGCAAACCATTTTTAAATGTCCTAGCGTTATTAATCTTTATTTAACCGGATGGTGTTGATGTTCGGTTATCAAGTTCCCTTCCAGCAACGAGCACAAATGGTTAATAACGGCTGTAATTCATTCAATGCGGTGGTCCATAGATTTTTATTCGCTTAACGTGTATTCCAAGAGAAATGGGCTAATATCCTGAGCCGTATATTCAAACTTTATTCAAACAAATGCAATTTTCCTCGTTTCGTATAATAGATACGATGTAATGATTTTTAAATTAAGTCCGTGTCCTCGTCCATTGAATGAAAAAAGAGAAACATAATAAAGACGATAATGCGAGGACTATGGTGAGTTACATTTTTCGTTTTATTAAAGCTACGTCTTCTTATTAGGTTTTGAAATAAACCATGTAGGTAGATAAAACTTAGAAAATCAAAATGGACTTATCATAGCTTCCTCGCGTGTGGTCTTTATTATGTGCATAATCTGGATAAACGATCAACTTCGTGCACTTTCTCTTAACAGAGATATTCCAAGAGAGAGATATTAGAGATGGTCGAACCGAAACACTCGATGAATCTTCATTAACCTTGTTAGTAACGCTTGCTTCTAATTAAAGGCGGAATCGAGCAGCCAAAGGTTCAGTCAGTAATTGGTCTATTCCGTGGTGAGAGTGTGTGCACCCCGGATGGTATCGATTGCCAGGAAACTGTGGACGAGCGTGACGAGTTCACGTTGACGGGGGCAGAACAGACGGAGGATTCGCCCACGAAAAACATTAGTGAATGCGAGAAAGGTAAGACATCGAACTGGTAGTGTATTGTATTGTAATACAGTATAATAATGTAAAGTTTTTAGATTTCAATGCTAATATACACAAACTTAGATTTTAAAATAAAATTTCGGAGCTTAAACGATGTAACATACAAGATCTATGTACGCAGTTTTAGAAAATATTCAAAGTTCTATTTATGATACGAACAACAAAGACTTGAGGTTTCTCAAGAAGATATAATTAATAAAGATGAAGTATAGTATCGTAAATTCAGCCAAGTGTTAAATATACTCGACATTGAATAAGGATGAAAATGTAAAAGGGCGATATTAAGAATAAAACAGTTACATTTCCTTATGGACCATGAAATGTAACATTATCAGTCGTGATTTCATTGCCACTAAATATGCAGGTTTATTACGCGACATAAACGTCGCATAGAATTTACGATTCCACTCTCTTCCAATTATATTCGAAAACCACTTACGCAAGATAAAAATTACCGAGATTTCTTGGAGTATACTATATCTGGTTACCTTCCCTTTTTATCCTTAAAACACATCGTACTTCAATGTAGCAGATACACGTGTTTCATTTTTGTAATATAATATAGTTGGCGTAATTGCCATCCGTTTCTCGTTCTCTTTCGCCTGACCCGTTTCTCGTTCCTCCCCTTATTCCTTTCGTCTGTTCCGTTCTTTCTCCTCGCTCTTCCTTATTTATACGCGAATTTATATCTCGACAATTGCATTTCGCCTGTGATGTTAATACAAATTAAATTACATATTATGAATTATATCCCTACATCGCGATAGCATTGCAGCCAACTGATAATAACTAACATCATCGAACATTACATCGACTCCTTGAGAAAACTAACCGCGAAACGTCTGAAACATACTATCGTCGGTCATAAAAACTTAAAACCCTCAAAACAGTTTCCCTATTACAGACAGCAAGAAGGGACCCACTAGACGAGTATCCATGATGGAGCTCTGTTCCATGGAGAAGTCACAATCGGACAAGTGCACGGAGAACGGATCCCATTCCCTGCCAGAGTGTTGGAATCCTCAACGGCTCCGAATGAGCTCGTTCGCATACTCGGCACAGGTTCCCAGTCTCTCGGCCGCCCTTATCACCTCTTCCTCCGAATCGTCGGAGGAGATAGACGAGGAGGAAGAGAAAGCTTGACCTTTGGGGTCCGTCGAGGGACAGACGCCATCGTTCGCGGTCGACGAGCGCCGTTTTCGTCGGCCATGGCGACGGCCACCTCGACGTTCGTTGTTCTCGTCTCTCTTACGACGACCTAGCGCTCCGGTCTGAACAGAGGACGTACCTCTAGTATCTTTCGCCCCATTCTAGGGAGATACGATCAACCTTTTAACCGAAGACGAAAATAATATTCGTTCCCCCTTTGACGATCGCCGATCTCGCTCCCTTCGACGATGGACACTTTAATAAAACCCATACTGGAGACGGCGAGCTGTTTTGACAGCTCTTGTTCTCTTCCACAGGACCAGGTTACATGACGGAAAGTACCCCTCGTTTTGACTATCGATGCTTTCATTCGCACGCAGAAACGAGTGCTTTGGGATTGCACGGGGTGTCCCAAAAATTGGTCCCTTGTTTGTTTTTTTTAAATAATTTCCGAGGGAAATAAGAAACTGTTGGTTCTTTGTGCAAGGTATAATAAGAGAAGCTTTACCCTTTTGTTTTTGTATAATTTTTAAATGAAATAAGGTAGATACCTTTTTAGCAATAATTTATTGAATCATTCGAATTATGTTTCAAGTACAATATCGGGGAGATGACCAAGATTTTTCATGTGTTTCTTACGTTATCGTTCAATTTTCTGGCGAATATTATCCTCCTTGGTCTACCACCCACTATAAGGAAATTTTCAAAATTTTTGATAATTTAGAGAATAATAGGTTTACTTGACACAAGTTCACGACCGAAAAAGAAATTAAATTATGATAGATGATTCATCGATCAATGTATGGGACTATTTCTCGGGGCACACTAAATTAGATCGTCCAATAAGTTTGTCGTCTCTACGACGTGTTTTATGAATACAAAACGATAAGCGATCAAGATGACCAATGGCCAACCTTCAATAAGATCAAGGCCAACTCGGAAAAAGCACCTGTAAAAAACGAGTCGGTGGATAGCACTTTGATTCCTACATATTTAAGCATATTTAAGAATTGTAACTGACAATTAAATTCTAGTACAAGGCAGCCCAAGAGTCTGACATTTTGAATATTCCAGAATTAACTATCCATCGATATCTAAAAAGGATAGAAATGGACCGAAGTTAAGAACACCTAAATACCAAAAAAATGAACGAACTTATTAGACGACCTAATACATTACTTAGGTAGAATTCCTCGATCTCAGAGGAGACAAACAAGTATTTTCTCGGTTGGTTTAATCGAAAGAATCGTTGATACACTGTTATATGATACAGTTGACATTGTAGTAGCGTGATTTTCGATATAGCGATGTTACCATTTTTTCAACGAGAATGATTCAGTCGAGGTTACGTTCTCTTTTGATACTCGGTGATTGTGTGAATCCGTTTTAAATATTCAACCATGAGAGTGATACAAGTGATAGAAAGAGTGCAAGAGCGAGAGATAGAGCGAAAATAAGAAAGAGAGAGAGCTATTTTTTTAAACCGGCGATACACTTCGTCTCCTCCGTAGCACTACTAATGGATGAAAAGTATTAACGAATAGATTTGGAGGAACGTTTTTTGGTAGTTGAGTTTTCAAATGCTTCCCGAGAAGAATGATTCGTCCATTGAAGGGAAATGCTTTCGATTAGCAGGAACAAAAGATTTGTTAAGCACCGACGATTCCTCGTCGACGCGTTATTTTCTGCGTGCTAAGAAAGATCGAGAACCAAAAAGCACGTGATTTCTTTCTCTTAGACGCCATAATAGCGTGTATCCCTTGTAACGACGACTCGTTTTGACGATCGCTCATTAACTTGGTATCGTGGCCTTAAAATTCCTAAAAATATCCTAGCAGCAACTCTGAACCTTCCGGTATATTGTAAAAAGAAAGAAGAGGAAAAACAAGGAGAATGCGATTGAAGGTATAAAAAGGGTGATTTGTTTTTGTGGAAAACACTCGAGGAACCTGATACGTGTTGCGTTTAAATGACGATTAAATCATGACATGTGAACGTGGTGATCTCTTTCTTTTTTCTTTTTCTTTTTTTTTTGTGTTCAATTTCTTTGGTAACACCAACGCTAAATAGTCTTTCGAAAATGAAATATATATATATATATAAATATATATATATATACATATGTGTGTGTGTATAATATATACAAGTTTGGTATTACACTTGATGCGGAACTTTGAAATCGTCGTGCGATTCGCTTTCGAGTTTATAGACGCGAGTCTAGATTTAAACACGCCATGTGGCGTATATACTGGTGTAAAGTGAAAACGGAGACGATTAATTATTCCTGTTGTATTTCGAAAATATGGAAATGTTGTGGAGAAGAGAATGAGAGACTTCAGGCCATTCTTCTGTTTCGATATTTAATAAGAGAGTATCTTTTAGGATTATTATTCATATCATTATCTGCTATTTTCTCGTTCATCATATCCTTTTCTCTAACGCTATAGGTTCGTATAATAAAAATGAAGAATACAGTTGATTAAGGAGAGATTCCAACTTATCTCCATTTCAGAGAATAATCTATTTATTATTCAGTTTCTTTGACATTATTACTTTTATTGCTGGACACATCTCTATTTAACAAATATCTGTTATTCATTTTCTTCGGTAATTTCTCTTTTCTTACGTAGCAAAAATAAAATAATTGCGCGGAATATACAATTGACCAATAAAATCCAAATTACCTCCAAATAGAGAATTTCTCAATTTTCTTCCAACGAGACTTCCAGATTTTCAAAAACAACGATGTCTCCCTTTTTAGATTACTCATCTTGTTGTTACACTAGATTTTTTGCAGCGATTCTTAAGAATTTTCAACTACGACAAAAAGAAAATACTATAGTCGGTATCCAAAACAGTAAATCTCGATATATATTCGACTTGATGTTATACTAAAACTATGCATAAATTTTAGAGAAAACTTTTTGCCTATCTTTATCTGTTTCAAACAAATTCACGAGGATCACTGCATCAAACTAGTTCGAACACAGTGATCTCTTGTATCATACAGACGAAGGATCTCTACAGTAGGAACAATAACAGCAAACAACAAAGCAAAATGTCCAAAAGATGCTCGAAAATAAAAATATCGAGCATCTCTAATAGAACTTACCATATACAATCGTCGAAATCTTTTTCACGCTCTCAAACACAAACACACACACTCACACACTCACATACACATACACATGAAAGTTGTTTAAACGAAACGCTCCTCTTCTCCTTAAGTATGGCCTTAAAAGAAGCAGAAAACAGAAAATAAAAAATAACTAACTAAGTAAATAAATAACTAACTAAGAGTCTCGTGTAGAAAAACAGCCGCGGAAGTGTCGTAGGTCTGTACTTAACGCATTGAATAAAACCACTGTACGTACATAACGAGACAAAAAACAGAAGATACCGGGAAAGATCGTAAAAAGATCGAGGGAACAGCAAAAAGAGAAGAAAAGAAAGAAATTTTTGTTAGCAAGATAACGTAGCAAGTTAATCGCGATGACTAATTTGTTACAATCGAGAACGAATGAAACAAACATTGTGACAAGACTAAGTATGAAACTATGGCGGGAAGCTGCCAAGGGAAACTCTAGAATTCCGGTTTTTATGAGAATTGAAGATTTTCATCGATTAATTAATAATTCTACACTCTGGCACTGGCGATTGATTAGATGCTTACGGAATTGAACGAAATCGATTTGTTAGCTTTCGATCGTTTAGAGATTTAGTGTTATCAACGACGGCGTTTGAATTGGTCGAAAATACGATTGTCGAGAATGATCGAAGAAACTGGAGAGTGTGAACTTCAGTGAAAATGTAATAGAGGTTTGAAATATGTATATCGAATTACTTTAATATTTAACAAAAGATGTTAAATATGATAGGTAGTTGATTCTTTTAACGGATGATAAATTTAATTAAATTCAATTAATGGTTGAATCGTATGAAGTTAAATATGAAATTAAATTAAAACATCAAATTACCTTAATAGTCGATTTCGTAAGTTCGAAAATTGTAAGAGCAAATTTAGAAATATTCATGAAGCAGAATGCGTTTGAAGGTAGTAGAAAATAATCGTATCGTGAATACAACCATCGTTAATCCTGTATTTTAACTTGCATTTCAAAAGTTGCTCTTATAAAGTTCTACGACTTCTATGAACACACGTATACGTACGTTTTCTCTAGAATTAATGATACTTTCCAAAAAAATACTTTCCACAATAGGAGTTTAGCGCTTCCAAGTTTCGAAATATTTTTCATTCCACAAATTTTCTATCTATTATCTCGAAAGTAAACTTTTCTGGAAAATCAATTTAAAAGAGCTTTAACGTGACTTTTAATACTTTTAGTAATATTTAACAGCATGATTGATCGGAATAAAATTTCATTCCTGATAGCTTTTAATTTTCAATCTATGAACGCTTCGATCGTTCGCTGTGTCCTTATTACAATAACGTTCCCTTGTTGCAAGATCGAATAAAAAATATTTCTACTTCGAAACAAAAGTATCCGACAATTTATATCTTCGACCAAGACTACGAGTAACACGATATCACAGAGTTCTTGTCAATTATGGCAGTAGGGTTTCCTTCTGACTCGTTGTTTAGGGAGGGCATTTTTCACGCACATCTCGCTTGAATAATATTTGCTTCAAAAGCGAGGGGTTTCTTTGGTGGAGATAAAGAACGATTCTCGTAAAAATCGCGACAGAGTTGAAATTTCCCTTCGTGCGATATATTCCTGGCGGCCTCTAGTTACCTAGATCAGACAAATGTCGGACTAGTCTCTAGACGCTAGTCTTTACTCTGTTGATTTGTTAAAATAAATGTTTATTTCGTAAAAAAAAATAACGTGTTTGTCTTGCAAGTATCTTCGCACTTGACAATTTCCTTTCTTTCTTGAACATTTTCCATGTCGCTATTGCGATTCCTTGCCTTTCATTTTTCCTACGTTCTTCGTTTCTAATTAAAGCATAAAACTAAGCTGATACGTCTATGAAGTCACTGAAAAATTTAGAATAAAAAGCGTTTCAACGTATAAGGAGAATGGTCACAAATTTCGCAACTGAGCAACATTTTTGGTACTTTAGCAGTTTATTATTCGATTTTACTTACTACGATTTTAATTACTTTTCTTCTTTTTATGTTCTAATTATAGCTTCTGAACTAAAAACTTTTCTAAAATTATCATAAAAACCAATTCGAAATTTTTGAGACATTGTGCAAAAAATATTTTATGATAAATTCACAATTTTCCATTCGTCTGAAATTGAAATAAAAAGAGGAAAGAATAGATAGAAATTAAAAGGCGTAGGAAATAATGAATAAAACTAAAAAAGGCCATCAAGGACAAGCAACGAAGTCTTCAACTAACTCGTCACCAACTTCTCGCTAATTAAAGCCGGAGCAATAAAACGATTAGCGACTCGTTAATGAAACTGATGCTTCAACGATCGTTTCGAGATCTAGACTGGACGATTTTGTCTTCTGTCGCGTGAATAAATATACGACCCTGGCAGTGTCGTATTTTTAGTTTGCATACCTACGTTTAGTTACGAGCATGAGTTGATCGTCGGTCTGCCCTTGAAACGAACGAAAGAGATGGAAAAACCAGAAAAATTACTAGTTGGATCAAAAGTCGATGTATGACTAGGCAAACGATATCGAGGACTTAGTTGTTGAGGCTGACAGAGATCCGGTTTTCGTGTCAATGGAAACGGTACATTATGTCTTTTAATTCTTAGCCACTACTATGAAATAGAAAGATATTGATTTTCTGCTAGGATTCTGAGGTAGCACAATAAAATTTTAAATCTGAAGTTTTTTATTGATATAATAGAGGTTCAGACATATTCAATAGGAGTTTATTTAATCGGGCACTAACTAAGATTTCTTTACAATAAATGGAAATCTGTTGTGCTTCTATTATAATACTGGAGCATTCTTTCAATTATTATAATGTTACTATTTCGTTTGATAGACGAACGTTACTTTCATTCTGTTTTTATTATCATTGAGTAATTTCGGTTTATTTGGCATCAATTAGAGCCTTATGATATGGCTGCTTTCGAATATCGATGAACTGGTATTGCCATACATAAAATACGAATCTCGTTTATTAATATGTATAATGTAAATTTCAATAATAACATATTAATAATTTTGGTAACAGAATATCAATGGTATAGTTCCAATACTGGATAACATTTTACATTGTTTGACCTGGTCGATCTCTTGTATCATCCCCTACTTTATTTTCAAAAGAAGAATTAAAAAGTTTAACTGTCTAATCAAACTAGTACGCCAATTATTTTATCAATCTAATGCCAAAGAACAAATTAAATTTACAAAAAGGAAGAACGAGGGTGGAGCAAGTTGAAAGAACAGGAATTTGTTTTAGCTGACAGCAAAGCATAAATTAAATTCGAAAAATAAAGAACGAATGAATATTAAAGAAGCTACAGAAATAAAATAGCTTTGGTTTAGAAAGTAAATCGCATCCAATTACTCAGACATCTCCCAACCGAAAAAACAGGAGAGAAAAAAGAATTGTATACCCTATTGTACAACGTACCACGACAGAAGACTTTATACAAGCTTCTTCTATCTGTTTTATCTGTCGCTATTATTCTCGAAGGTCTTAGAAGCGCTGCTGAGGAAGCTAAAAGTAGAACACGTTGTTTGGTGTAGGAACAAGGAAAACATGTATTACGAGGTAAGACAGTAACGCTAATTATTTCCATTTCCTATTACTCTCTGGCTTTATCTCTCTGGAAAGGTGATATTTCCTGTACCAGCTGGGGAACCATGCGAAAATTGCCTCCACTGCCTCACGGAAATGGGAATCGGCGTGAAAATGAACTCCATAGTAAGGTGAATTAATGTCTTCGGTATTTTCCCTCCAGGGAGCTTTTCCAAACGTCTTTGTTCACCTTCCAACAATTTCCAATGTAATCCCAACTCAGTGCACGTATAGCGGTATGTGTGGCGTTGGCGCTACACCCATCAAGGATAATTTAGCCAGAAGATTGTCGGACGTATCTTCTTAATGCATACCGAATACAACAATAGCTAATCCATTCTGAAATCGTAATGTTTTTTTTTAGACAAAAGGAATCTGAAGGGAGGAAGAATGGAAAGAGGAACTCTGAAATGCCTTAGGGTTACGATTGGCTAACCGATGAGATGAAAGGCAGGTACGTACGTGTTCAGAGTAAGGAAAAAATATAAAGGCTAAATACAGAAAAAAATCAGAAAAAGAAAGATTCGCAAGAAGTAATATACATCTTCTTTCAGAGGAAATTACAGGTCCCTCTGGATGGGTGTATTATAAGTTTTACCATCGGCCACAGGTGTAGCCGTGGCTTTGTTACAAGAAAGCAATGGTCCCCTAATCGGAGTTGCCATATCAGCTTCGTTGCTACCACCAGCGGTAAACTGCGTAAGTAACGAACGATAAACCCACCGTTGATACCATAAATATAGGGTGGAATAAATATGTGTAGGAAAACCATGCGAAAAAAAATGATAAATCCATTTTTATTGAGTTTCCGACTCCTATATTACTTGGTGATTAACATGAAATTGCTATTTTAATGTTAGTCTACGATACTAACCTATAATATTAATTATAATTAAATTCTCGATACCTTTTAAATGTGTGAGAGGATAGTAAAACACATATATAATCCCAAAATCAACTGGAAGGATAATTTTAATGTAGATTTAATGGTCACGATAATGAATTTAAAATTGCTCGTCTATAAAACAAATTCATTGTCTCGTATTTCGCCAGTTTTTTGTATAAATTATTTAAGAAGTTTAACGATCGAGTCGGCAATTCGCGTATTTTTTGCCTCCTATTTATTCACGATCACGTAAATCGAAATACATATATCTCTATATCCGCGAAAGAGACATTGAAATCGGCCAGCTATCGACACGGACAGACGGAATAATTCGCGAGGGAAGATAGATACGAAAAGAGGTATCGGCAATCGTACGGCGTTCTCATTCCATCAGGGGTGATTAATGGATGGCAGTTAATCTGACCGTGGCAATCGATGAAATTTATTCCCGCAGGGTTTATTCTGGGCTCTCTGATGTATATGGTTAATCTATCGACCGATTAAGATGCCGCACATGAAAGAAGAATAGTACACAGACTACAACACCTCGTACGTTTGTGTGCACCGATTACCTACCGGTCGAATTCTTCTGCAATGAGATAATCAGCGCGTGCTTGACCTTTGTTAACGTCATGTGCATCTTTATCACGGCCATTATTGTGTTAAAGGTAAGCAAGGTCGCGAAACAGCTGATTTCTCAAAGATAAACCACGAGAAATCGCTTCTCGCACGTAATGTCATTTCCCCAATAATTTCTCATAGCATGATATCATTGTCACGCGATTATATAACCAAATATAATAACGCTAGAGTGATATCTGCAGAGTAGATCTGCTGATTAGTTCGCTAAAAGAAAATTTATTTTTGTTAAAAAATGCTTTTTGGATCTTAAGAAGCCCTTTTTAGGGAAATTAAGAAAAATTTGTTCCTATTAATTATTAATGATAGTAACATATTCTTCCTGATATCTAATAAAAAAAGACACGATGTACTAACACGTTTATCAAATATCTTAGCTGTGCATTGTTTCTTACAATTTCCACGTGATTCAGTGCTCTTTTTCGTTATTCTAATTTTATAATTATCAATTGTAGAATTGGGAAATTCGTAAAACCATCGCTTTTGCTCGTGAAAAATGCAAAATTTTGGTCCTGCTTTTGTTTAATGAAGAACATATTCAGTATTGTTTAATTAAATGATAAAAGAAAACATAGAATATCTCTTCTGAAAGTAGATTTGTGGTTTCCAGTTAGATTAAGAAAGTAGCCGCGCCGTACACATTGACGTCATAACTACGTCTCTTTTAGGAACACGATATCCGCTTGGTCCGTGATAAGGACGTTTCACGAGATAACAGCTTCCTGAACTTGAATAACTATAATAATGGTAACTATAATATTTCTGTTACAATCTTTTTTGCTTTTGCTAGTTAAATGGAAATAAGAAAAAAATCAAGATAATTGAGAAAAAAATTAAAGTTTCTAAAATCCCTTCATTGACTTGAATTCATGACATATTTTACATTGAATTAAAGTTTTATAGTATTTAACGCAAAATTAAAAAAAGAAATATTACCAGCTTTTACGATGCATTGAGCAAGACGAAACAACGCATGTTGGAACAAACATTAAACGAAGCAGTACGTAAAGCTGTAGATGACGAAACATTCCGTAAGGTGCAAAGATCGAGTTATGGTCAACACCGTCCAGAAGAGTTAATTAAAATACTAGAAATCTCGTAATTTATAGCGATATCTTACGTATGCGTAGATTTAAAAGCTATCCACCATTTACGCAGTTTACACCAAAACTTGGCTAGCTCCCCGCTAGCAACGAAATACGTAGAATTAGAAATATTGAACAGACGCCAGAGGCATCGCCCAGTGGCTTTAACCCAGAAGGTTTGGGTAATTCTGGCAGCACAAGTGAAGATTTTGCCGCACTCGATCGAATGATTACCTATCTTTTGGGACAATCGAGTAACGTCAGCTCTGGCCATTTGGATTCTTGGCACCGTTCCTATAAGACAAGTGCAAGAGTTTACAAACAATTACATAGCGCGGTACCATTGCGAAAGGAGGCGTCATTGGCTCTAACATCGATACAACGTCTCTTTAACCGCGCAGTTAAGTAGATTGGTGTTGAAATTTGTATATTGTAGATAAAATGAATATAGACGATACATATATTTCCCAGCGTAACACAAATTTTATTAAAGATATATGAGATTACTGCATTTCCATCATAACAGATTAAATAGCTTCGAAAATTGAAGAGTAAGATCTTAAGTTGTATTAATCTTCGATAGAAGATGGCTCGGTTCCAAAGTATCGATCGCCAAAGTTACCGATACCGGGCAGTACGTAAAACTTTTCATTTATCACAGGATCTAAGGCAGACGTCACAATTTTTACGCGTGGAAATGCGTAAGCTATCGAATGCACGCCTGATTCTGCCATAAGTAGAGATACGAGTAACACGTTGTCCTCAGCAACATCATGATCCAATAAAACTCTAATAGCCATAATAGCTGCCGCACCCGTTGCTACTGTTGCATCCATTAATATCACTTTGTAGTCTTTAATATCTTTTGGTAATCGAAGGTAATAAAGCTGAAGAAAATATTGATAATTTTCATGTCAATATTTAAATGATCATGGTAAATTACAAGAGTAAATTACATCATTTACCTCTGGTTCTCCGGTCTGTTGGTTGGTTTGTATAAGTATCTTTCCTATTCTAATGTCTTTGCATACATCCCTAACAGCTTGTTCCATAGTTTCACCGGCACGCAAAATGGAAACACCGCATATTTTATCTGTAGCGGCGCGTTTTCCGTGATATAATACTCCTTGTGGTGTTTCTACTCTTACATCCTATAAACCCGTGTTTGTAAGTGGCAATTAAAAGTCACATCTCACTAGCGCTGTGTATTAAAATTTACCTCGAAAGGTAGAAGAGACAACGCGTATTCGATAACCAAACGTATTAGACGTTTGGAATAAAATATAAATTCATCTCTGTATGTTTCTTTGTTTCTTATAAATGTGTGGAGACCCTTAATCTGTGGTGTATCTGGAAGCAGGTAGAGAGAAGATGGCAATGGCTGACCAATATAAGAATGAGCTAATTTTTCTCTGAGTTTGAAACCCCTCTAGAACAAGAAACGAACTAAAGTAAACATAATAAGAGAGAGCAACATTTACGAAACCGATTATTTTACCAGTTGAAGCTGAGTGTGTACATGCTGTACAATGAGTTCTATCGCGACTTCATTATCTCCACCACGAGGTACGATAATATCCGCGTGAACCATGAATGGAGCTATATAATAATAAAAAGCGGGTTGTACCATAGTGCTGTATTGCTTTAGCACACCCTCCAAGTCCCTCCCTCTTTGCGATATATCTCTACGCAATCTTCGAGCAAGCCTCACATCGGCATCAGTATCAACAAACACCTTCATGTCGCACATCTTAACCAATCGAAGGAAGCAGATCAGTGGTAATTTGATTTTTACTTTCGTACCTTACTGCTGTTATTCAAACCCACTCATTCTGCTTTCCTGACAATATATCAACTTACCTTCAAAACGTCGACATTGTAGAACGTCAATATTCCCTCAAATATAATCACATTGGCACCATACATTGTTTTCTTTAAAATAAAAAGCAAACAACATTATATGCGCAATGTATGTTTAACTCTTGTACATTTATCAATATCTACATACAGTTCTACTTTCTCTGCGATGTGTTACAAAATTATAGATAGGAACCTCCACCATTCTACCTTCCTTTAAACGCTGTAGCGTTGTTTTGAGTAACTCGAAATCAAATGCATCTGGATGATCGAAATTGTACTCGTTCCGCGCAGCCATATCATGTTGTTTTTCATTTAACACCTATGAGAAAAATTGGATATACTATTTGCATTCTTCTGTATGCAATAATATTTATAAGTTTCTCATACTTTGTAAAATGAATCCATGCTAAGAAGTGTTACCCAAGGCACATCTAGAGACTCTATAATTTTTGTTGCAACTGTGGTTTTTCCAGATGCACTGCCCCCACAAATACCTAAAACAAGACTATTAATAGCATTTTACATTCTTTTCTGTTAAAGTAATAAATATATCTTATGTTTCTATTACTAACCAATTACAAAGGGTTCTACTTGCTGACCAGCTGAATTGTACCATGGTGGTCTACCAGCTGTATATATTGTTCTTGTTTTACTTCTAAGGATAGATTCTGCAGAAGTTTTTTTGCTAGACTGAGATAAACTAGTAGTACGTTGCCTTCTTGACCTTGGTGATCTCTGAGAACCTTTCATATAAAAACAGTTTCTGTTAATTCATTGCAGAAATTATGCAAGGTTGCATCGTACAATTAATTAAATTTCCAGAAAAATACGTAAAATCAAGGCTAAAGGTTTTCTCTTAACTAGTACGTAGGATAAAGGGTAAAGGATAAAGGTACTTTTGAAAGTTTTAACTGTTTTCTTCAAATGACAAAAAGATTCTACTTCAGTAAACCAAGTACATCCTGTTTGCCAAACACAAGTACTCCATATCAATGATTCTGTAAATAATTGGTATATCACTTATTTACTTCGAGAAATAAGTAAGAAGTAAGAATATTCCGAAAAGTGATACAGTGAAAAGAAATTGGATGAAATCTCACCTGTGGAAGGTGGCCTCGGAGATTGTGGAGTAGGTGTCCTAATATCAGAACGTTTGCATCGCTCAGCATCCTCGCATAACTCGTCGGCAAAAAAAATTTCCTTCTCGTCCAAACACACTTCAGTATCGTCGCTATAGCACAGTAAATTCAATGCATATTCGACTCGACAGACGAAACAGATGGTAAAATATTGTGGTTTACCTTTCAGAACTCGCCGAGCTTGGTGGATCAAAGTGCTGCATTTTAGCTGCCATATTTTTAATCACGTATAAGAGAAATTACGTATTATTACAATACGTTTTACCAGGTTCCTCTTCCACATGCATCTGAATCTGTACTGACAGAAACTACAAACTATAAAGACAGGTAACGACACGAAATCGTAGATATTTTTCATTGCCACCTATCGCTCATGTTCCGAAGCAATTTTTCTACGCTTATTACCCAGTGATGGGTATTTGAATATTACATATGTACATATCCTTCTTAAATAATCTAATACAATAATCTTTAACATTTATATTTCTAATCCATTGATTAATTAAATTAGTATTTATGAAGTTTTGGATGAATTTTGAATAACGTTCGATAAAGAAATAGAAACTCTCGCATGTATGTATATAGTAATATTGGTCCTGTTGAACCCATTACTACCCTTCATATACAGCATTCATATACAACATTCATCAATATATTTTCCCGCCTGATCCAAATGTTGAAAATCAAGCGAAAAATTATTTTAGTCATTAACAATATGCTAATCGATTTTCCAAGCAAAAATCGCTTGAAAGTAACTGTAAAATATGTTCACTGCATAAAAAATTATATCGCATCGCAAAATATTCAGAATGTATGATGCGCATCGATACGAAACGAACAAAGTACAGATGTATAAGCGTTAATGCGAAATCGATAAAAGAAGTAATAACTAAACTGCAGTTTATGCAGAATATTTATAATATGTAAAAATATACAAACTATCCAAAGTAAACCAGTATATTTAGAAAAAAGAATAATATTTAGAAATCGAAATAAATCTCTAAGTTCCACTTCTCTGATTGCGCTCAGGGAAACATGAATTTACATAAACATCCGCAGTCTAGTAATAACTTTGTGCGTATGTGTACCGTTAGTATCCAGGTGATTTAAAATTATTCTTGCAGTGGTGGTGACCTCCCGTGGTAGATGAAATATTCGCAATTGAACCCGGTAGAGTTTCGCGATTACCGCTAGTTACGATAAAGATACAGTTGAACATATTACGGATTGTTGATCGGTTAATAAATCAGTAAGCTTTGTTCATACCTGTGACTAAAAGCAAAGTGCAAAGTTACCCCGATGCTTCTGCGTGCTGGTCTGTTGTGTGACGTCGTACTGTCTTTTAATAGTCAGCCCCTGTGACCGGTTTTTCCGTCGTTAACAAGGCACCGTTGTACGTTGAGACGCGCCCTCATCCGACCTTGAAACCTATAATCGTTTATAGCGTTCGATGTTCGAAAAATCGTCTACAAAACTATTAATCGTGCTCCACAGGTTCGAATCTTTTTTGTTTTCTTCGACACCTTGTTAACAAGAAGCAACAGTGAAATGGCAAAAAAGACGTACGATCTGTTGTTCAAGTTGCTGCTGATCGGTGATTCCGGAGTTGGCAAAACTTGTATATTGTTTAGATTTTCGGACGATGCATTTTCAACGACATTTATTTCCACAATAGGTAAGGGAAGTTGTCGAAATAATTATCATTCGTGGATTTCCTCGATCAAATCGTCCGTTATCGTGAATTTTTTTTCTGTATAGTAGGTTATGCTACTAAAATAATAATATTGTAAACTGAAGTTAATGAACAATAAATAATTGAATATTGAAGTGTGATTGTCTTATTACATTAAGTGTATAAAGAAATTTGCGTTTCTGAATTCATATTTTGACAACGTTGTCTTCAAAGTTGATTGTTTTATGTAAATAAATGCTATTATACTATGGAATATGTTAGATATATGAACAATATGCTTTTTGTCATTTAGGTATCGATTTTAAAATCAAGACAGTGGAATTAAGAGGAAAGAAAATCAAGTTACAGATATGGTAAGTTGTGAAATATTGAATTTTTCTAAACGGTCCTTAACCTGTATATTTACAGGGATACAGCCGGTCAAGAAAGATTTCATACCATTACTACATCATATTACAGAGGTGCAATGGGTATTATGCTTGTTTATGACATTACTAACGAAAAGACATTTGAAAATATTGTTAAATGGCTGAGAAATATCGATGAAGTAAGTATGATTGTAAACTGTTTTATCCGTACATAAATATAGCCATTTATAATCATTATTTATTTTTTCTTCTTAATTAATTTTAGCATGCAAATGAAGATGTGGAAAAGATGATACTGGGGAACAAAAGCGATATGGAAGACAAGCGTGTTGTTAGCACAGGAAGAGGAGAAGCGGTAAAGCAGCTACAATTTGAATTGTATATGAGTTACAAACGTGTCACAAACTAATAAATTAATATCCTCCTTTAGATAGCGCGAGAGCATGGAATCAGATTTATGGAAACATCCGCAAAAGCAAATATTAACATTGACCGTGCATTTAGTGAATTAACCGAAGCAATATTGGAGAAAACTCATGGAAAGGAACCACAAGATGCTCCTGATAGAGTAACGGTTGATAGAAGGGTGGAAAGGAATTCTAATCGGTGCTGCTAATCTTATATTATTTATTTTAACAGCGCATAATATACTATATATCAGCTCGTGCCACTCAAAATAGATCTGTGGATAGATTTAGAGCATAATTTAAAAAAGCATAATAGTATAATTAAACTCTTCACAACACTGCCTAATAAAATTCAATTGAACTTATTTAATGAGATTTCTAATAAAGATATATCCAAATTTACTTAAAAAAATATAGAAGGAAATAATTCCAATTTGGAAGTGAAGTTTTTTAATTATACCTGGATTTCAAAGGGTGGGTTATAAATGCTATTTGTCACATATATGACTGTATACTTATAAATGTACTTATAAATGTGTCTATTGCATGTATACAAGCATTAAGCTCCATCACAGCTTTTATAATGAACACAACAAATCAATAATATATACTGCTGATGGAGCTTTGTTTTCCATGTGAAACTCCATGCGTTGTTGCACGAACAAAGTCAACTAGGAACAATTTGTTTGTTATGAGGCTGCAATTTGTTACCATAATGAGAAGAGTGAGAATGAATGAGGGCTTTTGATCTTAAAAAAACCTATGTGGACATTGAATGCTTTTTCATACGGATATCGCACTACATATGCTTATTTACATCTTAAGTTAAAATCTAAAAGCTTAAGTCCAAGAGCTTTTCCTACTTGTGTAAGACTAATTTACTACAAATATAAATATTCACGATTTCGAAGTAATTGTTCTTGTTTCCCTTTGCAATACATTTAACTTATAGTAATAGATACTTGATAAAACTGGCTTTATATATAATATGTCAATAGTAGTATTACGAATAATTATCACAATATATATAGTTTCGGTCTTATAATGTATCAGTAAAATGATTAGTACTTGTGATAGTGATTTTAATACCGGTATCGGAATATTCATCATATACATATATATAGGGGAACGAATATACATGGATCGGGGAAGTGTTTCAATATGATCAAAAGGGATAATCTATGACAGAAATGCACGCATGTTATGAGGAAATTTAATCAAATACTGTACAGATAGTGAATACTGTACAAATACTATACAGATATGCTATAGTGTTTACAATATCCCATTCAAGGAAAGTAATCGAAATAAGTAGGCCATATTTTGGTGAACAGGGCTATTTTTCAAGTTTCGAGTTTTAGAATTTTGTTTTGAAGTTCCGCCACCTTACTTCTCGTTAAAGAATTGGAATTGGTTATTGTAGGATAGCTGGGCAGACCATGAAATGATTAAACAATTAACTGTATTTAAACGTTTATTGAAATCTTTTAGTAATGTGCAATGCAGAATTTATATAAATTATATTATGAATATTAATATAACTAAGTTAAATAAATCCTCATATTAACGCTATCTTCGTCTAACACATATATATATATATCTCTGTCTTTGTTGAACAATCTCGTGTTCTTTGTCTACGGACAAACCATGTGCTGACATCTATCGAAGACGGAAGGAACAGCGACTTAAGGCATGTGAGGATAGATGGCACTACATGGTTTGATAATAGATAAATAACGCAAGATTGTGCGACAAGGACAGACTATATGAACGGTTGTAGACAAAGAAGGTTGAATAGAGGGTTGCCTAGTAATAGGCGCGTTGCATTGCGTAGCTTAGCTTCGCCTAAGATTTCTATTATATGCTGGATCATCCGAGCAAAAATTCTCGAAGCCCAGATTCGTAACAAATGAAAACTTATTTCTACTTAACTGGGATGCTACAAATTTTGATTTAGAAAATTGTATCTGTAATTGTATTTGAAAGAAAATTACAAATGTCAACAAACCATTTCTTACAGTCGCCATGTTTGACTCATTGAAATTTGCTAATGAAATTCGTACATGACAAAATCATCTCGTCTAGCATCGCTGGTATTTTTTGTCCTTGTCGTATATTATCGCTATCTTCGTTTAACAGTAAATATATATCTGTCCTTATTGTACAGTATCGCTTCCTTTGTCTAGCACGTGTATTTATTCCTATCCTTGTCGCACAATCTTGCGTTCTTTGACTACGGACAAACCATGTGCTGACATCTACTGAAAGTGGAAGGAACAGCGACTTGGAGAATGTGAGGACAGATGGCGCTACATGATTTAACCGTAGACAAAGCAGCAAGATAGTGCGACAAACCATGTGCTGACATCTACTGAAGGCGGAAGGAACAGCGACTTGGAGAATGTGAGGATAGATGGCACTACGTGATTTGTCCGTAGACAAAGAACGCAAAATTTTGTGACAAGGACAGACTATATGAACGGTTCTAGACAAAGAGGGCAGTGGTGTGCAAAAAGGACAGATACATATGTCGTGTTTAAAGAGAGCTGTAGTATACGACATGGGCAAAAATATAAATCAATTGCACCTTTCAAACGCTTCTTTTGCGATCGTATCATCCTAATTAGATTCTGAGCTTTCTTCCTACACTCCTTTTAACTGTAAACGGTGTGAACGAAGATTCGTAAACTCTTCTCAGTCGACGATGACCGTTAAACAATTTCAGTAGTTTCAATAACACCAAATAAATTTATTTCTTATTAATATTATTCAGAAAAGATTACAGTACACTTAGGTTTAATTTATCATATTGTAAGACAAGTGAAATTAATATTTCTTCTGTGTGTTACAGGATTACTTGGTGCTACTCTGGTGCAACATCAGAAAACCTCAACAGGATGCACCAAATCTTCACCACGTCAACAAAATCGATCGTAGTTAATGCTAAATACCTATAATTACTTATAATTTATTATGTCATGAGTTTTATAATTATGTTTAAGATTTATCAATGCATTTAGATTGTAGATTGTAATAAGTTATATATTATTGACTATAAGTTATTTTAGCTAATTCTCTATATTATACAGATACTTAAGTGCATGAATCACTAAAAATTTAACCTTTTTTTAAGGGAATTTAAAAACCTTTTTACTTATCCTCAACCCTGTCGATCTCCCATCCTCTTCTCTCGTCATTTTCACAAACTAGAATAAGTCGGAACTCAAAAATACGTGGAATGGACGTCATGTCCAAGAATCGCCGGATTCGTGCCATCTCCTATGCTGGCATGTTTCCTGATACAAAATCATCGGAAACTTCGGTCGAAATCTCGAAAATTTACGTTTTGCACGAAAACATGTTTTGCTGTCGAGGTTTTCAATGATTTCGAATGCTTCATACACTCTTTTCTTCTCTTGCTAGTACTTGCCATTTTTCGCGAAATCCTTCGTTATTTTTTATAAACGAATTTTTAAACCTACGAGGATTGAAAAGGATTTGAGAATTGTGAATGTTCAGCGAACTTTAAATAATTAAATGCTTTCTTCATTTGCAAAATAAGATTCTTTTAGTTTATTCATTTCGCAAGTTTGCAATAATTGTACAAATTTACAATGAAGTTATAGTTTTCTGTATAATAATTGGTATAACTGTGTACTTTTACAATAATTTGCATTCGTCTCTCGATGAATGGTGCCGAAAGAACTATTCTCATACGAAAATAACGATCAAATCTTGTAAGTGCACGTGGTACGTCGCGGGCGTTGTGTTTTATTTGTCTCTTCTTTGATTCCACAGTCAACGCCTACTTTTGGCCAACGGTGTACGGTCCGATAGGAATGTAGCCTTCCCTTCTCGTCAAGCATTTTCATGTTTCTAGACCAAGAAGGCACAAATCTGCGTATAGTTCGACCATTTGACCGATAGAGGCGGTAATTCATGGAGCGTACTTTTGGCTGAATTTCTTCCATGCTAATCGGCGATCTCCTTACTCATCTCTGTCGTAGCTCTTGGAGACATATTTGAAATTTGAGAGTCAAAGACCTTCGGTATGACCCTTGAAGATGGATATAAAGTCGTACATTACTGGCGTACGTCTTGAATATGCATTTGAAAGTTGAAAATCTCAAAGGTGACCCCTCTTAAAAACGTATTTGATCTATAGAAGCAGACGGTAAATTATTAAAAATATTAAATAATGGCTAAAAGTGCTGAATAAGCAGAACAATTGCTACGAACAAGGGAAAATTCACAGTTGACTAATACGTATAAATATGAGAATAAACGATGTTGCGATGTGTACGCAGTTTGTAAATATACGTGTAGATAAGGAAAACAATAGAAATGCGAAAATGAAGAATATGGATCGGATGACCGAGGGATGACTGTTGATAATGTAGAGGAAGAGGATGCTATTTCACTTTTCTGTTTCTTCGTATTTCTTTTCTTTTACCGAACGTTTTTTTCACTAAAGTACATATTTCTGAGCCGTCATTTAAGATCTCACCCTACATGAATAATTTATTAGTTTTATGTAACACTTAGAAATACCATAGAGATAAATTAACGATTCGATCGCTGTAGATAAATTATCGAACAATGGTAAAACTGCGAAACTCCATTTTAGTCAAGCTAATGAGAATTTTTACGATTAAGATGATAACACATCGATATTAAGAAAAATCAAAGCAAAGTAGTTAACTTGTAAAGAAATAGGATATAAGGTGATTATCTTGTTCGATATTCTTATTGCATATAGCGCGTCTTTCCCGAATTTTCGTATCCTTTTCTCAATTCCTAACACGGATGAATTCTATCGGATCGTCAATTATCGATCGATTTTAGGAAACAAATTTTACAGTCTGATCGTACGCTTTCATGTCGCGTTCTCTTTCGACACGATTACCTAAATATTTCGAACCGTGTACAGCTAAATGATTTAGGCGTAGTGTACGTGTATTTCGATAGGATCGCGACTCTGTAGCAGATATTACGCCAGCCAAGGACAGTTTTACTCGTGTTCCGATATCCATGACGAATTCGGTAGGTTAGCCAGCCCTTCGTGTAACGATGACACGGATCGAAACGTGGACGAGGCGCGCGACTGATACTGGGAATGGTGCGGGCTCGCGCGTCCGCTAGCTGGATTCGTTTCCCGGGACGGAACGTTCTCGTTACCTCGTGATAACGTCACTTCGGGCATGTGTAGAAGGGTGAAACTCGACTTAGTTCAATACCGGACGCCGAGGCGTTCGGTCCGTCTGAAACGTTTGCGATTTCTGCTCGGACGGAACGAATTACAGAATACATTTCAGACACGCGTTTTATTTGTCTGTGTGCGACAGAGAGTCAAACCAAATTTTGAAATATAATAAAGTAACTTCGTTCCTGGTTGTTCGCGATATGCGTATTTTTAAAATATTTCTAGACTCGCGCATCCCCTTCTGGTATACACGCAAACAGAAAAAGAGAGAACTGTTTCACCGTTGTTCCTCGTCGCGGAAAGAGAAACGGTAAGATGAAATTTCGAACGATACACTTGTATACTTAACCGAGCCTATCAACGTATCGATACATGTTTCCTGTTTTCAAATATCGACGATTTATCTGTCGGCCGTTTTAATTCCACTGGCAATACCTAATTTTCCGTTAAGCTTGCTGCTTTCCCTTCTTCGATAAATTTCACTGCGGGTGGAAACGCGGGTTATTCTCGTTGATCGAATATACCAACTAATTCGATCGTTGATACTCGAAAATTGTAACGCAATTGTCGTTTGTCGCTGAAAAAATAATACGCAAGGCTCTGCGACATATAAATATTCTATCAGGTAGAATTGGACGTTCGATTCGTTGAAATCATTGGTACGGATTGGAGCAGGATTGCTGTTTCAAAGTTACTGTAACCCTGCGATTATTATACATTGATAATTATAGGGAATGAGTGACAGCAAGCACGGGGTATTGTTTGCAAATATTTTCAACGTCGTTAAGTATCAAATGTAGCGGAAAATGTGTTTACAGCAAATTGATCTACCGTGATTAAACGATTCACCTTTTTTTTACGAAAAGATTGTGCACGCTCTAGTTGTCGCCGCTTACCACATTCTGTGGACGCTGGAGACACCGTTACCGATATTTCCGCGCGTTTTTTTCCGATAATTCGCCATAAATAAACGAACAAATAAAGTTATCCGTGTAATTCGAAGGAAATCGAGGAATTCCGTACCAATGATCGACGTATGTATTCATCGTACGAACACGGTTTTGCGTTTTCGTCGCCAACACGTCGCTATGAGAAAAGAAAAAAGTAAATGGAAATGGGGGAAAGGGGGGAAAATAAAAGAGAATGTCGCTTACACGATTAGGTTGTTGCAGTTGAAATTCAAAGGACATTGGCATTTTACCGTGAGGCCAGTCGAGAAACGAAAAATTAGAAGAACAGAAGAAAAATTGTCTCTTTCGGTCTCGATCTCTCTTTGTTAAAGTCTGTTAAGCGTAGGGCTACGATAGTAAGAGAGTATAACGGTACGTAGCTGACGATACGTCGTACGATCCGTTGGTGGGGCGGCTCCAGATTTGTCGGTTTCCGGATCTAAACGATCGTTTTATCCCGTACACAGCGAAGATACAAAAAGAAGGCGAATACGGAGACAAATAGATACGGGTCAATAGGTTAGCTGCTGAGGAAAAAGGAGAGCATCGAGTAAGCTACGGGGCGAAAACGGTAAACAGGGTGGTTACAGGCCCATGGCCGGGAACTCTTTTCGCCGGCTTTGGTCGTGGATCTCGATCATGATCCTGCCCGGATGTTTGTTTTCTTCGAATGGCGAACAAGTTCCATGCGTTTCTTATTTGTCGGATACGATCGAGGAGAGTTACAACGAGAGCAAAGCGGAAGTAATGCTTTTCTTAAGAGAAGATTGCAACAGCGAGACGAATACCACCGACATGGCCACGGATATTCAAGACTATTTCGATCGATTTAATTTCGATGTGCAGATCACCGTTATACCCTTGTCGCGTGAGTATCTTACTTGTACGCAGCATCGTTCCATTCGTAAATTCTTCGCCACGCTGTATCCGTCCTTGTCACACATACATAAGTGATACGTTGCTACGATACATTTCCGCGTCCACCATAACGGAACGTAAGGGATCCAACATTTTTCTCTCCTCCCTAGTGTCGTGCGAAACGAAAACTTGGGGCCTCGAAGCTCTGTTACGTGTACTTGGCGAAAGAAGGGCAAAAGCTCTCGTAGCCGCTCTTGACTCACCTATGTGCGAAGTTACCGTTAAACTCGCGCATCTCTGGAACATGCCGTTGTTCACATGGACTTGTCCTTTGGTAAGCGAATTAAACACCAAACAGTAGTACACGCGCACTGTGCCTTCTTCGTTCCAATTCTTTTGTTCCCAACTTTCTATGTACACGTAAGCAAGTACCTAAGCCTAATCGTAAGTACGTTGTACAAACGTTCCGACCGATATATACGTACGCAATCACGGTAATCGTTTCAGAAAGACTCGGAGGAAAGGCAAGTTTCATCGATCGTTAGGTTGTCGCCGTCGTTACCTATGATAGCGAAAGCCCTTGCGGAGATGCTGATACACTTACAATGGAAAACCGTAGCGATTATAGGAACAGGTAAATTTTCATTTCTGTTTCTCCTTTCGTCGGTAATATCGTGTAATCGTCGTAGCGTTGTTTTACGACTCTGAATCGACGGAGATCTGCGAAGAAAGCAGCCGCACGATCGACCTTGACGTTGAAGTTCAAGATCAAATCTTTTTTTATCATTCCACTCATCGCGAGAAGGAAAAGTCTGGGAGAAGCTATTTTTTCTTTCGAAAAAGGAAGTTGAAGTTCCGGTGCTTCGAAAACTCGCTTTATTTGCAATTTGCGATTACGTTTTGCGGTTAGACGCAGGAAAAGTGGCATCTATCGTCGCGCGTACGTAGAAGTTCATCGTCAAATCGTTCGCACGACGATTCTCGGAAGATGCTTACGGTATCCCGAGAATCTCGGCTGCTGCTGATACTTTTCGACAGATCGAAGAATGATCGACACATACGATGCATATAGGTAATACACTGAGGAAAGAACGAGGCTGTATATCTTATTACCGAAAGTGTATCTCGTATCTTATACGTATCAGCGTTTTGGATAAATCGTAGCGCGTTTATACAACGCTGCAGATTGTATTCCTTTCGAGTTCGCTGACGGACGAGTATAAAATTACGGGAGAGTAAATATACGTACACGATGTTACAGATCACGAGCCATGGATGAGTCTCGAGAGAGCATTGTTGAATTCTTTGCAAAGTATCGGTGCTGTGGTACGACGGCGCGCGGTATTGCCACGGCGAGCTTCTTTCGAACAAATTCGAAAAATCCTTCGCACCGTTTACAACGTTTCTCGCAGAGGTGAGGATCACTTTTGTACTTTTTTCTTTTTTTTTCATGCCTTCCAATTTTCGATCGAATTGCTTTGGCTTTTGGTTCGTCCAACTTATCTCGACGCCTTTTAAAACGCTTTTTCAAACGCTTACACGTACATGTATCGCTATCCGTGTGTACACCGTAACGTGTTAATGCGATTCAAATGCGATTCACGATTTCATTTTCGATTGCACGCAGTTACGGTGTTATGTCTACCCACGTCCGACGAAGACGGATTAATAACTCGTGTCCTCTCCGAGATAGATAACGTACAGCAATCCTCTAATTCCATGTGGGACTCTATGACCGTGATTGTTCATACGGAAGACGATGACCTCTTCCTACCATCCGGAAACACTTCGATTTCTTATTTCGATTCAGCAACGTCCAACGTTTCGCTGGCAACACTAACACCCTTGAATCTCTCTGCTTCTGCCTCGAACGTGTCCTACGAAACGACATTTGACGACTACGATGACAGCATAGCGGTAGCAAACACGTTGGAGGAAGCGGAAGAGCAAGAAACCAGGCAACGACCACGGAATAAATCAAAGACAAGTAACCGATTCCACCCGCCAAGAAACTTGAGCTCAACTTTTCTAGAAAGATTGATCACGATAACACCCCTCGATTACAGGTACGGTCAAGTTTTATTCAAACTGTTGCCACCTTCTACTTATGTAATTTATATAACGCGTGTACATGTATAACAACCTGTTGAAGATGGATGATAAACCGGAAGCGTATGCGTTCTTCTACAGATATGACGTAGAAAAGGTATTCGAGGGCGTAGAACGATATATGGTACCGACGTTGATGGACCGTTTGAACGAAACTCTTAATATCTTAATGAACGACAATTCTAGTATAAATGCATTCAATAACAAGATCTACACGTACGTTATGCTGGACTGGCGTGTCGACGCCTGGAAACCTATAATGATCACCGTGGAGGGACGTGAAAAATTGTTTGTTAGAAAGTTATCGACGAATGCGGTGGCTTTTCGTAATATGAACGACACTGATCTTCCGAGATGCAACATTGACGTAAACGGGATTCCCTTTATCGATTGTACAGGTAAGAGAGCAACAAAAAATAAATCAACTGACACGTAGGTCTTTGTACGATATAGCGTGTAACGTAGATCGATAAAGAAATGAATCGATCAGTGACAATCTGCGTATCTTTGTTCGTTAAAATGAAAAGAGACGTTCATAAAGCGGCGTGTAAAATTAGAATTTGTCGGGAAACGTTGTCTTAACGTACCGTTAAATTTCGTTAAATCTAAGTATCTATATCTACGATACTTGGATCAGATTAGGTGAAATTTTTCCATGAATTTTCTAAAGTATCCCACTTTTACAGAGAATGCTTCCGACGAATCAGCATTGCGTATCGCACATATCGTGACTATCATCCTGGGATCGCTCTTATTAACTGTGTTCGCAATATCGGTCGCAATCTTGATTAGGTAACGAATCGATGTATAATATACGTGTAAAGTGTTATTTTACTTGGTATTTTCCGAATAACCACGACTTATCTTGTGTAAATGTCATAAATGTGGTAATCAAAATGTCCTTTGAACCTTAGAAAGAAGTTACTTAAGAAGAGAATGTCCAAGGGTACGTACAAGATCATTTTAACCACGTCGGATTTCGTGTTTCCTCAAGTGCCTCAAGTAGATTCCAGAAGGGTAAGTTGAAAATCTGTAATGCGAATTTTATGTATATAAAATTTCCCACGAGGAACAAAGTTGACGGCAAGTTGTGCAGGTGGATGAGGGTATCGAGAGAATGTTATGCTGTTGGTTGCAACAACTGCAAGAGTTTGGTGGGCCCGAAGTAGAAAAGCCAGATCTACTTCAACTAGGTAGCGTATCTTCCCTGAAACCATGTTTACGAACTAGCACAGGAAATCTGACGCGTCATAATTTCTTGAAGGATCCTCGTGCAAGATACAACGTGAGTATACGCGTATGAAATTAACGAATGAATACGTATTCGTATGGATAGAGATACGTGTAATTGTCTGTCCGGGACCATGCAAGCAATATACAATTTTCTGTTATGTCGCGTTCATGGCAGGGTGACTTTGTGCAACTGAAAGAACTACCAACTCAGGGTACGTTTGAACTGAAAAGCAAAACTATGGATGTATTGGCCATGGTAAGAATATTCTCCTATTCGACGATATCCAATGTCGACTATTAACATCGAGATGAAATAAAAAGCGTTTGACGATCGCGTTTTTCCCCTATTTTCGATCGTAGATCCACGGTCTGCGTCATGAAAATCTCAATCCTCTGATAGGATGTTTGAACGAACCGACAAGACCGTGCCTTGTTTACGAATATTGTTCAAGAGGATCGTTGGAAGACGTACTGGTGCAGGACGAGATCAAGCTCGATTGGTCCTTCAGATTATCGTTCCTCACCGATCTCGTGCGGGTAAATGAAACAATTATTTAGAATTTTTAACACATTGCGTACGGCACTCTGTTCGCTCAACGGGCTTCCAGGATCAACGCATTATCGAGCGCTTCGATAAACCTTTGTGCAATGCATATATACACTTTTTAAAGTCACATTTACAAGATATTCTTAAATATTACTACGTATTTCTTATACATCTATCTAGTACGTAGGCTTTTCTTTACAGCTTGACCATTATTTATTATATAAATAAAATTAAATCGATCGATCATCATTTATTTTACAAACTTGAATAATGCTTCGGAGCAGATAATATCTGGTGAAACATTCTCTTTTGTGCACTGGTATTTGTCATAATTTGCAATTATATCTGGTTTCGCTCCTTTCTCCATTGGTAACGTAACAAAAAGATCAATTTATTTTCAATTTCTCGTGTCGTCGATCGCGCGCATGAAAAAACATTAAAACGAGATATCTCGTAACCCGGTCACAAAGTTCGCTTTGCTATGTGCAAGATATTTCGTGACCCATACGCAATGCGTTAAATTATACCGATATATCTTCGAGTATTTATCTAAGAAGAAAGAAAAGAGAAAGAATATCATGTATGCGAATTTGTGCGTGTATGTGACGTGTGAAATTTGTTGGTTTCTGTTTAAAGGGTATGAGATATCTTCATGGTACACCAGTGCGTGTACACGGTTATCTCACTTCGCGAAATTGCGTCATCGATGCCCGCTGGGTTCTCAAGGTAACCGATTATGGACTGCCTGTTTTTCACGAAGCACAAAATATCGTTCCTCCGGAAAAAACCGCTAGGGGTATGATGATTCCCGTTAGTTTTTTTATACGAAACAAATGCAAATTTCGAACGATGGAATAACGTTTTCCCTAACGCGCTCGCGTTTAGATCTTTTGTGGACGGCACCCGAACTATTGAGGCAACCGAATCTTCGAAAGAAGGGAACGCAAGCCGGAGATGTTTACAGTTTTGGTATTATTATGCAGGAAGTGGTAGTTCGTGGGGAACCATTTTGCATGCTCGCTTTGTCCCCGGAAGGTAATTAACGAAACGAAAATCCTCTATATCCAACGTACAAGTTTCTCCGTAGAAATATATATTTCACCTTGCTGTGTGCAGACATCATCGAAAAAGTGATGAAACCACCGCCACTGATTCGGCCGTCTGTAAGCAAAGGTGCTGCACCACCGGAAGCGATAAATATCATGCGTCAATGTTGGGCAGAGGCAGCGGACATGAGACCCGATTTTAACGATGTCCACGATCTCTTCAAGAAGCTCAATCATGGAAGGTAAATGGTTATTATGTTTCTGTATACCTACCCGTGCTTAGCGCTACTGTAGATCGTTGTTCGTTTCACACATCTAGTTAATCTGTATCTGTAGAAAAGTCAATATCGTCGATACGATGTTTCAAATGTTGGAAAAGTATTCGAACAATCTGGAAGAGCTGATACGCGAGCGCACGGAGCAACTAGACATGGAAAAGAAGAAAACGGAACAGCTATTGAATCGAATGTTACCCAGGTAAATAGAGATATCTTTTGCGTTTCATCGTTCGTCACCTCGCCTCCACCCACCCTACTTCTCTCTCTCTCACTCCCCTCCTTTTCTTCCTTTGGTACAGTATCGAACAATAGATGTATAGATGTACCCTATATTTACCTATTGATATTTTAAGATTGACGGCGTATCAAACACGCAATAATCTTTT
The DNA here is from genome assembly GCA_014737395.1 of Bombus waltoni. Lineage (NCBI taxonomy): Eukaryota > Metazoa > Arthropoda > Insecta > Hymenoptera > Apidae > Bombus > Bombus waltoni. The sequence continues at coordinate 3,680,431 of JACXII010000042.1, read as the reverse complement.
AGCTCTGTTGCTGAGAAATTGAAGCTGGGCATGCCCGTTGATCCTGAAGAATTCCGTGAAGTAACAATCTATTTCTCGGACATTGTTGGCTTTACGACCATCTCTGCGCACTCGACCCCGTTCCAAGTAGTCGATCTTTTGAACGATTTGTATACCTGCTTCGACGCCACGATCAACGCATATACCGTATATAAGGTGATTGGATGCAAAGACACAATAGACACAATACATGGTCGATAAGTCAAAAAACGTGATCGATTTTTACGTATCTGTCATCGTGTTAAATGGAGATGAAAATCGTTGTCTTTCTTCTTACAGGTGGAAACTATCGGAGACGCTTACATGGTCGTAGGTGGCTGTCCGGTAAGAATACCAGACCATGCTTCTCAAATAGCTACCATGGCCCTCGATTTACTGCACCAAAGCGGAAAATTCAAGTTGAAACATCTGCCGAATACGCAACTGAGACTTCGAATTGGCCTTCATACCGGTTAAGTGTCGTATCATCTATGTTATAGCATAATACGTCGTCCTATCGCGTTAATACGTTTATGTACGTTTCTCTTAATCTCGTATCTCGATTACGTAAACGTAGGCCCCTGTTGTGCCGGTGTTATTGGCCTGACTATGCCAAGATACTGCCTTTTCGGTGATACCGTTAATACCGCATCGAGGATGGAGTCTACCGGTGCACCATGGCGTATTCATCTCAGCCAAGTGACAAGAGATCGACTGATTCAGGTGGGTGGATATCAGATCGAATACCGTGGAAGGACAGAAGTTAAAGGCAAGGGAAAGATGCCTACTTATTGGTTACTTGGGAAACAAGGCTTCGATAAGGAACTTCCAACACCACCCACGCTCGGGTAAGCTTTTATACTCGTTCTGATTTTTTATTTTTTTTTTTTTTTTCAAAAGCCACCTCTATACATATGTACGACGTACGTACATATATTTATGTCCGTAATGTAGAAAAAGAAAATATTTTTCCCCTACCTGTTTGCCTTATTTACTTATTCGTAGATAATTCTATCGATTCGATCTCTATAAATCGATCTGGCTCCTCTGTCTTCTCTTTACTTTTTCCTTTCATCTTTCGCTATCGATTCGTTCATCAAACATCGTCGCATCTAAAACCGTACGTACGACAAATTAAAAGAACGTCAATTGTCCCTCGTCGATCCTCCTTTCCTCTTCTCCTTCTTTTCTCCTCCGAATGTTCAACGTCGTTAAGTGTGTGCTAACGCTCATCGCATCTGCATCGTATACTTTGATTTGGTAGATCTTCATTGGAGCCGTTTGCTTTTCAGATTTTTAATGCTTTTATCTGTTGCCATTCTGCCGCCATCTTCAGGGAAAACCATGGGTAAGTGAAAGATCGGTAAATACGATAATATACAACCGTAAGAAACGATAAATTGCATTTTACGTACGTGTACACGGTACACGCGCAAATGGAACGATCGCGTGGATACATGCTCGAACATACATATACGTATAATAAAATGATTTCTATGTAAAATATCGACGTTCAATGATAAACGTGCACGTATCCTCCAATACGGATAGTATAACGGACAAGCGATCCTTCCTCCATCCTCTAATTAAGCATCCAATTAACGACTAATTTGATATTTGACGATTTTCAATTTCCCACGCCAAAGGCTGAACGAGAGTCTAATATTTGAGAGCACAATGATCGAAGAAAGCACCGTATCGGCAGACGACACGCCTATGCCCGTGGCTTTGTCGTACGAAGATACGAAGGAGGAGGACGAACGCAAAGACCATAACGAGAGTCGCAACGTGAACGTCGACGATGACGATACAGCCCGAAATATCGAAAAAGATGCGGAGACGTGTAAAGTTGCAGTGTCCGTGCACGATGAACAAGTTCACGATTCAAGTTCTTCCTCGAAATCAGCGTCAGTTTTATCATCGAAGGTAAAATCGGACGAAAAAGAGAGCGACGACGCGACTCCTCCTGCTACCGTTATCAGAAGTACTACCAGCGATACTCAAGCATCTCTAGGAACATCCGGTACATTTTATACGGAACCAGCTGTTCTTGACGCATCTACCACTTCCCTTGCGTCGATTTCAAGCTCGACTACGGTCCCTTATAGACCGGGTCCGCCAAGACATCGAAGAATAGCTGGTTTTATCGATGAGAACGACTTGAGCACGCCATACAATCATTACAGATGTCTCTCTCCGAACGAACATTATGGCAAGTCTTGATATTTCTCAGGTTTTTCTATTTAATCTGAATTTATCAATCCAATTGATCGTCCATTCGATTCTCTTAGGAAGAAGTACAGGCTGTCGTTTCTTGAAGAGGCAGTTCAGTCTAGACCGGCCCGATGAAACCGCCTGCCTTGGTTTCACCGAGCCGGCTAATTATCAGCCGCAACTTCAACACCATCATTATCAACAGCAACAGCAACAGCAACAACAACAAAACACTAATACGGCACCGACAAGACTGTACAAACAAAACAGCGCGGGCGCAGCGAATGACTTGGAACGTATCGAAGAGGTTCCATCTACTCCGGCACCTCTTCTTCAACACTACAGGCAAGCCGCATCCGTTTCTCTTTCTGTCGAGTCTTTAACGCTCCGTTGATAAACGTTCCATTTTAGTTGGTCAAACTGTCGATCAGTGAGCACCTGCGAATAAAATCTCACAAAAAAAAAAAAATGACAATCGTCACGAATATTCGTGAGTCATCGGATATGCTGTATAAACGATATTAAATTTCTAAAATGATAAAGGAACAATCGTGTCGTCGGTCATCGTGAAAATTGAAAAATTTTACCGGTCCTCTTAGAATTCTTTCTTACGATTTTACGATACCGATAATAGATCGACGATCGATCGAAGATCAATCGCTGATTACGGTCGCCAAGTATAGAGAAAAGTTTATACCCATTATCGCGGATGACAATCTCTGTTACATAGACACGCATATCTGTATATGCAGGCTTCGCGTTATGTTCTTCGCATAGGAAACATGTACAAACTCTGTAATTCTGCGTTTCTTCCGATCCGTATTTCCTTGGTCGCTCCGCTTCGTAAGAACGAATACGAATCGCCGATAGTATACAGAACGTTTATAAAAAGTGAACGCTGGTTACGCAGGGTCAATTCTGTTCTGGATGAAAGTTCATGCGTAAAAACGACGAGGCTTCTTTTCCAAGTTATAAATAATTTAATCGTGCGCTACGAATTGCGTTTGTATACGCGCAAGCCACCTTATGCCAGTGCAAGTAAATATTTGCTTGCACGTTGGATCGAGCGACAGGGAACCGTATCACGATGTCACTTGCCAAGCAGGGCGCCTCGACGAAAAATATTCAAGGCACATAATCGTATCAGTTCAGATACGATTGACTGACGAAACGAAATTTTAATGCAATGCACACGTAACATATATCGTTGTAAAAAAAATTGAAGAAGACTCGCAATACCTTCTATTTTCTTATTCAACGAAAGGTGGACGCATACGAGTCGTATAGGTTTACGGTAATTCAGCGTCGTAAGGTAGTAGTGTTGTACGGCGCTCGGTTGAAAATCGTAAACCGAATCGTTGCGTCACATTTGATCTGCCTACTTGCTGAAATCCACAGAATCGCAAATAAAAGCTTGCTCTATAAGATTTTCAATTAGAGAGATACCGAATGATTTAAATATTGCGCGTTTAAATATATTCACGGATATGGAAAATTCTACGCGTGCTACGAGCGTCTGTAAAAGCTACACAAGATGTATTACACGCACCTGTTACCTACCTGCTGTCGCTTACATTTTGCACACAGATTATTTGATAAAAATTTCCTTCGAGATAAACGAAATTTCATTCCTAAAATTTTACTCCGCTGTATATATTAAGTTTCGATTGTTCGGTTCGTTTATTTCGAACGTAAAAGGCGAGAAATATTAAATGTACACCGGTGTAATTAATACAATATTACGTATCAATGTCGTTCGAATTGCCCACTTTTTTTATCAATACCCCGATACAGTTAATTACGACTTGAAACGAAACGTTGCGCGTTTCTGCATAAGATGCATAATGCTGCGAACAATCCAACAAAACAGAAACTTATCGTTAAGATTGTTCCTAAAAATCTTGCTGAAATACTTCATATCATGAGACAACACGTGAGACAAATACTTTATTACTGTAATGGGATTGCATGCAATTTGGCAAGCAACCAAGCGTACTCGCACCATTTCCGTTCAGCAAGAGAAAAACTTCATTCTTTTCTCATGAATGTGTGCGCGACATCGTCGTCCCCGAATCGTCGTCGACAATAATTCAAAAACCTACAATATAAAGACGTAGGTATTTTTTTTCTCTCTGTCTCTCCCTCCTCCCTCTCCCTCTCTCTCTTTCTCCCTCTCTTTCCGATTTTCGATCGTGCAATTACCTATCGTAAAGATTAATTTCGCGAATTTTTCGAACGTAATGTGTACTTTGAGATTAAGGATAAGAAGATTAATAAACCGGACGATACGACGTTGAACGCGCCAATTAAAAATTACGTCCGTGCGCGACCTTACACGTACAAGAGTAACAGATAAAACAGCGCGTGCAAACGTGTTTTATGTGATCGTGCAATAATTTGTGTGTTAGATGTATCGAATAAGTGTATATAGCGCACATAATGTATAGATGGACATTTTATAATGTTGCAAGCGTTCGTGAGCGAAAAATTACTAGGAGATTTTCAACGAATTTTTCGCATCGCAGCGCTTATAACACGTATATATGTATATTGGAAAGAATTGTGATCGATAATAAGATGTAAAAATACGAGCGTTTATTTAACATTAAGCCATTTAAATCAATCATCTGACAAGTAAACCACGTATCCGTGATTCGTTCTATGTAACGATGCGGCTAAGAACGGTGCGATAAATTAATACAAAAGGTGGAGCAGAGCATACACATGGAAAGTAAAATTTGATCGATGATACAAGAAAATGAAACTCTTTTTCTATGTACTCCTTTTCTCTTCCCTTTAAGATAATTAAAGAGGCAACGTTACTTTGTATTCGTCTTGATGCAATAATTCGTTTTAAGCAATATAACAGTATGATACCGTGTCTATTTAAATTTTAGATCGCGCTAATCACGAATACAATGTCGAGTATACTATAAGATATTGCTTTATTGCTATCGTTGCTATTGTACGATGAGTATGCATAAATACATGGGTGCGCGTGTGTACATGAGAATAAACCAATACGAAGACGTTTCGATAGAAATTTCCTGCTATTTCACAAACTTCTTCTTGTTGGTCTATGACGGGTACAGGATTATTATTTTTTTCTGGCCAATTTTACGTGATTGCTTGCACCGATTGATGACTTCTATCGATATTACCAAGGCCTGAATAAAAAATGTAGAAAACAGGAATGAAGTTTGATTAGCATACCACACACAGAAGAAACAGCGATTTCTTGCGACAAGTTTTGCTTACCCGTAGGGAGAAGGCTCTCTGTATTCGACATGTACCGGTTTAAAAACCGGAGCTGGCCTCTCGATTATTCTTTCCACGAAGATAGGTTTGTCAACGTATTCAACGTATTTTACGGATGCCGGAGGAGGACCTGACACATAGACATGGTGAACTTCCGGAGCCGTCTTATAACCAAGCTTGTACCTGAAAGTGATGAAATAAAAAAAGAATGTTAGACCATGTATTTTGTAGATATCTTTGTAGATATCAAGAGTGGTACATCCGTGCAATTTCACGAGATACGCGATAGAAATTAATACAAACGAGCTACGATTTGTGAAACGTTTTTGAGTAGAGGTTCGCTGTATGGATGGAAATATTGCTGTCTTACCCTTTCACGGCACCCAAACCGAAGCCCAAGAGTCCTGCACCGATAAGTTTTTTCTTTAGCAAAAGCGTTCTTTTTTGCCTGTTCAACGTAGCACCCGAATATTCTTCATTTTCTAATTGACCAACAGATTGATCGAGAATCGAGGAACGGCTCTCTGTCGATGGTAAAGCGTCTTCTTTGGCTATTGTACATGGCACGATGTAACAACAAATAACAGCGAAAATCGCAATGCTAATTGGCTGCATCTGCCGAGAAGAAACGAAGAAAGATTACCCTTACTGCTGTTAAAAGTATTCCGGAATAAAATAATTACGTTGCTTATGGATTTTTCACTGTCTTACCGTCGTATTACGTTATATTTCGTATCAGGGGCCTAGGAATAATGTTAAGCGTACAGAGAGTACGTTTTTAACTCGTATGGTACCTTTACGATAGGCTGCTTTGATTTTATATAGAGCCTGGCCTACCTTCGAAGCAACCAATTCTCCCACCCATTCAAGCGATCCAACTTACATTCGTGTTCCTTTTTAAACGTTACGCTCCGTTCTCACCACGTTCGAACCACTTGCGACACAACGATGAGGTGAAAATATCGGTGAAAAGCTCTTAAAGCTCGCAGCGTCTCTGTATTACGATACTTGTCCCTTTCGTAAGCTACGTGTTTGTACAATCTTACAGGATGCCACTTTCTGCATAAAATATGCAACGAATGTGAATCGCGATTTTATCGTCTATCGATGTACGATATATTCGTACGCGTATAGTATAATACGCTAACGCGATATTCGCTTAAACGTTTAACGCGAGTATCGATAAGTTGTTACTAATTCTCATCGTTCGTAACATCTCTAGTTTTCGTGATTGGCTCTAACGAAAAAAGAAAGAGTTTAATAAGACAGTTAGTATATAATGATATAGTTGATATAATTAATAATACACACATGCACATATATATATATATATATACATACACGAGACGAGGGGAACAAAATCAATCGATCCACATATCAAATAATGTATGTATGTTACGTTTGTTAACGTAACATCGTGTCGCACCTTTAATCGCAAGTGTCGCAAGTTTAACGAACAATCGCCGAATAGTAATGAATCCAGTTCTATCATTTTCGGTTTACTTACATTTCCAGATGTCAATCGTTCAATGAATTAGGTAACGGAATAGCGCGTGACAAGAATAACGAATACGGATCGCAAAAGAAAAAGGTTGCAAAAGTAAGAGAAAAGACGGATAAGAAAGTGCTTGCTTTTACAATGCTTCGAGTCATTAGGTATTCGCCGATGGAAATCCATCTCGTAACATTTTTAACCGCGTGCTTCACCTTGAGATATGAGCCGATTGATCAATTCTTCTCGTACTCGAGTTTTACCGTACAATCGAATACTTGCATTGATCGCTGTACATCACGAGTTACGAGATCGAAACTTTCAACTGGCGAACACTCCGAACAAAACAAAAGCTGAAAACGTGACGCTAAGGATGAAATGGTACATTTTATGAATAACAAGGAAACGGCTTCTTTTTCTTTCTTTTCTCTTTTCCTCCTTTCCCCTTTTTATTAACCTTCGTATTAGCCGCGTCCATACGTATTTAAATCGTAATAAATAACATTTTGTATTCGTTTATAACTAAATTATATTAAAAACAAACTTAGAATACAGAATATCTCGTACATATTAGATTTTTGTTTCAACGTGACATAATTCAGAACATAAAAGACAAATTTTGATATACAAATATCTTCTATAAATCGACTTTTTATCATGTGCCGAAGTAATTGTACGAATAACAATAAAATTATTTTCCAAAATCGTCATCTTCGCATTGGTGAATATTAGACGTTAGTTCCAACTTGATCCGATGTATGTGGATGGCACATAGTGATAGTTTGCGTAGCCACCTCCGTAACCGCCGCTATAACTGATACGTATCCAAGGAATTCATCAAAATTATATGTACACATTAAATGAAAAACATGATTGACAGTAAAAGAAAACCACTGAAATAAATATATATACATATAGAATAGCTTGAAGATATACTCACTATTTAGCTTTGTACAAACCAGCTCCAAGAATTCCAGCACCAACAAGAGTCTTTGCTCCAAGGGCGGCACCGCCCAGTAAAAGTGCTTTCTTACCAATTAAAGCTGCTCCAGCGAGCAAAGGCAATTTAACCAGAGGAGCTCTTTTCACGCGAATCGCTTTTCGTTCCACAGTCTGATCGTCGCGTATAATAGAGAAACGATTTTCTTCGTGCGCGACCGATAACGTATGAATATGAACAACCAGCAGTGCCACCAGTATAAAAATATAAAACGACTTCATCTAGAAAACAAAGACGACGAAATTGGAATTTTTCTCGTGGTTACGAAGAGAAGGGAAAGGGACAGAAAGGGGAAAAAGAAAGGAAAAGGAAAAGCACGTGGAACCGAATTGATATGGAAATTTCTAAGAAAGAAAATCGTAACATCGAATCGTAAGAAATCGTTATGTGCGAGAATGAGACATCTAGAGAAACGATGAGCACTAACCTCGTCGAGATCGACAGACTCGTTACGAAGAAAATATTCCGGTGCTCGAGACCTCGCGAATCACTTTTATATATGAGAAACGCAGATTTTATCCCTTCCATATCATTAACGTCTGTTTCTAGTTTTAAAACCGGAATTTAGCAAGTCTCCTCCTCTTCGACTTATTAAGAGCTATCTTTACTTAACAGTATCCCTCTTCTTTTAATGGTCGCGACCGGTTAAAATTCTTCGAATCTTTTTCATTGCGTTCTTCTCTTAATTCGATGCCACGATCGCAGCATTTACGTATTTTATCTCGGTGTAAGCAGAATTGAAACTGAAAATTGCAGTTTGTCTGCTATTGCGCGTTTAATATCGTATATGAAAGACGATACTCATCGAGAATTCGAAAAAAAGACTACGGGACAGCATGCTAACTATCGGCTTTCACTGAACAGTGCAAACAGTCGATTCTCTAATTCCATGGCCTTGAAGATTCCAGTAGCTCTGTGCAAATCACGGAAGAAGGTAGAGCGAGATGAAACGCAACATCTTTAGGGAATCGTATGCAAAAACGCTTATGTATACGATATTACGGTTATCGTTCGAAATTTGAGAGAATGATTAGACCAGGCATATTTCACGCAATTATGCAGCAATTATGCAGTAATTATGCAATGTCGAACATCTGTAACGATGCGATAACGATTACTACGTACCGTATGATACGCCTTTCCAATATGTCGAAAACTACTTTACCAACAATAAAGTAGTAACCGTTACGACGAATGATAATAAATATCGATAATATCGAAAGAGATATTCTCGATTGGTCGAAAAAGGGGAATCGTACGTTGAACGATCACATTACAGATGAAGATCTATACTTAAAGGATATAGGCTAATCTGTAACGAGGAGTGTGGAGAGAAGAGAAAAAAGATCGTAAGGGCGTGTTGGCGAAGGTTGACTTAAACGATGAAATGGCTTCTAAATCGAAACGAAAAACACGGAACAAATCAAACCATACAGAGCAAGATTTCAAACGAGAAACACTTTTACGTGAACTTAAGCTCAGCGCTTTGAATACGGAACGCAATCGACGTTACTGGAGAGAAATGCTTTCGCGCGTAAAAATGCCGGATATCTGGAAGAAGATAGACGTGACTTGGCAAACTTTGGAACATGTCTTCGACTTCAAGGACTACAGGTACGACGCGATGTGACAAACGACCCATTGAAATACATCATGGAAATTCCGTGTTTTTACAGCATCGGTTTATTATTGGACAGTCTGCAAGAAGCCGAATATCAACGACGAACGGCGAACGGTGCCCACGTAGAGATAATCGATCGATCGTTAGAGATACACGAAACTCGACTAACAGATGCCGACACGCTTTTCTACGGAAATGTCAAGACGGCGTTAGCGGATAAAACCTTTCAGTTTGAAAATATCAATTATTATCGAATTAAGAAAGAAACTGCTTTACGAAAAATTAACTTGTTCTCGAATCACCGAGGTGAAAATGCATCGAATGTCGCGAGAAGTACTGCCATTAGTAAGATATATTACCTACAGACGTTTTTCGTACTTACAAAATCATATATCATTCTCATACGATTATCTCTCTCTTTCTTAATTGCTAAAAGGATACCGTGTTACCTTGCGGACAACGATTTCAGTCATTAAATTATTTGATATATTTTCCAATTCTAAGGTAAAATCAACACATTCGTGGAGGATAGAGAAAATGAAAAAAGGATAATTACAACGCAACTTCAAAAAAGATTAGAGAATCTATGGAACGATTTGCGAAATGTTTTTTCTGATTATCGTAAGAGTATGTAGATACTATTTTCTCTCTCTCTCTCTCTCGTGTACGCGAGAGATACATATACATATTCCCTCCCTGATAGGTACAGAAGATCGACGAAAAGATTACGAGATCGTCAGAAATAAGGATCAGATCGATCAACAAATGATAACTCGACAGAATATGCGTATCACGATTCTTCTCGACGAGATCATGAAATTCCGTAGCAAGATTAATTCTTACAAGGTAGAATCTATGATTGAGCTACAAGAAATGATAAAAGAATCAAATTTCTTTCATAATGCCTATCGTGAGACGAACGAACGTTTCATTTTTGGTATACATCTTCGATACATCCCTCGCCTAGTCAGGTAACGGTAGATTGTGACAGTGAGTGATTCATTAGGTTGCAAGAAGGATAAACATAAAACAATGACGATGTCTAAGGAATATAATCATAGTGTAAAATACATGAAAGATTTGATGATCAAAGCTGAACGTATACTCGCTTATATGCAAATGTGTCGAAAATATGAGACACAAGATGAAAAAGTACTTCCAATGATCGATGATCATCCTATGCTATTACCAACAACCGATAACAATATCCCTCCATTTCAAACAGTTAAGACTTAGTTTGCTATTATACGTATATACTGACTCGCTTTTTAACCACTTTGTAACCACTCCAACAATTTTTTTCAGGCTATGGAAGACTTTCAACATCTCATTAATTTTTGGCGTCGACTAAGTTTTGCGCAAATAATCACCAAAGAGTTACGTACGGAAAAATGCCAGCTACTGATACAAGCGAACTATTTACGAAAATTGATAAGAGACTACTTTATTGATGAGCCAAGTCCGACGTAGTTTGAAGCATATATTTCGACGAATCAATGAATAGTACACATAATAAAGGTCTACTAAAAATTGATTTATTATCATCAAGTACAAGTGTGATGGTACTCATATACCATTATTAGATCATTATAAAGGATCAAAAATGCAGTAATATGAACAATATGTGTAAGAATTTCAAATTTCTTATGTATTCCATTATTACACATTATTATGTGTAAAGAATAGCTTGTTTTTAATAAATACAATTGTTCATAGCTACAATAATTCATTATAATCACAAATCCAACTTATTTCGCCTGTGATTACGATGAAAAATGTATATGCTTATCGCTGGTATCGACCGATTATAGTTTACGCTACACAATAACGACGCGACGTTAATCATAAAATACCGGCGGCAACAAATTCGTTCATTCGTTACTTCCGGTGATTTATTTCTAGTGAAGCCAGTCTTATGTCTTTGCCTGGTTTCCTCTTTCTTCTTATCATTGTGCTCTAATGAGTTAACGCAATTTATGTTTATGCGCCATACGTGACAACATTTTATTGCCTGCAAGGAATGTAATAATACCAAGACCGAGAAGATATCGAAGAGTAACGAACATGTTTAATTTTAACCAAAATACTCCAAAAAGTATGAAAATACCTGTAAGCACACAAAAAGAGTAAATGAGGCAGTTAAGAATTACGAATAAGTGGTTATTTATATGTCGTGAAAATCGGGCTACAACTATAATATGATAATTATACTTGCGAAAATTTCACTTTTCTTTTATGCCCGAACAGCTATTACAAATTAATTGAAAACTATAATTTGCCAGATATCGGGCACGCTATACTTGAATAATATTACGATGAATATTATATAACGTTACTTACTTCCCAATCCAAGATGAAACGTCACAGCACTAATCGAAAATGGAAAGTTTGATATATTCACTCCAAGTTTAGCCCATAAAATAAACAATAACAGAATTGGTGCTAAGCACAAGCCGCTGAATAAATTTGAAACAAAGACGGGAGGCCTCTTCTCAGGTTTACGAAACATGTGCTGCAACATACCGACATGTTTATCAATCAATCCTCTGATAACAAATTTCAACAAAAATTTCAAGTTGAAAGAAATGTCCGTCGAAATATTTGAATGCAAACATTCATTCTAAACAGAATTTGATCTAGAACAATAGAAAGATATCTCGACGGCAATAGTTCTTTTCCAATGTTAAGGAGGTGACAGAATCTTAAAACGATTACTATCACTAACGAGCATTGGTTTTATCAGGCACAGAATAACATATGGCCAAAGAATTGCTGCAAAATTCGAAGTCTTGATCGTGTACGAAATTAGTCGAGTACCAACTCATAACCAACCAGCGAGTAATGATGGTAAGACACACAGTTATACCTTTATCTCTGGCTTAGTCGCGTAAATGTTGGATTTATGTTTGTAAAAAGCATTTTTATCCGCTCGTTCAGGGAACTTCAGCCTAACTGTTGCCACTGTCCATTGGAAAGGATTACTCACTACTGCATCACCGACAATCAATTCCACATTATAGTCCCCGCTTTCATAATCAAAATTCGCTGCTGTTCCTACTATCGGCTATAAAACGTTCCAATAGTGTTTAAACAATTTCAATAGATATCACTAGAATGATGAGAGAAGAAGTGTACAACTACCATATCAAACTTATAAAGATGCGATGTATCTGTTTCAGCGACAAACAAAATTTCATGTCCTCTTTTATTATCGTTGGAAATAGACGCGGGTGAAAGCCGTACGAATGCTTGATGTGTGCGCATAGGTTTTTTAGTAGCAGCATCTTTTAATAGAAATCGCATAACTAATTTTTTTTGAGAGTCAACCTCGATCTTTTGTGACAATTTTTCGGGGAAATGCACTCTGTGTAATCAACATTTTTTGAATGAATATATGCGATTTATGGGTTTAAATCTATCGTTTCGATTAAATTACCGTGTAAGCTTTGGTTGAGCAGTTTGATCTGCATCAGTAGTACCAATTTCCATATGATCAACTACAACATTGCAAAGAACTTTTACCGTAACGGTATTCGTTACCGATCCAGCAATGACTGGTATCTTGTAAAATCCACGTTCTGGTTTCATTTCCATGAAGTTCATCATGAATAAAGTTCTAAAATTAAATGATCATGTTAAAATACTTTGTACCTTCTATATTATGGAAGATTGTTTGTTGAACTTTTTGATCTTTCCCATAATTTTAATGAAAGATCAAAGGGTAGCACCAACGCGAATACTTTACCCCAAGGTATAACCGACTTGGAAAAGAAAATTCGAGTCGGTAAAGTATTGGGGAAAGGTGGTGAAAGTTTAACACTTACCTATCCGTTGGCGAAGCTTGCAAATTTTGTTTGCTGAATACAATAACATCGTCACCAATTCTCGTTGTAGAATTTGCAATCACTTCAAACGTGTTGGTTAACGGATTGCCTAGTATGTCGCAAACTCTTATTGTGACCCAGGGCTGTTCTTTAGAAATGCTTATTTCTTCATTGGCTAATGTTACAGAGGTTAGTTTCTCAAAATCATTGTTTGCCAAAATCGTTAATGCTGAAAGCAAACTTGCAACGCCTTTTGCTGTCTGTACGGAACGTCGAGATAGAAAATAATTAGCCATTTTTACTATCTGCTGAGATGTTAATGGCGGTCTCTTTTTCCCCTTGCTGGACAGTTTAAAAATACCATTTACTAGGAAACCTAAGAAACAAACAAAATACGTTCTACTAACCATAGTGGAGATTGTACAGAATTCAATTCCATTTCTTGTAACATGTTGCAGGTCGTAGTATTAATCACATAACAGACTTAGTACTCACTGCTTACAGAGAGACCACCTTCGAATTGTAAATATTGTCCATCTATCTCATCTGCCTGAACAGTCACGTCTTCGATCTGTTCCAAAGCAAAACTACCACCAAGGTCTGCAGCGATATGGAATGTATAACCCAAGCTGCTCGTAACACAGATTATAATTTTTTAGATAGTTAGCGACGGACCTTGTGTAACTTTTAACGAAAATGGAACAAACTATAAATTTAAAATATGAACAGAATAAGCCATACTTCCATAAACCATCATCCTTTTCCAATGCATTATCTATTATCGCAATTATTTTATCAACATTTTCACAGCACAAACGTTGCGATAAAGCAACCAAGCCGCTTACTGCATAGTATAAATCCACCAAACTCAAATCCTTTTTCTCTATTGCACTCATAAACATCTATTTAAACAAAACAATTACCCTTTATATCTCTGATAAAAGAAATATTTGCTAATGCATATGTCAAATTCTTTTTTTCAGAAAGCATAGTTTTCTTCAATATAGAAATCCAGTAGAACGAAAGTTTCTAAACATCATTACTCGTTTAAAAATTAATTAACAGTTTATGCTTTAGTTTTGCAAAAATACAAACCTTTATAATATCAGACGGAGGCTTAGTTTGACAATTTCCCACATTTTTCCATATGTGTGCGATGTAAAAAGCATTTTCCATTGTGATATTCTTATCATCTTGCATAACTTTTATTACAAAGTTACAAATATCCTAAAAGTTATAAGAATCTTGTTAAAATATTGACAAAAGATTCGTACAGAAAAATTCTGTATATAAGTAATTTGATCAGTAAGACTAATCAAGAAATCATTATATTTCAATTATGGCTATATATATCATCATATTTTTATATACACTAAGAAATAATATACAGTTAAATATATTCAAGTAGAATATAAAACTTTTTCATTAAAATGATATTTCTAACCTGCTTGTTTGGCAAAACTTCTTCAAGAAATGTGTATCCAAGAACTGCATGATATGTAAGTATAATATCATTTGATGTTAAACTTGGTTCAAGTATCTTCTTGAAATGAACCCTATCAGCCGTTGTTAAATAGGAGTTTGTCGATTGTAATATTTCGGTGGCCGAAAAGCAACTTATTATACCAATAGTGATGACTAATAATGGTGTAACTGAAAAAAAGTCGTGTCATAGTTAGATGACAACTGAGATTCTATTTTGATTATTCTTAATATTTGTGGTTATACTTAAATTAAATATCAAAATTACAAGAATCTCTCGGAAGACTGATACAGATGTAAACTGTATGTGTATCATGCACCGCACATTACTATTATTTGTTATTATTATGAAGCTAATATAAAAACGACTACTAAACTTAAAAAAGAAAATACGTATGAATACAGCTTTGAGAAATAAAGTAACGAAATAAACTCTAGAATAAAAGCAATAAAAATAAGATATGGAAAGTATAGTTGATCGGAAGAACCAGGGATATAGCA
Organism: Bombus waltoni; assembly: GCA_014737395.1. Taxonomy (NCBI): domain Eukaryota; kingdom Metazoa; phylum Arthropoda; class Insecta; order Hymenoptera; family Apidae; genus Bombus; species Bombus waltoni. Next base: position 3,665,021 of record JACXII010000042.1, on the reverse strand, counting down.
GTTGAGCGCAAAGAACGGACTCGAGAATCAGTATTATAGAAGAATAGAAATATGTGTAAAAGCTCGTGCTTAAATTCATCTAAAGAATATCCTAAAACAGTATACCATTTAATAATACTCACGAATATTCATTATGGTAAGACCGGGAAGACCGGCTGCCACGTTGCTGCTTCGAACAAAATGGCTCTTTATCCATTGCGCGTGTACGAAAAAATGGACGACTCTCCGTTCCGGAAGTAGTTGGCGAAACAAAAGTATGTTTTGTAAAAAACATGTGCACAAATTATATAGCAATATTCAATCAATTAGTTTACTAAAAGTTCATTGGTACAATCACTACGAAATAACCAATTAAAATATATCAAAATGCTCGAATTCGAATCAGTGATATTTTATTAACAGAGAGAATTACTTTCTTCAGATGTCTCCACTTCAATGTCGTGCAATGGTCGAATATTATTAATTATGAATTAATTTTCTACTAAAAATGTCACATTAAAAAAAGCCAAAAAATTTGCTGTGATTATATTTATATTCACATAGAATTTGGAAAATTTGGAATTAAAAAAGTGAAGAATTTTAATCCTGCTTTAAAATACCGTATACAAATGTGCGCGATTGAAGCCTTTATAGATGCGAAATCTGATTGGCTCTAGGAATCTTGGTTTAAAATATCGCGTATAACGAATAATCGAATTTCATATTATTTTTTATAGCATCTATGGTTTGAAACGTTTGATTTTTTTCAAATTTGTTTTAGGAAAACTCAACAATGAATAATCTGCATATAATTGAATAATATGATGAATAATAGATCAAAATTAATTACGTAAATTATCGACTTTACCTTTATAACGTAGAATTACGGTAACGATGATTGTGATGATTGACAAACAAATAAGTGATAATCTTAACTATACTATCGATATCAATGACGACAACGAAGCAATAAAGATGACAATATGTAATAGCAATCATATTAATCGTAATAAAAGATAGTAAAAACAACATTAACGAAAGCGATAATGATATCGTTATACAATGAATTGTTATTGTGTCACACTATTCAAAAATGTGTACAAAACTTAAATTTAAAGATAATTGATCTGTATAAAACGAATATAGCTAAACGTACACAGGATTTCGTTTATGAAAAGAGCGATATATTCGTGCAATGGTTAAGATTTCGTGTAAGAATAATGAAAATTGCACGATCTCCTTTTTGATCAAAATGCTTGTCTCCTTTTGATACACATACATACATTGTTCATACAAGTGTGTGTCAATCAATATAAGTTTCCATTTCAATTGCATACTTTCAGCAATATGTTATTAAATCGAAACCGTATTTACATATAATTGTCATTGTAATATCTAATAGGTCTTCGATTTTCAAGCAATATTTCATATTACTTGCAAGCAATCAAAGATACATTGTAGATGAATAAATCGCATCGATGAGAGGAAGAAAATGGAACGAAGGGAATGAGCTAAAATTCAATGGAGGGGAAGATAATGTAAGAATAATAGCACAGTAGTACTAGTGCATCAACATGCGTCAACCATGTGACGCAGCGAGACTATCAACGTGTACTTACAAACTTATAACGAACATCAAAAAGAGGAAAAACGAGAGATCGCCGATTTTTGGTTAGTTTCTTCATAGATCTCAAATTGAAAATTGAAAAATAAAGACTATGTTGCCGTAGTGAATTTGAAGCATTTGAACCGTATGCATGTCAAAGAATCTACGATTACACCTTTGCATAAACGTTCAATTTCCCAAATAAAGCATTACAAACTTAAAAGTATCATATTATATTTATGAATTGTTAAAAAGATGCACGGCGTATGAATGAACCGTAGAAACAAATGTACAAACGTGCTGATCGGAAAAATAAATTCATTGGTCGGTCGTAGATCCTTATAATTAACTTATATATACATATATATAGTGTGTGTATATTTACGTGTATATATATTTATATATATCACATATTGTATATGTGTATATATATATATATATACACTGACAGAATATGTAACACGCATGCACCGTATTACATAATCTTTAGTAAATTTAAACAATATATTACAGTATTTTTAGTGAGACTATATACACATAGCAAAGGGCTTAATGAGTGAAAAAGAGCGTTCACTTTTGTCGCCTTGGTATTTACAAAATAGCCTTTAGATCTTTTCGACAATATTTGATTTTTTTTAATGTCCTTCCTTTCTGCCTTTTTTGTTGTTTTTAATACTGCACACATCACGCACATACGCATACGCATGTAACATAAAACATGCACACACGTGTACACACACATGTGCACGCACGCACACACCAACACACACACACACACACACACACACACACACACACACACAAACACAAAGATGATTCGCGAGGTCAAATGTCTTAGTGGAACAGATCGATTTTTACGTATCAGATAATAATAAACGCTTTTGCATTTATACCAAAGATCATCGATTTGGTAGGAAAATATGACAAACGCTTGACGATACGCAATAAAGAATTGCTCCGTTTTTTTTTGCTTATTAATTATTGCCAACCAGCGAATTCCAGTCGGAGAACAATGCAATAACATGTCTATATCAAATTTACTTAAATTTAGTCAGGGTTAACCAAATACGGTTACATTGTTCAACGGAAAAGTTTGGAATACATAACGGACGTTCAGCTTTCCAAATGAAAATGCTTGATAATATTAACCTTTCATTGGAAAAAGCTTGTCCTCCTTGTACAGTACAGTAGCTAATCGATCGATTCCGATGGACCTTGACCCCATCGAGATTTTACTCTTATTATTTTGTTCGAAGTGGAAGGAGAAGTAGAACCAACGTCATCGTTAACTTTTCGTTTAACGCTTAACACAATACCACTCTTTGGAACGAACTTTGAATGAGAAGATGTCGTTTTAGATACATTGTTTTCCACGTTTGGTGGCGTAGATGGGAACGGAGGGAAATCCTCGTCTTCGAGACCTGGGGGTTTCGGCTGTTCTGGGGCTATGTTTCGTTTGTAAGGTTCTGGGAAGGGATTTTTGTAAGGAATCCCCTCATGAGTAGGAGAATCTGTCGTAGAAGTTAAACTTGACAGATTTGCAGATGCTTGAGAGATTAACGATGGGGATGTAGTGGTTCCTATGATCGATGGAAGAGCTGTTGTTGTTCCAGATAAACTCGGTGGAACAGAATTTTCGGTGACCCTGTTTCCTGGCACTACTGCGGCAGATGCAGCTGCGACGGCCGCTAATTCCTCTTCTGCTTTTCTAATTAAATCCAAATCGCTTAATGAGCTCAAAGTACCCTTACTTTCTTTCTCTTTTGAAATAGATTCTCGATGATTAGATGATGATTCCAGTGTAGATTTCTCCGAATTGGATTTATTTAATCCGCTAATTGGAAGTTTTACGCTAGGCGATGAGGAATACTTTTCCGAATTTTGATAAATTGAAGTATTTGCAGTAGTTAAGAACGTGGCGCTAGGTTTAGATGGTAAATACGGGTCTACTTTAGAGCTCTCTTGTCGTTTGACGTTTGCTAATATCTCTTGTAAATTTGGGGGTATCGTTATGTTTGAAACTTTTTCGAGAATCGGTTGAGTGAACTTTGAAATACCCGTGGGTGGTGGTGGCGTAAATGACCTCGTGTCCGAAGGACTGTAAGCCTCTTCGCATTCATCGTTGGGCGGTGGGTCCAGCCCTAAGCCCTGAAAAGCCAACAAAATCACAACAATGTTAGAAGCTTTACACAGTCCGTAACTCTATTCTTATCTTTCTTTCAATTTCGATATCCTCTACGAACGTATTAATAAATCACTGTATTCGGAAAATTAAATGCGTATGGCACGATTAATTTCTTTGCGATAAACAATGTACAATCTTAACTTCATCCACCAATCTTCGCCGACATTGTTTTAGATTTAACCATACTAGTTGATATCAGTTGACAGAAGGAAGAATTGAGATGAAGACCGAGAATGAAAGGATCTAGAGCTATTGGCAGACTTCTACTCCTTGTTTAATATATATCGCTTATTAATATATTTTTCCTTTTTCTGTTGCCAGAAGATAACGACGAACATGAAAATTATAGAGAACGTACGCCATTTGTATTTGCAATCATAATGACATGTAGGGACTCGAAACACGTGATCGTTTTAAATCGTAAATGAAATTTATACAATTGTACAAATAGATAAGTTTAGGTGAAAAAAAAAGTAAAAAGAAAAGAAAAAGAAAGTATATCTCCTCCCCTTCCCTCTCTGGCAGAGGTAAAAAAAACCTCAGTGAAATATGTTGACAAGAAGTAAAAATCCGAGTAGCTCGAGGATAGGAAGAGGATATCCGGATAGAATTGAAATCAATTTTATTTACAATAGGACAAAAGGAAAAACAATAACATTCGATTTTATAAAAAATAAATCTTGTTAAAATTCTCACCGGCAAAGTAGGCGTTGATTCACCGAGAAACGAGGAACTAATATTCTGTATTTGTTGCTTCTGTTCTTCGATTTGTCTATTTAGTTCTTCCATTTTTCGTTGGAGTTCGGTCGAATTTTTACTGGAAGAAATGATACCATTATCGAGTGTAGTAGCATCGTGAATACCCAATGAACTAGATATCGGAGCTACTGTAGTTACTGATGTCGATGTAGAACAAGTTCGTAAGTCAAGATCAATATCTTCCTCGTCCATCTGGCCGGGACTATACGGTTCGTCACCATCGTCCTCGAGAGGTGCTTTACCAGGCGAAGAAGTAAGATCGATCTTTGACGACAATTCAGGGACTATTTTACATATGGTCGCAGTATCGAGTAACGTACTCCTCGACATTCCTATATGTGCTCTATTTAAATTGTCAAGAGTGGTTTGAGTGACGGGATGTTGTTTTTCTTTCATAGACTCGGTTGTGCTGACCGTAGTAGTCGGCGTTTTATGATATGTAGTCGTCGCGGTTGCCAAAGAAGGTGATGATACCGGGATCGTTGGTGTCGCGGTAGAGGTAACAGAGGTAGCTGCGATGCTACCATTGCTAGACTTATCTTTCGAGGCACCTATTAAAGGTGGCGTGTAACTTCGATCGGTATCCTTCTTCGATAATTTCATCGGTATGCTTGTAGACGATATGCCAGCCGGACGTTTTCTTTTGTTGCGAACAATGATTCCTAGAAGAAGATGCGGTCTGTGCTCTTCAAAGCCAGGCCCGTTCAAAGGTAAGAGAACCTGAGGTATCGTGCTTTGACTTGAAAATGGCATTATGTAAAAATCCTTTATATTCTTAGAAACATTTCCAACGACTCCAAGTCGACTTCTACTGTTCAAATAACTATACAGTGTTATGTACGGAATCTTTTCTTCGTCATTCGCTGCGGTAAGTCGAATTACCAAAATCTCTTTCGAACCAGTTTTCTTCATCTTCGAGATATAATCCCAAACCGTTTCGTGACTTATTCGGCCAACAACGTCAACTGTATCTGGTAGATCGTCCATCAAATCTTTCGCATGACCACTCACCTCTTGTGCGGTGATAAAGAATTTTGCTACATCCACCATGTTAACGAAACCCCTCCAAACCGTTTGCCATCCTCCTGTTTTCGGAGTTTCACTCTCGACAGTAGATGATGATTCTTGTTCCCTTTCCCTATCGACATCCTCGTTAATGTCTGGTGTTTTGATATTAACCGTTGAAGAAGGCTCTCTGTCTGACACGTCAGAATCGTTTCCATCAATGATGTTGGTAGTTGCTTCGTCTTCGATATGCCGCCAGAGCCGATCTTCGATAGATCTTCCGGTCGATGTTCCCGTTAAACCTGATAATTCCTCTTTCTTTTCCATCTCTCTTTTCTTCTCGTCTTCTCTTTTATCAGAATTTTTCAATTCAGAATAAGCAAAACCACTATTGCGACTTCTCAAAATATTTTCATTGCTTCTGTGCCGTTCCCGTTCCCTCTCTTTCTCCCTGTCCTTCTCTTTTTGCTTAGCTTTTTCTCTGTTACTCTTTTCACGGATCTTCAATTTTTCCCGATCTCTAGTTCTGGATCTTTCTCGATCTCTTTCACGGTCCCGTTCCTTTTCCTTGTCACGATCTTTCTCTCGTTCACGCTTCCCTTCTTTATCTCGAGACTTCCGTTCTCTGCTTTTCTCTCTAGTTTTACTGCGTTCCCTATCGTCTCTACCGTGTTTATGCCTACTTCTGCTGATACTCCTACCACGCCGATCGCTCGCACCTTTTGAACGGTTACTCTCTTTCTCCTTTCCCCTTTCTTTTTCCTTGTCTCTTTCTTTCTCTCTGCCTCTATCTTTGTCCTTTTCCTTCCTTTTCTTATCATCCAAGTTCCTCAGTTTCTTCGCATCTTCCTTCCCTTTTAATCTTTCCTCGTCGATTGCCCTCTCTAAATCTTTCTCCATATCATCCACCGTTGAACTTATGCTGTCAGCACTGTTCAATGCAGTCACGATATCTTGTACGGGAGTTTTTGGATCCACATGATCGATACCACCATCATTCTCGATTATTTGTTCGCCTTTGTGCGTTTTAACGACGATAGATTTAGCCTGAGCCATTAAATCTAATTCGTTTTTCTTAATCATTTCTAACTGATGCTTCGTTTCTTTCTCCCTCCATTCAGCCAATTCTTGACTGGCCATTTCATCAGGACTTAACCGTACCACCGCATCCGGCGTCAACGATCTATCAGCTATCTTTCTAAACAATGTTAAATTCTTCGTGTCTTTTATATTAAATACGAGACTTCTGTATTTGGCTTTGTACTTTGCACCGGTGTCTTTGAAATATTTATACAACTCTAATTCGATATTATAAGCTAGCTCCGCTATTTCCTCATCGGTAAGTTTCAAATCTTCGGTTTCTTTTATACGGCTAGATAACAATTCTGTTAAAGTTTTTCGTATATTTAATCTTATGGGTTCTGTCTCGGGTTTTTTTGGTGGGCTTGGTTTAATCTGCTGTTGTTTCGATTGTATAATTGCCTGTTTCGATTCTTGTTTCTTTGTATTTGGTGTTTGCTTCGGTGACACAGCAACACTACCCAGTTGCTTTGTTTGCGGTTGAGTAATCAATTTTGTCGTTGCAGTTTTTAATAACAAAGGACTCTTGTTTGACCCTGGCAATAACGTTTGTTTCATTTGTATTGATTTTGTACTTGTCGGTTGAGTTTGCTGCTGTTGTTGCTGCTGCTGCTGTAGTTGTAGCTGCGGCTGTTGTCCACCAGATATAAGTGTAAATTTTTTATTTCCAGCTGTCAAAATCATTTGCTTAGAACCTGGTACTTTTGCGTACGTCAACTTCGGAAGATTCTGCCCTTTTCCAGGTGACAGTAGCGCAGACTTTGCCTTAAACCACATTTTATTAAACATTTAGCATGAAAATAAAAAGCATACAGACCATGAAAAGCAGACAATTCAAAAGAAAATCTCTATACTCACTGCTTTACCAGGTATTTGTGTTTGAATAGTCGTAATCGTTTTCCCTATTTGCAGTGCACCAAGATTATTCGTTCCAACCACTTCAAACGTAGGATGTTCCTTTAACCACGTACGCAAATTTGATCTTGTAGGAGCGTCTGAACCTTAAAGGAACAACGACAACGATGAATAGAAATATCTCTTTTCCTTTCCGTGAATATAAACGCCTTGAATAGATATATCTAAGCTACCAGTTAATACTCTTCCAGTTTTCCTCTCAAAAACGATAACTCGAGCATCGGATTTCGGCTTTGAAGCAGGGTCGGACGGTGACGACCTTGTTCCTTTTGGACTGGTTGTTGGTCCTGGTATTGGTTTGTCTTTGGTCAATGTTTCCTGAGCATGTGCAAGTATACATGCGTCGGAACAGTAAATGCTCGAGTTTCTTGCTTCTTTTTTACAAACGACACACTGCATACTACTAGAATATTGAACACCACCATAGTCACAACCAGATTGTATCAAAGGCGATGTTTCTCCAGTAGATGAACTCTGATTAACCGTGGAAAGGTTTTTTGTATTGTCAAATACAGTGTCGGATTGAATCCGTTGCTTTCCAGAAGCATTCTGCGTACTCAATTTAGCTTTTATCTCTTCATCCTTCTTTTTAGCGCAATTTGGGCAAACCCATTCTATTCCTTTCTCCTCCATTTGTTGACCTAGATAAAAGAGAGGAAACAAAATGGATAATAGAACTAAGAAATCAATATATATATATGTTTTATGCTTTATACAATATCGCATTATTTATACAAAATAATTACAGTACTTTTTCATCTTACCCATTGCTTTGCTGACATGTACACATTTTCCATGAAACCAGTCTTCGCATACATCACAACAAATCATGAAACGATTGTTATGTGGTCTTTTGCATATACACCAAAGTCTATCAGGATCATCTTCCGAATCCGAATTTTCCTCCTCCTCTTCTTCTTCCTCTTCTTCCTCTTCTTCACCGACCTGTTTCCGATCTTTGTCTTTTATATCTTCTTCCTCTTCATCCTCCTCTTCTTCGGCTTCCTCCTCTATATTTTCTTCTTCAACCCGAATCGCGCATTCATTTTTCTCACCTTGATCTATATTCGCACGAATTTCGTGTTTGATAGACTGCGACGTTGCCCTTTGTTGCATTGTTTGTACACTGTAATTTTTAGCAAATATCAAATATAATCTAAAAATTATATAATTTAATTTTACTTCGCCTGGTTACATACCCGTGCTTCTCCATCCGTTTGGCAGGTTCAAATGACTTTTGAATAGGTTCGGTACTTTTAATTTGTAATCGTTTGCTTCTGGTAGCTGGTGCTTCGATGGGGGGTAATGTAATTACTCGTCCACCGCGAATAATTTGGATAGGTTCCTTATCGTCTTTGACAAACTTTTTCCCTGTCTCCTTAAGTTCATTTGTACTCGCGCTAGTTGTTGCCATCGTTGTAACTGTTGCTGTGCTTGTCATAGTTGTTACGATTATTGTCGCAGAAGCATCCAGCGATTTAGTACCTCCTTGTTCAGATGTGATCAAAGAAGGAATAAGCATATTATTTGAAGTTATCGATTCCGACGCAACACTTCCTCCTTGTTCGACAAGCGCAGTCTATACAATTGAAAGATAAGAGGTAAGTTAAAAATGAAAGAAGAAAAACGATTCCGTTTCCCAACAAGAATTATGTTTTCGATATTATAGCCTCCAATTAAAATACTGATAATATTAAAAGCAAAAATCTTAATACATGTTCAGCCAAGTCGACTCCAAGTTCCTCTTGTAATAATAACGCTTCAGCCAGTAATTCCTCTTCATGTTTACTAGCTTCCATTTCCAATGTAGCTAGTAAATGTTCCTCGCCTTCTATAGCGCCTATACCAGATATTCGAGATCAGAATAATAAGTACATGTACATGACAAGTGTTTCAGCACATCTTTTGTTTAAACTTAGCATCCTACCCGACTTACCCGACTTACCCGAATCCAGAGCTGGTTGTAATTCTTCTGATACGTTAGATTTTACACACGGCTTAGACTCTGCTTCATGATTTTCTACCAAACACTCATGACTTTCTCGCTTTTCCGTAGGGATAGAAGTTTCAGAATGTGTAGATCGGTCGGAGGACAAAGAAATGATACCTTTAATCACAAAATTTTGAATAATTTTGAATGTATAACAATTTTTTTTCTATGTGTACGAGTACAAACCTGAACGATTTGATATTATGGGTGATGATGTAGACGATGATGACGGTGAATGTGTTACTTGCATAAGAGAATTTCCAGAAGAGACAACAACTGCAGACGGTGTTACTACATTTTCTTGTACTTTCGAATCACCATTTGTACCAACACGACGAATAATATCTGGAGTTGAAAAAAGAGCAGGACCTAGAGAGTCCACCATGTACGCTGGTGATTTACGATTCTCCTTCTTTGGATGTTTTTTCGTACCTAAAAGCAGGTTAAAATTTAAGTGAAATATTTCATATGTAGCTAGTATATCGAGTAAGATAATCAATGAGAAAAATATATAGGGAAAATAAGGTATTACAGGTAAATAATGTACTCTTACTAACCATCAAAAGCTTTGTTTTCTGTTGTTTTATTGGTATCGATTTCTATTTTCGTAACACTTTCCAAACCGTCAGATTTTCGTTTCTCTTTCTTCGGATCGCAAGATTTAATTTTCGAAATAACAGCAGGCGTTGTCACTTTAGCCAACTGTTGAGATTGCTGCTGTTGCACATTTGACATTTGAGTTTGTACCATGGCAGGCTGTTGTACTGATGACGCTTGTGGTATCGCTCCTTTCATTTGCGTTATTGATAAGTTTGATGTTACAGTTTTAGTAGTAACAGGTATTTGGACAAGTTTGCCATCTTTGGTCGCAAAGAATTTGGTTCCGGTTTGATTGAAAAACTTCCCTTTAGGAAGAATCACCTGCTTCTTTACGTCGATACTTTTAAGGTCATTTGACTTCATAAGCACTTGCTTTTGTACAAAAGTAACTTTTTGATTAGCTCTTCCTTGTCCTGGTTTTGTAAGAATCATGTCGCCCTTAACCATATTAGCATTGATCAAATTCGCTTTAACTTGGTTCGTCGTCTGCAGCGGTTTTTCAAAATTAACCGACATATCTTGATTTATTATCGAAGACGATTCGTTGCGTTGCGATTCCTCTTTCTTCCGACCAATAACGGTTTTAAGCTGTCTCTTGCCTTTAACGAGACCAAATCCTCCTATCGAAAGGAAAGATAAAACCGTCTTTAATCTACCGTTAGTTCACGCGCCTTATCGTCATTTTATGCAAATAACAATCATAGAACATATAGTCATGACACGCGTTGCTACTCTCATACCCGATTTTTCATCTTTCTCTGGACTCTTCATGGCATTTACAGCAGCAGCCATTTCCATGTCTAATCGACGAACTTGTTCCATATCCATTTGCTTGTTGGGCCCTCTTCTACGAGTAGCTACCATACTTCCTCCTCTGGTAGTAAGCCCTTTTCTACCACCTCTAGCTCTTATACCACCTCTTCTAGGACCTCGTGGACCAAAATCTGAATCATTGTCAGACGGTGGTTCTGAATCGGACGATTCAGTAGATGACATTAACTCTTCTTCATCCTCGTCATTAGATCTTCCTTGATCTAACCAAAGAAAGAGAGTAATAAGAGCTATTATGACAGCACAGCACAGCACAACATTAGAACAGCACAGTATGATTACGTTTTCCAATACCCTGCTGCAATAAATTCCTTGAGACTGGATGTCCGACAGATTTAGGCGTACTCGTTATACTGGCCGACGATCTTGTGTTACTATTACAGGTGGAAACAGAAGTCGGGGGAATATTTTTTCGCGGCCGACCAACTGGTTTGCCCTGAGATAAATATCGTAACACTCGACTAAGTCGGTTCCCGCAGACTAACTAAATTATGCATGAGGACGGCATCTACAGTACTCACTGTTTTACTTATAGCCTTTGACTTAATCACGACAGTATTCTCAGGTTCGCCGACAGGCGACGATGTTTTGGATGTTCCAGGAGCAGGTGAATGTTGATGCGCGTATTGTAAACTATCGTCAGATGTAGGTGAATCGATTATAGGCAATGGATCCCTTGGTTTTGGATCAGAAGGTGATAATCTACTTGTGTAGCAATGATCCAACTTAACGCTATACCTTATAGAGTTTTGTTGTTCCTCTACTGTTAACATATCTATAAAATGTAACGATTGCAATTTATATAAATAAAAAGGTGGTATGAATAATATAATTTTCACGATACAACATATTATAGAATAGAAATAATAATAATAATAATAATAATAATAATAATAATAATAATAATGATGATGATGATGATGATGATAATGATAATGATAATGATAATAATAATAATAATAATACCAAGCATAGCTGTGACATTTTCTCCAAGAATTTGTTTTGCCTCTTCACTTTGTAAAGCTGTCTCTAATCGTTCCAACTGTTCTGGATCCATTTCCATAAAAGGGTCGACTAAACTAGTTGCATCAGTAGATGTGCCACCAGAATTAATTGCAGCAGATGTAAACATTGGAGGATCTACAGTTAATGTAATATCTCCATTTTCTGTATCTGTCTCTGCTTGTCCTACTCTAACAACGCTGACATTTGCATTAGATTGATTCACTGAAAAGCAATATAAATATTTGATATTTGAAATTGATAATCCAGTTGTTCAAATAATGTAACTTACTAATTAAAGTCTGCAAAGTTTCTTGGTCGACGGATATTGTACCATCATCATTGACAATGATAATTAACGTATCATCCTTCTTTCCTGATCCGCTCTCTTGTGGCTCGATAATGTACGAGCTAGACATTTTTCTCTAAACTAAATTGCTGTCGCGGTATTTACTGTTTTAATCAAACCGTTTTGTCAAAAAGGACAATTGCAAGATGTTGCATCCGTTTCAGAAATAAGTCGTTGTATCCGAAAGAATGAAAGATTATATACACTTCTAAAATAGAAGAGCAAACATTCGAACAAGCATCAATAGTAGAAGAGATAAACAAGAATACCAATTAATTCTCCACGTTCTTAGTTAAATGAAAATGAAATATCGTTGCTATGTAATTGAAGCTGCCGGGTAAGGCATCGAAATAGGTTGTGAATCTCACAGAATAAATTTATAGATACACCAATAACAAAAACCAGAAGAAATGTTGAACAAATAAAATAGCAAGTAATAAAAAACTATGGTATACACACACACACACATACCCACATACATATGTAGTATTATCGTTTTATTCGTGTTTGTCGCGTTGTTACCTATTTTATTAATGCACGATTACGAAAATGGCATTGAAAATAATAAACAGCACAAAATTTTTTTTAAATATCAAATTAAAGTGGTATTAATTAATAGCAAAGTAGTTAAATACACAACACCTTTAATGTCACACTTTGTAAGGAACATAACGTTCACGGTCAAGTAAACAGTACCGCCAAGAAAAGGATAGTCGCCATTTTGTTTGATTCAGCCAAGTAACGTTCCCCGAAAATTTTCGGACATCCGTCGTTGTTTCGTTGTTATTAAGTTATTCCATAGGAGAATTACTTGTATGGAACTTCATCCACGGAACTTTGGTCAAAATAATATAACTAGCAGAAAAATAAGACTTTTTCAACGATACATGATGTTACGAACGCACTTGTACCTTCCTGCACATACTGAGACGCTGCGCGCTCCTCGTTGCGCAACAACAAGAAGAGCAAACTACTAGCGCTATATGTACCGCGCTAAATACACCACATTTAATCGTGGTTGACGATATAAAAATTTCATTTTTCTTAGTTCCATAACTGTTTCTCATTTTTCTCATTTGCATTACATCAGTTTCCAATTTGAGCTATCATTAGCTTTTACGCCTTTCACCGCTGATATTTTTGTATTGTAAATTCTCTATCTAATTCTAAGATACGATGTTTGATCATAATATAGAGAATTTTCAATCACAGTTATAAATTATATTGTATATACATACCCTAATCTATTTTTTCTCATTTTTCTTATTAAATAAATCTTAGGCGAAAATGGGAATTTGTATATACTTATTATCATATATCGTATATGTGTGAATTAAATAATAAAAAATCAATTTTCGCCTCTTTCGTCTCTAGCATATATGATAGATTGTATTAAGCTTAGTGCGAAACTTGGAATAACGATAAATTAAAAGTGGAGGACGACTATCTAAAAATCGGATAGATGAAAGTCTAGCAAACCAAAAAGCAGGGAGTACCGAAGAATCGTGTTTGTGTGACGCAGTGTCGCACGTGTCATCTAAAGTTTGTTGCTTGCACAAGATAGCGTTAATTTTTACTCGCTGAAAAATTAAATATAAATAAATTAAAAAAATAAAAAACCGAGGAGCACGAAAAGACGAATACAAATTAATAGTGATTTACGAAATATGGATATGGAAGTGGGAAATATGGAGGATGTAAAACTCGATAATACATCGAAAGTGAAAAAACGAAAACGAGGAATTGTATATTTATCTAGTATACCTAAATACATGAATATCACGAAAGTTCGTGAATTATTTTCTGTATACGGGAAAGTTGGAAGAATCTATTTACAGTTAGCAGAAAATGGTTAGTCAAAACGGGTAAATCAACAAAGTAGGTCTGAAAAATGTCTCATTTATATATAACATAACCTCTATTTAATAGTAGTGAGAAGTATTTGCGACTTTAAAACGATGTTCGCTTGATCTTCTGATAATAATTATAAGACTTTTCTATAGACGAATATGCATTATATTTTTTTCATACAGAACTGCAAAAAGATGATAAAACAAAGAAACGAAAGAAAGTTTGTACAAAGTTTTTTACAGAAGGTTGGGTTGAATTTGAAAGTAAGAAAATAGCAAAATATGTTGCGTTTACATTAAACAATACCCAGATCTCAACTAGAAAAAAAAGCAAATTTTATGATGTTATTTGGAACATAAAGTATCTACCAAGGTAACAAATTGTTTTTTAAACTATGGCCGTAGTTTATTATATAAGAATAATTTAATCTGATATCGTGTTTATTAGATTCAAGTGGATTCACTTAAGCGAACGTTTAGCTTACGAACGAGCTGTACGTAAGCAGAGACTACAAACTGAAATTGCACAGGCAAAACGAGAAGTGAACTTCTATTCGCATAATGTCGATAGAAGTAGAAAGCTACGTCAAGTACAGCAAGATGGACAGAGTATTTTTGTACCGCCTGAGATAAAACAGAGGGACACTGATGCTGAAATCAGAAGCAAAAAGGAAAACGAACCTGTAACAGATAGAACAGGTTTCTTACAATCCTTGTTCGGATGAAATTTTTCTATCAGGAAAACAAGTACAGCATTTACCCATAGGCATCCTTTATCTATATTTAAACAATAAATTCGTTACAATTATCATTTAATCAACGAACAAATGCCTAATTATCTCGTAACATGTTCTTTTATTTTTCGTATCTTTTGATATAAACAAAATAGGATACTACAATTGTTGTACGTAAATTAACGAATGGAATTTATAGAAATTAAATGCTTAATGTTTCGTTCAACATTTAGCGCAAAAGTATATCATGAAATTATATAAAATGTACATTAAATTTATTCCGATAAAGTATTCTACTTATGTTTAGTCGATGTTTTTATCTAGAGAAATAGATCCCGTATAACGATATATACGCTATATCGAAACGATGAAATTTCCTTAAGTAGCACATTATAAAATTACATCAAATTGATTTTAGTCTCTTGAAATTGATCATCGAACCAATAAAGGCCTTGTTTCCTTCGATATATTATATTTACATTGTTTATCACAGTTTATGTATTACATATTTGAGGGAAGAAAAAGACCAAAATTCCAAGTGCTTGCAACGCTCTTATCATATTGGGTCAATCCTTCTAACAATTTAGGATCTGAAAATTTTGCAATAACATTTCATTTTTCTTAAAATTAATGTAAAAATCGAAGAAAAGAAAAGAGAAGATTTTAAAGAATCGGTATGTATGGTACCAGCAGTTCGTAGATAATCATCCAGTGGCCTCTTAAAAACAGTAATCGGTATTGCCATGCACAATCGTGGATATAAAACAGAATCGTTCGATAAAGCAACATTGCAAACCACTATTCCTAACATTTTAAAATTGGCGCGTCGAACAATGGGTCCACCGCTAACGCCACCGTGCACGCAACAATTGGTTTGAAACATGTGTCGCCAGGTTTTTGATATTACTCCGCTGCTGATGGTGGGCCGCCCTTTCAAGGAGATTGGAAATCCTATAGAAAGTATTTCTTCTCCTACAAATAAAACCATATTATTCTATCATAGCTTATGATTATCAAGGTTCAACACGGGAGATATGTACATCTTTATATACACGTGTAGTCGTGTATGTGCACACTTGTATGTGTATAACATATGTCCAAAGAAATCCTTTTAATTTGGTTAGTATTTGTACCTAATTCGTAGTTAATAATAGAGGCTCATTAGACTCAATTGAAGGGAGTTTGAAAGACGAGCGGAAGAAAGAAAGAAGACAGATGGATAGTTGGATGAATAGCGAGAGAGCTTGGAAGAGGGATGGATATTCGCAACATTTGTTCGATATCAATGAAACGTCGATTCAGCCCCTCAACGATCAATTGGCTCAATTTAGACCTAGTTATTTTTCCGTCAATGAAAGAAGGTCAGTGTTGTTGTCCCTTGCAACGTACGGCGCCACAACGTCGCCTTCTACACCATGATCTTCCTATATTCTTAATTCTTATTTTCATTACCGTTAACCAACCGGAATAACCTCCAACGGTGTGGATGCGTTACAAAAAAGTCTCGATTCTTGATATAACCGAACGTATAACTGTTAATACGAACTGCGCTAGTGATGACACCAATATGCTTTTCTTTTTCCATTTCAGCTCACATCAGCATTATGTCTAACGAATTTCTTTCGTTCTTGTATTTTTATTTTCTTGTATTATTATAATATTTCAACTTGCGGAACTTGTACAGCTAACTGAAGGAAGTTGGAAAGAAAGTATGCAATTTTTAAGAGCCTTACCCTTCTGCGCATCCGTATCAGCAACTTCGATAGCCTTCATCGAAGGTTCTTTGAACTTTAGATCGATCCTCAATACAGCGATATCATAAGGTCGTCCTGTTGGTGTTTTATATATCAAATTTGCTTCTGCAAACCATTCGAATTTGTCTGTACGCGACATAATGCAGGTCGCAAGTTTAATCTTGCTTTCCGGTGCCTAGAAACGATTCAATAAAAAGATTAATTATTTAGATACTTTGATACAGATTCGTGATTCGCGATACGAAGAAATTCTCCGACCACTTTTTTCAATAACTTTGGAGAGGAAGAAGTGAAATCAGGAAAGAAAAAAGATAACTTGTATACCATTGTAACAACATGTGCGCACGTTATGAATGTTCCGCTTTGTTCGTCTACCAAAGTAGCGGTGCCCCAGTTCGCTCCGCACTTTACGATCGCGATACATTTTTCAAGGGTTTCTGAACAAAGGATGAACCAATGATTGTCCATAAAGTTACATGTAGAGACTCGTACAATTCAAGAGTGAACACCGCTAACGAGAAAGAAAAGAAAAGAAAAGAAAAGTGCTTGCGTACCAATTTCGGGCAGACTACGCCACGTGAAAGGGGAAATCTTGTAGGACAAACATCGAGAATCGTCTTTCAAGACTCGACGTTGGAGAATTCGTTTCAACAATGATAACAGGTTCACAGCGAAAGTACAATTTATCCATTCTCCGCGGTACCGGCTTAATGACGCAATTACCATGCCGCAAATATTTCTTCCACCACTTGAACGTTATACGAAATGTTAGCAAATCGGACGAAAGAATAAATTCAGAGGGAAAAACAAACGGCTGGAAATATAAGAAATGAATTACCGATCGTTGATTAAAAACACAGGACTACCTTCGCATCCGGGGAAACTAGTCGCATCTATTACAACGAGACACTGGTTGATTCCAAGTAAGTTTCCAACAATTCCGCGACTCACAGAGTCGATAAAAAATGCATTTCCGAACGGCGTCGAGACTAATTCAACGATAGCTCCCTTTGTCATTTTGCCGACAGCAGCTTGTTTCGCGAGTTGAAGCAAAACTTGTTCCACTTTCGCTTTATCCGTTACTTCTGATTCTCGGCCCAGCTGTTTACTTTCTACGAATGTCGAGCCTTTTTCTCGTCTTATTGTTTCGTCGCTTAATTCGAACGATTTGCATTCGATCATCAGGAAGACAGGCAATAAAAGACGATCAAAGTCGTGTTGTTTCTCAAAGGTAAAATTTTTCAAAGAATTGTCTAGCGTTTCCTGCAAAAAAGGACATTTCCAAACAGCTATCAACTGTCCCGATTCCTTTAACGAATGGTTACGATGTATTTGAAACGTTAAATCATCGAACAAGTGTTCCGACGCTTCGGTCGTAGTTAAATCTCCAGAATTTAAAACTGTAAAGAAACGAAGAAAGTCCCGGGATCGAGACAAAACTGGAGCCAGCATGGAACCGTGTGCAAGTACCCAACGTTCTGCGACTAAGACGCCAGAATAACCATGCGAAACCATTGTCCCTTCCGTCAAGGAGGCGTACGATATGAAAACGTTTTCTGCCGCGTGCATCGTCGATATCTCCTTGTTCCGCGCTTCTTCTGCAGCTCTTCGTTCTGTAGCGAAGAAAAGAAGTTCTGAAAAGGAAGAAAGAAGAAAATCTAGTGGTAAGTACAAGAACAAGAACAAAGATCGCAATGCGAGTAAAATCTGCCTTCTTTTATGGAAATAAGGAGATCGTGGAGAATAGGATTAGAGATGAGTCGAGAAACATCTACTCTTTTCAAACGCTATCACACGGAACTATTCGTACAATGCATGTGTTTGTTGGTTACAGTATCGCGATCCGATACGCTCCGTATCCCCGTGGCACCCCTGCGGCACCCTCGCGGCATTCTCGGCTTTAGCGAGCGACTCAATGACACGTGTACTCAAGGCAATTTCTTTGCCGTTCCACGTGTATCCCAAAATTATCGTTGATCAACTGTCTTTTATTCTCTCGTCAACGCCTACAGTATCATCCTTTGCCATCGTCAATTTTCGAAATATAGCTCGCAACGTTGCGTCACGCGTCTACATTTAATCTTGAAAAAGTTAATTGAAACGATGGCAGACGACTGGAAAGAAAATAAAGAAGAAGGAAGAAAGAGAGAAGGAAAGAATCGTAGGAATCGAAGCGGAGGCGGGAGGAAGATGGGAACGAACAGGAAAGCTAGATAGGTGATGGGAGATAACAAGAAGGGAGGGTAACGGAAAGAAACGAAGACGAGGGAAAAAGGGAAAAGAGAAAGAAGAAATCAAAGGAAAGTGTGAGGGAGGAAGGGGGAGAGAGAGAGAGAGAGAGAGAGAGAGGGAGGAGGGAGAGAGAGCTCGCGACGAACAAGACGCAAGCTACTCGTTATTTGCAAGGAAGAAGATTGCAGGCTCTATTTCTGCCTGTTCGCAATTAGGCGGGCAGCTGGTGGTGCCGAGGGAGGTAACTCGAAGCTGAGCGATAACGCAGCGATTCTCTGGGCAAGTTGAAGGGGTGGCGAAGAAAGGGGTTCTCTCTGAAAGAGAAGGACGCGCGCACCGAACACCCGCCGAGAGGTGTATATTAGACGCGGAACGCCGCGACGCCTAGATCAGAAGGATTCCGTTCGTTGTGCTGTTACTGTCATTCAAGGAAGACCGTATCAAGGTACGTCTTTCGAGATACCGACTCAAAGATTCACTTTCTAGTTATTGTTATCTCGATCGACAGCAAAGTTCTGGTTTTGGAGAAAACTCTGTACCGTAACGTTGTCATTGTCTTTAAGGTCTGGATTCGTCCTCGGTATTCAGTGTCGAGTGTCGAGTGTCGCATGTCTAAGTGTCTCGAGTATCGCGTATCGTGTCGTGACTAGGGAATGGAGCAAGAAAATCGAACGCAACAGGACATAAAAGAACACAAGTCGGGTCGAATCGAATCAAAACGAATTGTATATAGATTCGAATCCATAGAATCCGAGCTAGAGCCGGGTGAAATTGAATCGGGTCGTTTCGAAAGTCGAAAGGATGCATCGCACGCCACATAGTCTTTCTTTCTCTCAGAATTTCTAAAACTTGTATAGAAATCATGGATAAGAGACACGAGATGGACAACTAAAACACGAAAAGTTTGAATGGCTATATTTTTGGCTTGAATTAAATAGAGCTTGTTTAACCGTGTTTGGCTGTTACAGTCACGTTCCATTTTCAAATACATAAGCGTGTCATCGAATAAATGGTCGTTCAAGACTTAAGAGACAAATAACTGAAACAAAATAACGTGTATATACGCCAGCTGTCTACCCAATGAGATATATCGAGAAAAGAACGACGTTCTCTCACTTTCTCTAATTGTCCGCTTTAATTTATATCAATTGCATCTTGGCACGGTCGTTCGAGAGTGATATCGTAAACGTCATCAACGAATCATGTTGACGCACGCTTTCGAATGAACCGTGCGCACATTTCAACTGCTGGATGTTTCAACGAGTCGAAATCGTTTGCCGAGTTTTTTCTCGTTACTATACCGACATATAACGTATTGCTGTATCTATATATGTACATATTTTTCTTTTATATACTCGACATAACAAGCATTGTCCATTAATCGTTACACAATCTTCTGCCAACGACGAAGGTCGCTAGTCGAATCGTTGAAGAATGAAAAAATAGAATATAGAGAATGGCGGAAACGTTCGAGGAAGGAATTATTGCAGTGGAAGATGGAAAGAAAGGAGCTTATAAATAATTAAATACAGGACAGCAATTGTAAATATCTTTTACATGTTATCGTCTGTCCGACTGATAAATACCGAGAGTGATCGAAATTAGGATAAACGTAGGATATTTAAAATTAGGTGTTATTTAAGAGTTAGGTCATCTCTATATATAATAATATGGTAAAATCATATAATCGCGTTTCGGTTACCAACGACGTATTGTATTTATATTTCATATATATTGAACTTTCAAACTACAACGTACAATTAACGTCTGTAAATAACATAGTATGTCGTTAGTGGCAAAATCTCTTTCGATAATCGTTAGAAAACTATGGTGTGTGGTAATTATAATTCGTTAGTAACGGCCGGTAAGCCTCGTTGATCGCATCGATAAACGATATAATCTCTTAATGATTTGTGGATTACGTAATTATGAAATGTCGCATAGGTTAGATCGATCGGCTGAAAACTGAGAAAAAAGCATAGATACGTAGACGATCCATTTAAATAGTTTATTTCGATTAGTCAGAAATTCATCGTCATTCGTCGATTATTAAAAAATGATACAAGAAGGCGATCGCGTGAGTGACGTTAAGAAAATACCTAATGTAACACCACTTATTATTTAACGTCATAATCGCACATGGTATACTAGCGACCGGCCAAGCGTCCGACCGACTGACCGACCGACCGACCGATCGACCGACCGAGCGACCGGACAAACGAAAGAACGAACGAACGAACGAACGGACGGACGAACAAACACCGATCCAGAAAGCTATTCTGGGAATTTGCTACGGAACTCGAAGGCGAGCTACTTTCCGTTTTCAGAGAAGTTGTCGTGTTATTTATAGCTCAACCCTATCGTGATCCGTTCATCGGAAAAGGACATTTCATCTTTCTCCCGTTTCTCTCTTTTCTTACTAACGTTAAGTTTCTTCGTGGAATCTTTGCTCGATATTCTTTGATATTCTTTGCTTCGCTAATTGTAAGTACTAGACACATGAAAATCGGCTTGACGTACATATTAATTTACGTTGTTGATTCGACTCGATGGAATTCATCAAAGTAACAAACTAACCTATAAAAAGCCTGATGGCAAATACGGAATGGAGGAAGAGTCTAACGATCGTCCCAAATGTTGACCGATTGTTTCAAAGTTTCCACGATAGAAGATGGATGATCACACACGATTCGGAGTTTCGTTGTTCGACGATGGAGAGAAAGGTTGATTCGTATAGCCGTATTTGGAAAATTCAAGTTTGCAATGTCGTTGGAAGAAACGGCAAGAACAGAACGGCACGGTATCAGGGAATCGGAATAGAAAAATTCGGATGAATCGTGTTTTCGGACCGCATAATACTTTACGTACGAGTAAATGGAGTATAACCATCCCGTTGTGACTCGCGATACGGTTCGCCGCGAGAGAACACGAGCACGCGCGTGCAGAGGTACAACTGAAAGACAGCGAAAGGGAGGAAAGGGGAAGGGAAGTGAAGTAGGATCAGAGGAGGGGGTCAGCAATGAACGGGTGCGCGTAAGAGGAACCTAGGCTGATCGTAGTTGTTTCGAGTGGCCGCTTGACTCGCACAGGAGGGTCTTTTAACCGTCCATTCGCGTTAAGTGGCAGTCGTACCTACAGAGGGGCTCGACCGCAATAGAAAAGGATGGCAAAGCGTGTGCGTGCTTCGCAGCCCTACACAACCAGTCCGATTCCGAGTCAGTATTCACTGTGATTGGCTACTCTATCACCGATGCTTTGCTCTTTGCTCTGAACCTGACAAATTGGTGCCGCGTGTCGTTACGTTTCGGACGTTATTGTATTTTCCCCTCTCTTTTACAGTGTTCCATTTATGCGAAATTTACCGTTAATTTTACTTGTCATATTTCTTCTTCGTACTTGTTTGTTTTCGTCCACCGGTTATCAGTTTTCCCGTATAATTTCTGCACGCCACACACGGGAGAAAAAGATTTTACATCCGTTGCGTGATCTTGTCCTGTATTTCTGCATTTTCTATTGTTCCCTAAAAAAAAAAAAAAAAAAAAAGAGGGAAAGGAAAGAAAAGGAAAAACAGGAGAAGAAGAAGGCAAACTCGCGCCTCGTCGATTAAACTTTCCGTACAGAATTAATTCTTAAGTACATGCACGATATGTAAAACAACGAGAGACAAAAGTAGAAAATTTATACGTGGAAAAGAAGTTGGTGTATTACGTTCGTTCCATGTTTTGGAAGAAAGTTGAAACGTTACTTGTGAACTACTAATACTTGTTAGAATTCGAAAGGGAGAGGTAAGAAGAGAAAGGAAAAAAGGAAGACAAGGAGGAGGAAGAGGGTTACGAAGCAGAAGAGAAAACAGGAGGAGAAGGAGGAGGAGGAGGAGGAATAGAACATAGAGTAGAAGAAGGAGGTGAAGGTGGAGGTGAAGGTACAGGTGGCGGTGGTAGTGGCAGCGGTGGTGGTGGTGGTGATGGTGTGATGGTGGTGGTGGAAGTGAAGGTGCAAGTGGTGGTGGCGTTGGAAGGAGAGGCGAGAGTTGGACTAAAAAAAAGTAGGAGAAAGAGCTGAAAAATTAAAAAAAGGAGCATACGTATAGTCGAAGATGAGAAAGTAATTACGCGTGTAGGTTAAAGGAAGAGTTATCGTATACAGTGTGGCGTATCAAAGACATATTTGGTGTTTGATTCGGTATTAAGATTCTAACTTTCGTGAATGACTGAACGAAGCAACAACGGTTGTTGTTGGTACAAGGAGTAGCCGTCGACGTTGGAGCCAAACGCGTGAGAAAATTAGTCGGAGCGTACGCACCGACTGGCACGGATACAGACATTAAACCTATCAGCCCTCCTCATCGTACACAGAGTTCTCTCTCAATCGTAATAAAGTTCAATGTTACGCAACCAAAAACAATGGCAAAATTATGGGAAAAAAAGAAAATACGTGACACGTAGAAGAGTGTTCTTGTGCAAATATAGAGAAGAACGCGATGTGTGAGAATGGAACAATTATAGGTAAAAACGAGCTACATATTGGGAAGAAGAAAAGCGTGCTGTAAAGCGAGGCTACGTTGTATTCGCGTTGTAAACGTTTGTTACCGGTGTACGGTATCCTCGTGAAAGGGAGAACTGTTTGCTAGTCGATAACGATGATCAAATTTTCTTAAGTCTCGAACGTATCAGTAGGGCTGATTTCGATTTAATTCGGTGTTCTTCGAGGGAAATGAAGCTGCCGGCGCGTATAATCCACCATGGAGGACAACGACCGTCATCGTGCTACGAGGAGCCGTGTCAACTTAGCGATTCGCTACGTGAGTTTCGAGAGTGAATGTTTGTGTGAAACTACCTATTTTGTAAGCGAAACTTATAAAGTATAGTTGTAGTAAAAAAACAAAAAAAAAAAAAAAAAAATCTAGAAAGGCATGTTAGAGCGTGCGTAACATTTGACGGAATATTGCATCGAAAATAACGAAAATTAATTGGCATTAATCGCTGCTTCGTTTTAGACGTGTCAATTTTCTACATTTTCTTCTCTTTTGTCCATTATTTTCTTCCGTACCTCTTTTTCTTTTCTCTTTGTGTTTTCTTTCATAATTCTTTGGTTTGTTCGTTCCGTCTTTGTACCTTTACCTTGTTTCCTTGCTCTTCGTTGAAATTTCTCAAGTTAAACGCGCACACTGATAATCCGTGTTCAAGAGAAACAATAGGGCGACAGAAGAATTATCTGTTCTTTTCCATGTACGAGCTGAATATTTTCAACGAGATCAGGGAATTTTCAAAATCTTACGACGAGCTTTGTCTTTCGTTCGATTCTACTTACATTACGATTCTACTTCCGATCGAATCTCATTTTGCACCGCGTTTTATGCTCTGCCGTTGTTCGATGGACGACATTTGTCGTGTAAACGTAACGAACAGTTGGTTGCTGAAAAACTACAGTTGTTTCTTGGTAAAAAGCTAACGATGATTGTATACAATTTTTGTATTGGACGGTTGTTAAAAAATTGGGAAAGATTTATTACAACTGGCTTTGAATGGAGAAGATAAAATGACGCAATGAACTTAGTTCTGTTGTCGGTTGATGCAACCGTGACGCGAGTTTACGCGACCATGACGAGACAGTTTCTAAAGTAGCTCGGTTCTTTCCGAATAGGTTACGCATGGTGTTTGAGAAAATCGAAATGACACGGAGGAAATTTTCTAGGGAATTTTATATCTACGTTCTTAGAACACGAAATAATACAATATTTGTTGTACATAGTCTGACTCGATAAAGTATCGTATATCGGACGAAAACGAGCAACGATTATATCGCATCTTTGATACTTGTTGTTGCGTATTGACGAGGAACGTTGAACGAGTACTTTTCGAACATTTTTTTTTTTTTTTGACAGGAAAGCAACCGTACGATTGGACGATAGAGCGTATCGGAGAAAGACAAGGGTGAAACATTCTCGAGTAATGCGTCGAACTATATTTAATTACAAAAATAATATACGTAGAACAAGCCAAGTACGGCATCTAAAAAAAAAAGAGTGAGATCTAAAAAGACAATAAGATAGAGGTTGCAATTATATAAGAAGTAGTTAGTGGTGATAGAAATAGATGCACATATGTATATATGTAATGGAAACGTAGATAGAACTGGTATTGCCAGTGATGATGTCGATGATGCTGTTGGATGTAGTGTTAATAGCGTTGACGATGGTATACTAGTGATTCCAATGATTGCAACAGCGAGTAACGGTGACGGTGACGGTGACGGTGACGATGACGATGACGATACGATGACGATACTGATAGCGACGTTAACGATGTCAATAATAACAAGAACTATAGAAAAAGAGACAGTCCATAGAAACACGGTACTGGTCGAGGATTCTTGCATCATAGGAACCAACGATAGCCAACTGGAGTTAACGTCATATCGGAACATTTTTCTTAGTTCGTCCAGCATATTTTATCATTGTTGTGTCGAACATTGTGTTGAAAGCGTTGGTAAGAAATAAGAAAAAGGGCCAAATTATTGTCATACGTATAAAGGAAAGAGAATAAAAGAAGGGAAAAGAATTTTGTATACACGGTGGATGCGTGAACGAGCAAACAGAAAGGAGAAAGATTAGGAAAGAAAGGCGGATAGATAAATAAAATAAAGGAATAAGTAGATGAATATCAAATAGGCCAATCCGATCGGTTCTTCGGATTGTCACGCACGGCCCACCTGTGCGCGGTGGATCGCGTCGGAGAACGGCTGTCCTTCGATATATCTCGCGTTGTTCGGCCCCGACGGACTCGGTGCTTGGAGCCGTAAGGGGGTGGGTGGCCGAGGAGGCGGGCGGGCATTCTGCCGCGCGCGCGCCTTTCTCGAGATCGCGATACCACAGTTCCGCGGTGGTACTTGTCTCGCATGTTTCCTTCCGCGACGTTTGAGGAACTACCTCGAAGAAGGAAGTGTTTCACAGGAGGCAGAAATACGAAAGATTTCCCATTTCCCAAGAGAATCGAGTGGCCGTCGAGCGACTAAACGATCGTTAAGACAAACTACGGGAGGCGAGGAGGCGCGTTCGAAATATCTAGTGAAGTGATCGTTGTTTTTCAGCCTTTTAAAGCTCGCGTTAGACTTTTAAACGTCGCGAGGTAGAAAAGAAGAGGTAAAGAAGGAACAAATAGGGACTAGAATCGAGACTAGCAGAGACGTTCTCGGTGAGATCGACGTACGATTTCTTTGATATCTTTCTTAATATCGTGCGCTGTTACGACGATATTAAGGAAAGAGGAGGGAGAGAGAGAGAGAGAGAGAGAGAGAGAGAGAGAGGGAGAGAGAGAGAGAGAGAGAGAGAGAGAGAGAGAGGGAGAGAGAGAGCGATTAATAGTGAATACGAAACTGTTTAAAAGGGAGGGTGGGGTATAGGAGGGGGAAGAGGGAGAAAATAGGGGGTGGAAAGCAGGCGGGAGGGTGGGAGGGAGAAAAGGGGAGGAAGCAGGAGAAGAAGAAGAAGAAGGAGAAAAAGAAGAGGAAGAGGAAGAAAAAGGTTACCGTAGGAAGGGATTTACCATAACAAAACCAAATTGCATAAAAACGATCGTCTCGGCTGTAGGAAATAGTTTGTACAACTGGAAAACAAGCGAACAGGAGCGCGAAGCGTAAGAGAGGAGGGAAGAGCGGAATCCATAGGAAGAAAGTTAGAAAGACGTAACAGCATAGCGGAGGATAAACAGTTAGAAAGCATAACAAAGGGGAATACGGTGAAAGAAAAAGGGAGAAAGAGCATTCGAAACGTAAGTTTTGTATTTTTGTTATGTCTATTCTACGGATACGAGGCGATAATTTCGTTTGAATGCACTCGCGATCGTCGTTTCCGTTAATCGAGTCGAATCGACGAGGCAAATCAAATAGTTTTTCGTTGTTCTTTCGATTATTTTCATCTCGCTGGAGACGAGTGCGCGATCGGCAAGACCTCACGGTTCGACGTATTTAAAATTTTATAAAATAGAATAAAACGGGCGGTTCTCTTTCGATTCTTCGGTCGAGCCAACTACCAATTTTACGTGTCGTTCGTTTCGTAACGTATTTCTATAAACTGTATTTTACACTTTCACTTGGTCGCCGATTTATCCGTTCCGACGAATTTCCCGCAAAATCACTTACGAGCTTCCGTATCTTTGAATTTTTCGTCGAAAATTTTTCTAAATGAATTTACGCGACGAGCGTAAAGCTCTTACGGACAAGTACTCGAAAGCAGCTAATTTAAAAAGTTGGAACCACATGTTGTCGAACGAAATTCTACCATGCTGTCGGGAACATTAACGAAAAGGGAAGAGCACTGTTAGAGTGCTCGAGTGGAACACTGTTAGAAAAAGACGAAAAATAAAAAGAAAGAGGAGGAGGAGGATAAGAAGAAGAAGAAGAAGAAGAAGAAGCAGAAGAAGAAGACGACGACGAAGAAAAAGAAAGAGAACAAACGAAAAGGTGAAAAGAAGATAGAGGATGAAAGGATATAGAGGGTCTCTATCTTTAGAGTTCATTCAGAGAATCTTTCACTCAGGGCCGAGTGAGGACCAAACACGAGTTGAGTCATACTTGAAAGACCAACGTATGAAGAAGCGGGAAACAGGAAGATTCGGGCTTATTCTTCGCTTAGGTACAACAATTTGGTCCGAATTTCCGTACTAGTGACAAGAAAACGAAATTGGAAAGGACAGAGACGCGCGAAAAAAGTAAATAAGCAAAACGAAATGGCAAACAAGAGTTAATATCAGTTTAGTCAGAAAGTGTGGTATTTTTGATACAGCGCTGTAAGAAGACGCGAACAGATGGTCCGAAGAAACATTATTAATTACGTATAGCACGCGATAGCGTGTGCTCGTGTTCTAATTCGACGGTGATTTCTTTTGTAACAGGCGAGTTTGCACCTGAAGTAAGATATTTCTACTACGCGTTAAAAGAGAAATAAGAGAGAAATAAAAGGAAAAGTTTGGTCACAATACGGAGAAAGGAAAGGAAAAGTACTGTTAAAAAAACGGAACCGTTGCGAAACAACATTTAACAATTAACAACGTGTAAGTAAGAAAGAAAGTAACGTACATATGCTCGTGCTGGACGAAATTCTAAAAGAACGGAAGAAACGGACATTGCGTGTGTGATATCACAGAGTACAAGTATAAAATAAAGAAATGACGACGAAGGAAATCGGGAAAGAGTAGGAGGAATGAGGTACAGCCACCTGTAGCTAGCAGCGACACGCCTCTCGAGAAACTCGCCCAGCGAGCGTGCGCATTTTCTGGCAAGCAGGTAGAAACGTAGCTTACGGTCTTAATTCTTTCGGTATTTCGCTCGAGTTCTCGAAATTATGAACTTGGAAGATGAACGGATCGATCGTGGCCGGTCTCGCGATGTTTCGAAAGAAATCTTGCAACAACGATCGCAAAACGCAAGTAGGGAAATGCGTTGGATTTGACTAAATCGCGACACACGATTCCGGCAAACTTAATATCGTTGCATCGTTTCTTCGCGATGCTTCGGACGTGAAACGTAGCGTAGATTCTGCTTCTTATAAATTTATAAACATCGCAGAGATCTTTGATACGCGATTGCTTTTATACGGTTGGTACATCGCCGATGCTATACGCTGCCTACGAAATTTGATTTCAAGCGAAGAAAATACACTTACTACCACGTACGATTTGCAATGGATCGTGTTACGAGTTAAGCCAGTATAGCGATTAATCGCGTTAGATCGTACTAGCTCGGTAACTCCCTTCCAAACGAGACGTGACTTATGGTCAAAGAGAAACGAACGAAAAATGGCGTATGTTCCTTATCAATTTTTTATACACGAATGCTCTAATACCATGTTCGTGTGAATATTTGAAAATCTGTCTATCGAACGGTCAGTTCGATTAGTTCGAATTCGAAGGAATTATTATCAGTATTGTACTCTTGAATCGTGCGCTTGTTTATAACGAAACGTCGCAGAGATCAATTTCTTCCCAGTTTCCGTTTCTATCGCGATTTGCTTTCATTCGCGTTTCTGTCCAACTAGTTTTTCTTCCAAACACTCTTTCTTCCAAACATTATTTATTTATTAATTGCCGTCGTTTATCGCGTTTATATTCGATTCTTGATCGACCTTCGTCTCGCTCGCATCTTGATCTGTTTGCGAATGATATCGTAGCATTCGTCGAAATTCGTTGGCATTTTGGAATTGTTAGAGTAGAAAAAAAAGAGAAGAAAAGAAAATAAAAGAAGGGAAGGGAAAGGAAGGGAAGAGAAGAGATAAGAAAAGGAAAGCAAACTAATTGCAGAGATATTAAGGGAAGAGAAACTGAGAAAAGGATATGTTGGAATAACCGTAGAAAACACGTCGAAACATTAGCAATGTAAGATGCGGTGAAGCGAAACGAGAGAAGCGAAAGACAGAGAAAGGCTACAGCTTGTCGTAATGCGAACCATAGGACGCCAAGCTGTCTGCCGGAACGCTGCTTTGCCCCACTACAGTGTTCGACGCTAATGTCCAATCGCGACGTTGCTGCCAGCAGTGACTGCAACTCTTGTCTTGTTCTTCTTTCTGCATTTGTTTCTGCTTTTGCCCCTATTCCCGTCCTTGTTTCTGCTATTACTTGTACGCGTACTCGCGAACACTACGTGGCTTTAGTACCGTTGCTTCAGCCCCAATTCAATTTCTATATTTACTTCTGTTTGGCCACCATCTTCGTTCTTCACGCTTATATTCGATACCTTGATCGTCGTTACCGCGACTGCTCACTTATTACTCGCTTATTGTCGATAATGGAGCGACCGTATTAAAATCACGATAATGGTCATTGACATTGCTACCATTGTCACCACTCAAAAAAAAAAAAAAAAAAAAAAAAAAAAAAGCAGTGGACAGAAACAACGACGGACGATCAGGGACACTTAAAGACGTCCGAGTGAAATCCGCGACTAGAGAGCAATGTTGATACGATGACCCGAACGACAGTAGAAACGACCACCACAGTGCAGGCTTTGTCCTACATACGCGAAATGTGTGCGTGTGCGTGTGCGTGTGTGTGTGTGTGCGCGCGCGTGTGTGTGTGTGTGTGTGTGTGTGTGTACATAAATACATACACACATACACACACGTGTACTTATATACACGTACTTTACACTTTTAAAATGTAACGGACAGCCAGGCCAGCCAGATCGTGTAAATAAATCGTGTACGATTCTCTCCTTATAGCTTCCTCTTAACCACCACTTAGCCGCGAGTTGGAGAATGATTCCAAGCATACTAAGAAAAAGACACGGCCACACTGAAGAAACAGTAACTTCTCTGTCGATGGCTGTGTAGTATTGTGTATATATTCGTATACTCTCTCGATATCTCGACTCGGCGAGAAATAATTGGCTTCGACGTTCGATTTCAATGACAATGTGACACCACGGTATTATTACGTTAAATAACACAATTTACACGCGTACGTCGTTCGAAAACCATATTACGTCACACTTTCCCAAGCTTTTTACTTATCGTTAAACGGATCGAACAGATCGATATAGACGAAGCGATAAACGTATAAAGTGCCAAGAGTAAAAACGTATAAAGAAGCTGAAATCTGTACGATTCGTCTTGCCGGAAGTAGAGGTTCGGAATAGACGCGATAATATTTCTTACCTTTGGGTTTATTTTTATTATTCGTTGCCTCGCGTTGCGACACTTTCTATATTATAATCGGCCTGTTTGAGTATACGCTACGGTACTATTGGTGTACAAGGTTCAACACATAGAAATACGGGGATATACAGAAGGGAGAAAGAAAGAAGAAGGAAGGGCGAAAGGAAAGGCGTGTACGCGCGCATAAAGCTCAATCCGAGCGACACACCTGTTGAACATTCCTTCGCAAATACCCGCGCGTCGACTACGTACATTGCATACGAAGGTGCATGCGGACGCAGGACGCAGCTGTGCTTGGCTCGCTTTGCCTTGCTTTGCCTTACCTTGCCTTGCTTTGCCTTGCCTTGGCTTGCCTTGCCTTGCCTTGCCTTGCCTTGTCTCGCCTTGTCTTGTCTTGATTTGCCTTGTTTTGCTCTGCTCGTGAGTATTCCACGAATTTCATGGAAATAAGTTTCACTATTCGTCTTTTAATGCAAATATCGACTTGCGCGTTGATTTATTTCTACGAGATTTCTTTGTACCGGCGATTCGAGATGAGAAAAAGAACATGGAAAAACCTATGATTTCGCGTAATTTTAGTTGAGTAACGTAACGCTAACACGAACCACGTAATGGGGAATAAGACGATGCGCGAAATACAATCATCTTTAACGAGAACTAGGATTTGAAGAAATCGATCTGTACGTCGTCTATTTTAAATCGTAATTCTCTTTGCGCAAATCCTATCGCTATAAATTAATCACGATGTTAAATTTCCTCTTGTCTAATTACACTCGTACGTTACCGATATATTTCGCTTCGGATTATTTATATACATATGCTAAAATAACGATAAGATGACACGTATACGTACATCTACGTGTGTACGTGTACATATACATTCGTATACGGGGCCAAATTGGACGATGCGACGTTCCACCGTACTCTTTGATTGGAATAGTTAAACAGTTGGAAAGATAAAAAAAAAGGCGGCAAAAAGGAGACGCATGAAACGAGAATCGTCGTCCGATCGATAAATGGATTTAGAGATTTTATCGCGATCGTTAACTCGTCATTAGCTGTCGGCATAGGTTAATAAGGACTGTCCTTATGTAATTAACGCAAACGATTGACGTCATTGGCTCTTCTATTTATGTAGCATCTCTTCGAGAATCGAAGAACCGCTAGTAGTATACGCGTGTTTCTGTTTTTTCATTCTGATTGTCGACGATTCGATGTATCGAGCTGTTTCTACGAAAGCGTATGACGTCAAAGGAACGTACCCTTTTTTGTGCTCTGCGTTCCCGGCATTTAATAGCTATAAGCTAGTATCCACCTTCCAATTGGAAATTATTTTTCGATATGTTATTTTCGATGTGTTCAAACGCGAAGAGCATAGCAGAGGAAGGAATAGTCACGATGACAATCGTGATATTTCATGAGTGTGCGTTTCAAGCGTACGTTTGTTGGCCGGCAACGATCGAGTTTTTTAGAAGGTGTATCTGTCCATCGGTCGTTGAAAAGTTTTCGAAACATTTCGTAAAAATGTGCGCACGCGTCCACGTGTGTATGTCATTTATATCGGTAGTGCGAGAAAAGAGAGAATATGGACACAAGAGAGAAAAAAAGAAGGAGCAACGTATGGGGGATGACGATGGGGATGGGAAAGGGGAAGAGAGAAAAAGAGGAGAGTGGGGGAGGGGGAGGGAGGGAGGGAGAGAGAGACAGAGAGAGAGAGAGAGAGAGAGAGAGATCGCGCAAAAGGGGAAGAGCTCGTATTCGCATTTGGAATCCCATACGCCATACAGTATACAGATTCCCACTTCTGTCGACTCAGCCTTTTCCTTCTTGTCGAGGTTACAAACAGCATCTGTACACGTCAGAGCACACCTGGGTGGTGATCTCGTGTATTAAATTATCGTCGTGTTGATCTTGCAAGCGAACGGGAGATCGTTAGTTTTGCTCCAAGATCCCGCGATCGAGGACGCCGGACGCCTCGATCCTCCGTCGTCCGTTCAACCCGCCTATCTCTCCTTCTCCTTGAGTTCTTCGGCTTCTCCGCGTCCTTCTCCCCGCTCCGCTGACAACCCCCGCCCTCCCTTTTTCTTCTCTTTCCCTCCTCTTCCTATCCCACCTCTTTGATCTTCGATCGTGACCAGATAACCAGCACTTTCGCGGCACTTTCAAAGTATTACCTCTAACTACGTTCGACTCTACCGGAAAGTTCTCGAACTTGTTCAACAACGATATAGATTCCACGATACCTTTTCGCTTTCTTGATATTTCTTTTAATACCTACGGTATACAGTACTTATTTAAGTACCAGTTTAGTTTATCCACCTTCGTCCGCGCTGTTACCGTTTACAAGCGAATAAATCCTTCAATTTCTTTCGTCGTCGATTTTTATCGTTGATCGGAACATCTGTCGGTACCATGCACCATAGCTACACATATGTTATTCTTATACATGTTCTTTAAATAGAATCAATTTCTCAACACAGCGTGAACAGCCATGAGTTTCTTTTCATGTCGGAACGAAACAGAAGAAGAGAATAATAGATAAATATGATTTGGAGTATTCTGTAACAAATTCGTATATTAATTCGGAGGTGATCAATAATCCGTTCGCTGGTTGATCTCGTCACCTCTCGTTGTCTATCGATTTACGATCCGCGCCTACCTTTTCTTTCTTTTCCTTCTTCTTTTTCCCTTGAATCTGCTCGCTTACCGCTCAAACGGTTTCTTTTCTCTCCTTCTCCTTTTTTTTCTTCTTCTTCTTCTTCTCTTTCTTCAGCCATCTAATCTTCCTCCGAGTTTAATTTTTCTCCGTCCCTGCAAATACTTCGACTATCTCTTCTGCTTGCTTGCTCTATTAAGTAGCGAATCTGTATCGCATCGTCTCTCTTCTTGTTTCTAAGCTCCGTTCGTTTCGATTAATTTCCTCGCGACTGAACGCGTACGAATAAAAAGAGAAAGACGACGAGGAGATCATTTTATTCGAAAGATCCACGTGTTTGACCAGAACGATCTGCATACACGTGTAAGTACGCACACCACTGTCACCGGCGTAGAAATATCGGGTAAGCTGGTTCACGAGGAAAGCCAAGGAGGTCGGGAAGGGACTGCACTGAATCGCGTATATGTACGTGCATGAATACACGAATGTGGTAGGAGACGGGCAGACAAACTCAGACCAAGACGCCAAGCACACACGGTTCTAGCGAGTCTTCTCGTGAGCTCGTCGAGCAACTCCTTCTCACGATTGAGTCATCCGGCACGGGAAGAGGACCACCTGGTGAGGAGAGCCCAACGATGTATCTAACGATATAGACCGTTTCGCCTCGTGGCTCCTTCCTCTTATCCCATTCGACCCAACTGGCTTTCGACTTCAGTGGGTTCGACTCGAAACGATTCGACGCAACTTGTATCGTTACTATTCTCTCTCTCTTTCTCCTTTCTTCCCCCCCCCCGTTTTGCTAGCCTTCTTATATTCGTTATTTTCTTATTTGATGTTGATAATTCTGGGAACGTGTTGCTGATTCTGGGTAGCGGCGTTACAACGCAACTGGATATGCTTCGAGATACTCGCTCTTCAAACAAATTCAACCGATCTCTTCTTTTCGATAAGCTGCCGATTCCGACTTCTCGGAAGAGCTTGCATAACACTGGTAGAACGACAAACGTTCGTTGGTTTTCACGCGTTCGATTATTACGTTCGTTCTCGCGTCTCACTCTAGATTCGAAATAAAAATAGTTGAACGGGATATGTCCGGGTATGTCGGTAATATTTTGGCTGCAAAGAGCATCTATATTTCGATGCACGCGATTCGAATGCAAACGTTTAAGATGCGTGTCGATAAAGGAGTTGAATTCGGTCGCGTGTAAGCATCGAACGTGTATACAGAGTACGAACGTACATAACTAGTGACTCGGATAACAGCGCGCGACAGAGCCGTGAAGCGGTGCCGAAGAGTGTATAGTTTTTTGCTAAGGGGGATTTACAGATTGCACACCTGTGCATGGCTCGACCGAGGAAAGACCTCACCTGTCGAGTAACCGGTCTCCATTGACTTTTTCTTCGTTTACGTACACTCACTTTGCTTTCTGCTCTCCACTCTACTCTCCACTATCTGCTCTTCACCCTTCGTATTCCACCCATCTCGCCATCCATTCTTCCTCGCCCCTCAGCCTCGATATTTTGTTATAGATTTCCACCCTAAAATCATAGCCGCGGGCCTTCCGTTTTTTTTTTTTTTTTTTTATTTTCAACTCTAGTTGATCCGGCGCAAGTTGATCGCGTTCGCCATCCGCGGTTTTTTATTCTCTCTTTATTTTCAGAACTCGAGACGAAGCTAGAATTGCAATTTAGCGAAGCAGGAATTTATCTTTTTTCGCTCTGCGAAGAAGAGAAAGCTGTAGCTACAGCTAGAAACTTTTTAATCGTAAATCAACGTTACTTTCGCAAATCCGGCCGAATACCATTGAAATACGTAATATCGGAAACCAATGGAAACTTGTCTACGGATGAATTTAACCGTTGTAATTGGACCCGTGTCGAGCGGAGTTTTAATCGATCGATTACCGTCTATCGACGCCGATTATCCTTGCAAATCGATGCAAATTGTTGGAAAAACTAGATGAATTAGCGGCGCGATGCGACGCAACGCAACGAGACGGCTAATGATCGGCGATCAACAGTCGGCGGTCGGCGATCGATGATCGATGATGAACGATCATACTCGGTCTGAAAATCCGTGGGACGATGTTTAACGATCGAGACCGAGCGACTTTAGCGGCAAATTATCGGGCTGCAGGCAATTACCAGGTGGGGGTCCGATACAGAGTGGGGCGGTTTGAGAGTTCCAAGAATCGGTCGTGGCTAAAAATAAGATCCCACCCGGGAGCAGTGATTATGTTCCGAAAAAAGAGAACCGAGCGAAACGTTCTCCTCGGCGTGTACAGGTGCCGCCGCGCCGATGAGACGAAGGCAAAAGAACAAACAAGAAACCGTCGTGCGTTCGAGAATCTCGCATTGCCCCGCATCGCCGCGCATAAGAAGGCTCCCCTCGTCTCGCACATTGCTATGCAGTACCGTGCCGTGCTGTGCCGCTCTGCGCTTCAGCTTCGCTTAATGAAGTTGTCGGTTCGGGACGTTTACAGGTGGGGCCTACCTGCGTGTGGTCCATTCACAACGACTGCCGCGGGACTGGTTAGGAGGAGAGCTTTACATCTTTACTTTTACCTCGCGAATCGCTTTGAGTTTGTCGAGTCTCGAAATGCCTTGTGCTCGACTCGAACAGGGCCGCGGTCGTTATTGTCGACGTTGTCATCGTCGTCGACGACGTTCTTCTCCTTCTCGTTATTGCTGTCGCCGCTGTTTGTTACTGTCACCACGGTAAAATGACAAGGGGAACACGGACGGCCACTATTACGAGTGCCACGAACCAACCTGTACACTTTCGAGGGGTTAGGTTCGGGAAAGAGAGTGCAGGAACACTGAAACGTACAAATACGAAATCCACGTGTATCCATGTATCTCGTAACAGCGTACAAATACGTATAAGCATACAAGTGCTTACACGAGTTTCCACGATGCGTGCGTTTAATATACAATCTTTGAATTTTACGTTTCTCGCACTCTCTCTTCCCCTCCCTTTCTCTCTCCCTCTTTCTCCTTTTCTTTCGCGATAGTCGCTAGTCTTTCTTTACTCTGGCGCAGTTTTAACGTACATATCTTATTTGCCACAGAGATATTATTCGTTCTCCACTCCGGCGAATCTCGACTATGTCTTTCTAATTTAAACGATATAAAACGAGCATTTTCTTCGATATCTTCGTTGCTTTTCCATTTGCCAATCTATTTTGTACTTTATTTCTTTTTCAGACTATGCATCGGCAACAGAGGCTTCGATCCTCGTCGTCATCTTTATCATCGGTAACGTTACCGCTCTCGATGTCTCGTTCATCTATCCCATCCACAACTACGTCGATATCGTCCGTAACGATGTCGTCTTCTACGACAACCTCGACGCCGCCATCGCCGTCATCTTCGACGCCGTCGTCGCCGTTATCGTCGTCATCGCCGTTGTCATCATCGTCCATCTTTCTACCACTGTCAACGACGTGGCCGACATCCAACTTGTCCTCATATTCCTGGAGCGTACAACAAACCTCGTGTTCGAGGTTACCTTCGTTACCGAGCGAATCGTCGATCGTGTCAACTGTATCGATACCCTGCCCAAAACTCGTCTCCGTGTTAGCTTGGTCTGTGACACTGTTACTTGTTTCGTCGTGCATCGGCCTAACGGACGCTGGCATCTTGAATGGACATCCTTTGGGTAAAAGGTCCTTTATCGATATTCAATGTAAGGGTATATACGATAAAAGTATCTTTGCCCGGCTGGATCGTATCTGCGAGGATTGTTATAACCTGTTTCGGGAACCTCAGTTACATCAACTCTGCAGGTAATTATCCATAAGGATACGAATACGTTCTATCTATCATATATGCTATATGCATCATTTATTTGTCTAGTGTGTTTATCCTAACGTATCGTGAATTTAGATAACCATCGATAAACGAAATTTTTCGGTAAAGTAACGCACGCCACGCGATTCCTTCCTTTCGACATAAATCGTAAACAAGTACGTACTTACAAATTTATTTTTATCGCGAATACTTTTTACCCGGCCGTATCGTCCACATCCTCTGTTCTTTTGACAGAAAACGTTGGTTTTACTGCTCGCGTTTCATACACAGTGATTGCAATCGTCTCGTCCTTTTTACTCCGTCGATAATACAACGCGCGTGCGATCAAATCTCTCGTGCCTTAAAAACGGTACAAATTGGAGAAAATTTAGGAGGGCAAGAAACATGTTCGATACTGCGCAGATATAAAATTGTTCAAACATTCTCTTTGTAGCACGTGCGCGCGATTTTTTTACGCTTTATGTAAACTTTTTACAAGAGTAAGTGCGACGATCGAAAGGTCGGTATGTAATTTCGATTGTGTTTCGATGGATTGAAGCGTACTTTCGATTAGATACGTCGACGATGCAGATATCGAGAAATCGCAAACTATAATCTCGAAGAAGGAAGGAATATTGGAAAAAGTGTATCGTCTAGTGATTGTTTTACCGTTCGTCGGTGAATCTGTGGGTCGAAGGTTGTCTAAAAATCCTTATCTTATACACGCGAGGGCGAACCTCGCGAATATTTCACTTATTTTCAGATCTAGGACGAATCACGCAAGATAACGATATGTAGCGAATTCACCGGATTATATTTAGTGTTTGTATTTTGAAATCTTTTCCAGGAAAAACTGCTTTACATCAGACTACTTCAAAGGATGCTTAGACGTACTGTTGTTACAAGACGAAGTAGAGAAGATCCAAACATGGATCAAGACACTTCATGGAGCGGAACCCGGGGTTTAGGTAGCTTCTTTTTTTATGTTTATGATTTCTTATTCGCGTATTTTCATTTTATAGCTTTACATGTAGTACTCTATTCACCGAACGCAATCGTTTCTCTCTTTTCCCTCTTTTTTCGATCTACCTCGAACATCTTATCGTTCTTTTCTATTTTATCTTTTTCTTTCGGCAATCTTTCATCTTACTCAAATCTCGATCTACTTCTTTCTCCATCAGCTATTTTTACTCCTTTATATTCTTCTCCCTCTCCTCTTTCTGTTTCTCTTTCTCCATCTCTATCCTCATCTACTTGTCCTCTTACCTTCCGATTCTTGAATTTTCTCTATTTTTTGGTTGCACGTTTGTTTTCGTTGCTCGTTAACAGATTCTCGTTCCCGATAGTTACCAACATTTACGATCGAACTAGTTGTTTTCCGATCGACCGAAACTATACACCTTTGTCGCCGTCTCAAGAATCTATGAACCACGACTCAACGATGCACACGATATACACGATGATACGCGACATTTACGCATGCTGTATGTGCCCTTAGGTAATTCTAAGTAAATTTCGCAATAGTAAAACGATGTTGCTCGATATTTTAGTACATTTTACAGGTAATTCAATGAACGCATTGTGCGTATTCCGAGTGACAAGTAATAATTACTCTTTTCCGATTAATTTCTTCCAACTCTTACATCTCGTAGATAAGTACATGTTTATTTGTACGCGTATCGAGTTTTCAATATCGCAGCTAACCATATTGGAGGATGTACAGAATACGAAACGGCGCATCGTTACATTCTCTTTCCGATTCGGTCGTTCATTTTCATTCGCTTTTTCCATCTTTCTTCCAACGATTTTTGAGACGAGCAACACACATTTTTTGACATTTTTTCCAACTGTTTTTTGTCTCGCGTTGTCGTGCCTCGTCGAAACAACATAGATTTTGTACTAACGTACATTTTTCAGACAACACGACGAGTACAGGATACCAATGGAAATACGTACTGCAAAGAGGAAAAAATAATAAAACAAATTTTTGCAACGTTCAAATATTTTTACAGGTTCTGTTGCTGGAAGCAGTTGTTATGCATTTTGTTGTTTTTGTCTCCTTGCAATTACGATTTTTGCGGACAAGATATATCCGTTGTAAATCATTTACTAGTCATTTCACGTTTTATACGAGGATAAATATGTACACCGTTTCAATCGGCACATTTTTCAATTCTACGTTATTTAACAATAGTTACATCGAAATTAAAGGATTCGTTTGTACGTGTTTTGTATCGTACAAAAAAGCGCGATCTATTCGCTGGCATTTCATGCGTCGTAAAACGACAGCTTCATGTGTGTAACTGATAATACCAATGAGAAAGTTTCTCGTTTCAAGACGCGTAACGAAACCAAATGAAACCAAACGAACGAATCCTAGATTTTTTCTTTTCGTTTCTTCTTTCCTTTTCTTTTTTTCCTTTTTTCTCTTCTTCTTCTTCCTCGGTTCTACATTCGATTTACAAACAAAAAACCCGATTTACACGATAACCTATGAGGTATATATATACACACACATATATATATATCCGATCTAATTTATTTCTTTGTATATTTAGGCAAAACTGCTTTGGTACGCAATACTTCAGCAGCTGCATTCAAGCATTGCTGCTTGAAGATGAGAAGGAGAAGCTTTTGGAGATGGTCGAGTACCTAGGCCGCAAGAAGTAAGAGGAAAAGAACACAGAGGCGCTTTCATTACGAAGACTTTCATTTACACGACATCTACGATGAACGATTCTAACAAGACCAACCCTCGAGGAACTATGAGAAACGAGAAACTATAAGAAACAATTTTCACAAAATGGTCATTGCGATTTTCCGCAGAATTTTGAGTAACTTATCAATATTCGTTCATGCTACTTCCTTCACAACGTCCGAAAGACCGAACACTCCTGAACTGGGAATTCGAGGCACGCTATGCAATCATACCTCTTCCTTTCATTTCCAGGATGCATCAAATGGATTAGCAGTAAAAGTAATTAATTACCACATGCATATACTCGTTCACACGAGTGAGCGGGAGAGAGCGGGAAAATGGGAGAGAAAAAGAATGAGACACGCAAATATGCATCCGGAAGTTAAACAAATCTTTGCAGAAACTTTATCGAATTTTAGATAGATTCAATGGACGAATAATTCGATGAATTATCAGTTAAATAAATCAAGAAAATTTCTGCTTCTGCTATAAAGCAATCGCGGATCTACCGATAGATCTATGTGATCGTAGACGTAATAAAGTATTAGTTAAATTATTCATTTTTATCGTTATCTCGTCTTCGTCTCATTCGTTTTTCTCCTTTTTCAAAGCGTTGCGTATCAAAGCATGAAAACGAAGTGGTATGAGCTAAGTTTGCGTGCTAATGAACCCATATACGAATCTAGTCGACAGAATATTTGCGTTTTATTCAATTAATCATTAATTATTTACTTTAAATACCGTCGTCCGTTATTACAACGATTATTATTTTTTATCCTTTTATATTGATATTATAGTTCTTAGAAAACTAGCAATCGTACATGTTACTTATTCAGTATATGATTCCAATGGTTAAAGTAGATTGATAGATAGTTAAATAGTTAGATAGATAGAGCCTTTATGATGGTTTGTCGCAATTACCATTAAAAGTCTCGCCCAAACCGCTTTATATGCGCTTGTGGAAGAGGACAAGATTTTCGTTATAGATTTTAGTAATAGACTTCGATTCGATCGTCGAAATGTTCAAATGATTGGCTAAAGCAGGGCATTCGATACAAAAACCGAGCAAGATTCACGGATCAAATTAATACTACGTCACCAATTATCTACAGTATTTCTATTATTAATGCTATAATGTTACTGCTGCTACCACTATTACTATTACAATCGCCGCTCTACAAAAACTACAAAAACAGTAAAAATAATTATACTGTTGTTGTGGTTGTTAAATCATTGCTATTGCTACCTCCAATAGTACTGCTATCGCTACTGTGACCGTTACTACAGCTATTATCGTTGCGATTGTATATAAGTAAAATTACTTGCATCGTCACTCTCGTTGCTATTCTATTTCCACTTTCACCACAACTATTACATCTACTAATACTATTATTTCAATTATTGCTACTACTCAATTCAACTACAACGGCAATGCAACGATATCGACATCATCATTGCTATCCTTCTTATTACTGCTATACTTATTGATTATTGCTGTAGCTGCTACTGCTACTTCTACTATTACTATCGCTACTATTATTATCATTAGTACTATTACTATTACTATTATTAACTTATTGCTATTGCTACGACTATGACTTCTATTACTGATATTGTGTTATACTATATTATATTATTTTATATTATATTGTTAGTTTATAGCATACTTATTGTTGTTTAATTGCTACGACAGTGTGACAACTTCGAGTCCACCTTTGATGATTATTTGGAAAAATATAGAGAAGCGAACAAAATTGCGTGGTGTAGATAGGTAAAAAAAATGACCAATGCGAATACTCGGTTGTTCATGAGTCGAACGATGAACGGAGTTATGCGTATGTAGTAAATGTATAATATTTATTTATTTGTTTACTTTTTTAGTTTGAGAAAGGCGATCGTAAAGCGGTCACAAAACTTACGCAACAATATTCTTCGAAATAGTTATTGTATGAAAAAAGCTACGATCGAAATTAATCATTTCCGCGTATAAGTTTACAGCCCGATAGATGATCTCTGATTATCAAGCAGGAACCGTTAAGTGGACACTATGGAAATTCCATTAACGTTACTGAATATTATTTATTGTTCTAACACTCGTCCCAATCCTGGGAATTACGAACCATTCCAAAATCAGTATTGAACCCATTCCGATATCGTTCCGAAATCTCATTGCCGATATATATCCGTTTCTACCTCGTAACATATATAACTGTTCCTTCAAATCACCTACACACTTTTGTTACCGAGTCTTGCGAATATCGCCGTTACAACAGATAGAACACTGATTATCGACCGTTCGTTTTTCGATATATAATGTATT
This sequence comes from Bombus waltoni, assembly GCA_014737395.1. Lineage (NCBI taxonomy): Eukaryota > Metazoa > Arthropoda > Insecta > Hymenoptera > Apidae > Bombus > Bombus waltoni. The sequence goes on along the minus strand of JACXII010000042.1, from coordinate 3,623,037 downwards.
TTATGTATGTGTATCGATGGTAACCCATTGCTCATGTCACCAGGTACGCAGGTAGAAACGAAAAAGACGCGGCTTGATGTGCGTATATTATTTGATTTAATTCGATTCTTTTATAATTTTCTCTCCTCCTTCCCCTCTCTCCCTCTCTCTGTCTCTCTCTATACATATATATATATATATATATAATGTATACTATATTACATCTTATATAGTATATAATATATAATATCTAATATATAATATATGATGTATAATATATATTATATACTTTATATACATACATACATGTACATACTGTACATTATACGTATACTTTATATATTATACGCATAAAGTGTAACGTATAAACACACATGTATATGCATAAAAAATTACGTACACGCGCTTCATGTACCTAAGCGACGTGTACGCACACATATGTGTACGCGTACGATTATCGACACGGATATTTAAATCTATTCTTGTTTTGCGTGAATAAAGATGATTAAAAAATGAACAACCTTTCTGCCGCCCCCTGTATCTCTCATACCATTATCTCTTATGATGATTCGGATACGATCGTTCAATTTAGCATTACCTAGCCTATATTGCGCGTAATTTCTATTTACAGTTAATAACCATTAGCCCAAAGGATTAAAACTAATCAGTCTGAACGTAAATGAAACATCGTTTCACATCCAATACATCTGAAGGCGATGATTTGGACACATAAACGGTATCAAGTTCAGTTTAAATAGATTTTTAAAGATTATAGATTAGGTCCAGTGCTGAAGTGCGGTTTGCGTCAACATCGCCGTCGCGACATTTTGTTGTTGCGCTTTAACACAGAATAGATTTAAGCAGGAAGCAGTAGCTGTAAGCATTTCACATGGAACGCAACTTTAAGCGGCTACTAGGTAGGCAGTAAGTTTGCGTCTATCAAAACAGACGTTCGTACTGTTTGGTTGCGAACGGAATGCTGACGCTCAACAAATTTTCATTAATTCTTACACTTAATTCATCGAAATATTTCCCGGCCACTAAAACATAAGTAATTTTATCTCGTTTCCCCTCAAGTCGATAAACATGGTACTTTGAAGAGTCTGGCACTAATGAAGGGATATATCCAATATCTCCTCTCTGTGGTAGATTAATATAGTCTTAAATAAAATGTAAAAAAAGATGCATTTTTTTATAATTTCGGTAACAAGTTACCGCATCCATGTTATTAAATTTTAACTGAATGAACAAATACGCGATATGAAAGTGAACACAAAATGCTTGTGTGAATTGTAAGGAAAATTGACCGCGTAAATGCGGCGACTAATTGTTGCGGCGGTGACGCTAATGCAAATCGTTCGTTCGTCTGCACCAGGCCAAAAATGTCACGTCGTACGACACTTGTCTGTGTTACTACTACATAATTAGACCCTCATTCGTTATACATAAGTTTTCTTAGTGTTTCTCGCTACGTATTTTGTTGACTCATGGCTGCAATTATTTTTAATTATTCATGATTAATATTTCTAGGTTAGGTTAAGAGGTTGTTAAGTAGATGAGCGGACTACGCTAATATTCAGTTTTATAAACAATGAGAAATAATCGACAATCTAAGAAATCCAGTTACAAGCAAGAAATTTTTTGTACTAATAAAAAGTCGGCGAGGTGACAATCAGTATTTCTTCGCTTTCGTTATAGTATAGTTATTTTAATCGTACAATCGATCATTACAATTATATTATATAATATAATATTAACTTTAATTATTAATATTAATATTAATATAATATAATAATATAATATAATTAATATATAATATTAAATAATTATTAATTATATAATATATATTATATAATTACGATTATATTATAACATTCGTTCTTTGTAAAATCGTTCGTTATAATTTACGTCTAACACCTTGGTTTGTATAACCTAGTATAATGAATAAGAACTTACAGACAAACGATTTCTTGACAATATAGTAATAGTTTCAACAATTCTGTTCTAATTATTCCACTTCATAGTTAAGGAATATATAATGCACTTCTTTTGTATATAATTATATTTATATGTACTTACATGTCACTGTGGCTTCCGAAGTACGTATTTTTCGAACACTGTACACCTTTGTTTACTGAAAATGACACTACGCGAAAAGCCAAGTAAAAGAAATAATAAATAACGTAACAGTAAAAGAAATACTAACGTAGTGTGTTCGATAAAGTAATCTTAACGAGAGGTGAAGATTAAGAGAAGAGATAATACGTATAAAAGTAGCTTCTGTTTTTTTTTTTTTTTTTTGTAAATTTAGTTTATAACTTGCAAAACAGTATATTTCTTGCTATTTTATACATGTACAATGTATGTGCATATGTACACAACACGCGCACAGTGATTGCATATGCGCTAACCAAATATATTATCAAACATGTTATTCTAGATTTCTATAAAACGCATTAGTATAATCAAAATTATCGTAGAAACACTGCATACTTATGTACTTGAAGTTAGGCAGAGCTTTTTTGCTTTACAATTTGTACTGTCGTGTGAATTTTACAACTGTACAATATCACAAACATAATAGTACTGAACTTTGAGTAATATTTAGAACGCTGAGCTTTTTCGTTTTTTATTCCTATCTAATTGGTTCTTTGAATAACAGCTTGTGTTTTTTTGTACATTTGTTGTTACATTTGTGCTTGATGATAAAACTTGACGGGGAAAAAAGTACAAACACGCATACAAAAAAAGAAAATGATTAAATAATCGACTCCGTGTAGTTACGTATATATGTATATGTGTATATATATATATACACACGTAATATGTATGTACATATATATATATATACATATACATATATACACTTAGGCTTGTACTGTCTAAGTATGATAACGGTAACTTACGTTCGCTTTATTCACTTTGCGTATGTCTTTACGCGTTAAAGAATAAATCTCTCCTTAGATCGTGATGGTTATTGTTATATTGAAGAGTAATTGAAGGCACAACATGCAATGGCTCTCCCTTCTAATCTTCTTCCCTCCCAACCCCTTCTCCACTGACACTCATTACTGACTCACGCGCACTCACCGACTCATTTACTTACTCCCTTTATTGGCTGATATGAATCGAATTGCAAATCCACTCCTGCTACAATTACAATATTCAAAAAAAATTGCACTTGAATTTTCAGTAAAAGAAATTTAAACTGATTTTCCGTGTACACGAAATCTGTACAGACATGTATATTCAAGTTGCCCATGGTTACTATGTATCCTTAATTCCACATATTCATATGGTGTCTTGATTACTGTATTCTACATTGTAAAATATCAATTACATTAGAACGAGTCTTTAAGAAAACGCAAAGTATGTAATTGGATCATCCTGAAACTTGTTGCAGGCTTTCTAATCAACTGCCTTGATAAAACATAAATAAGCACCATTGTAACGAATGTATTTTAGCGATATCCGTAGACTTCTATAATATGATCTTGTTGATTTGGTTTAACATTCCTAAATAACACTTGCAAAAAGTGGGCTATGAGAACACCCTATATGGTAAATACCATTACATAAACGTTGGTAAAAATACTAGTGCTTATTATTAAAAAATAATAGTGCTTATTTCAATTTACGGATAACGAATTTCCGTGATGATGTACTCTTCCAAAACGAGAAATTCAAAACCATCTTTATTTTCAGGATGATCTAATAAAGTTACTGCATTAAGGACGTAACTTACTTCAACTGGGAAGTACTGTAGACTATCATCCGAAGCAGCAAATTCGTAATCGCCAAACAATACAGGTTCAGAATCATTTTCATCGACAAAGCCCTATGTATCAACATGAAAATGTAGAATTAAGCTGTATACCGCACTTATAAAAGAGTCGATTTACTTACCCAGACATTAAACTTTTTAGGAGCACTTCTCATTTCTTCATTGGGTAAAATCGATTTCGGCGCATGTTCAACTGTAAATCCAGTAACATAAATAGAACTTCGTAATTTAATTAACAAATATCCTGGAAAGCCTTGAAATGCCCAGCAAGCACCTGGTTGTATTGGATTTCCTTGTATCACTGTACGAGGATTATTATTTTCATGGTATAGTGTAAAAGCCAGCAGTTTGACTACTCTAGTTTTTATATCGTATTTTTGTGTACAACGTGTACTAATAATCTGACCACCTATTAATAAAAAAATCTATTGTTTTATCCAGTCAGAACAATTATTGAGCCGAATCGATCAATTGAATTAGACAAACTTGCCGGCAGATTCTAAGGCATAATCAACGCGTCCCGTTTTGTCCGCATCATATATTTTTATGGCCTCCTTGACTATTTCGCGAACACGATCATCCGTTATAACATCATTCGTAATCCAAGATTTGTCTTGAACTGTAAAAAGAATTGTTTTTCACACACTTTGCATTCACTCCCGTTGTATTTGATACATAATTAAGGGGACATGAATATTTCACTCGCTTTAAACGAGTACTGCAATTACTACGTGTCTGGTACCTTTAACTTTTTCTGTGTTCGACATCAAGGTACCGAAATGATCAATTAAGACCATTTCGATACGTTTTTCCAAATCTTCGCTAGTAATATGATTTGTACGTGTGCTGCAACACAGTTTTAACTCCGAATAAAATTCTTTCAGTTTCTCTAACTGCGACTTAATAACATCAATTTCTTGAGAATAGACATCAGCTGATTTATATTCTTTCAGTCTCTCCTCCAACAGTAATATTTCATTCTGAAAGAAACAAAATATAATGTCAAGCTCAGATAATATTACATTGAAAAGTATTACGAACAAATTGTTCAAACTTACATCGTATTTTGGTGAGATATATCCTATTTCTTTAAGTCGCTCAAGCGCTTGAGTTATATTGAAAAGGCGGTCCTGTGTATATTAAATGTTTGACTAGTAGCTAATCCGTTAAAAAAAAAAACTAACAAATTTTTCATATTGTGCAATTAAATGTTAACAAAGAACCTTACAGATTGTTCGATAGTTCGATCCTCTAAGTTGTTGATTCTACTGTGTAATTTTTCGGTGATCGATTCAAAATTATCTTCTTTTCCAAACATTTCCCCCTTTACAATTAATTGCTTCTCACTCGCAACTAACTCCTGTCCGGTTCCAAATTGCTGCGTAATAACTTTGGTGTGAGGAAACAGAGCTGAAAGATGTGGTAAACACCAGCAACCTGAAATATAAAATTATAATCTTCTTCAAGTTTTGCCAATCTTGTAATGTGATACAAATACCGAGAGAAGGATAGACGAAGGGACTCACCATTCCGATGATATCAAGATATAGACATTACATCCATATTCTTTGTGTTGCACGAATACTCCAATTCTACATCGCCAGTGAAGTAATCCTACTCCCTCTATCCTTCTCCCATAGTTAAATTTAACCATTTGATTTCATTGATTACAGTTTTTTTTTGTTTTATGTTGATAATATTACGATGTTTGTAACTTCTACGAACGCGTTGAACTGCATATAAACGTGCTTTTACAGATACCACAGCATCGGGCATATAAAAGGATAAATTTTTGGTAACTATTATTATTTAACACATATAATGACTAGTAATAAACAATAATGCATAAAATATATCGAAAACATAACATGATAATACCTTTCGGTATAAATTACTATCTATCACTTTTTATTTAAAAATTACGAGAGGTCAATTATGCATCACAAGGCAAACATATATACATACATACATAAATTTATATATGTATGTAAATCACTATAAACTACATATAAAACACATTATATAGACGGTAAATAAAAAAATCTTGAAGAAAAGATCAAATTCTAACCAATGCTAAGGCATCTCGGGCAAAGACACGTTCACACCGGGCAGAAGATATACTGACAAATTTTTAATCGTTTTTATATATTCAATAAATAAATCGGTTTGAAAAGACGTTAAACTGATAATATTGTTAAAGATGCGATAGGTCGTCTCAGTGACATCATAGGGAATATTGTGCAGAGAATCCAGACAGATAAAGGACTGTTTTTGCACGATGTAAGTTCCTGAAACAAAAAGAAAAAGAAACGCCAGGATAGGTTTCACCGGTCTTCCCGAAGATGCCAAGGCAAAAACTCGATCTTGTGGGTGAAAATGGCAGATAATAAAAAGAAAAGAAAAAAAAAAGAAAAATAAAAGAATATCGATATGAAGTCACGGATTTCTTAATTGACGAACCGTTTACAGTGATTTAGTGGTTATAAAATTTACCAGTAAGAAGAAACAATGGCAATAAAGCAATCCAAAACAGTATTGGGCTTTTCTGATGCATCCACCTCCTAATACTGGATACACGACTCAACAACCATGAGTCAAAGAAAAACACCCTGACCATAAAAAGATAAATATACTGCAAAGGACTGTCAATATATTTCCAAATCTTGGACCATCTGGATTCTGAAATTACATAAAATTAATGTGTTAATAAATTATTCATTTTATGTTACATTATAAGAAAAGATGAAGAGATTATGAAAAGATCGCATTTATAGGCATGTTAAATAATTGAAAAATACCATATCTTTGATATTCGTAAGTGGTATAATATTCTCTTCTTCTGACTGTCTTGAGCTTTAGAAATTCAAGTAATTTGCTAAACCATAAGGCAGTAAAACTCGTAAGTTGATGTGTTATTTTGCTTCTTTGGCTATAATTATTTGAAACTGTTTCTTCTAATTCAGCATCTGAATCAACAGCAGAAGTAATTCCACATTTTCGAGAATCAATACGTTTTAATGGTAAATCAGAGCTCAACAATTGCCTAAGAAATAAACATATTTTTGTTAAATGGTTTGATACAACTTTAAGAATGATTTTCGTATATTTATTGCACATAAAGATTTGAAACACATAACAAACCTTGATTGTGAATTTGTTGAACTAGTAGGTTCTGCATAAATTACTTCCCTGTGACAACGGTATTGTTCTATATGTGTCTTAGTGTACTGAGCTTTAGACTTATCCATACTTGTCATATGTGCTCCATAAAATTCATTAACAAGCTATAAAAGAGAGTAACGAATAGAATACAAATTATATGTATGTATGTATGTATGTATGTATGTATGTATGTAGGAATCCAATAAATGAATTCCAATAAGTAGAATATACTTAAATGAATAAATAAAGATGTATTCATAGTTTACTGAAATATTTTGTATTAATCCTAACAATACTATGATAACTCTTGTACAAGTCTGAATCATTAACTATTTAAACAAAATTTTCTCGTTTTTCAATCTTATTGTGAGTCACATATATGTACAACACATTTTTACCATATACAACTAAAAATTCTATGTCATACCTTACTTATTACTGATACTATAATGTAAACATCCATTCTGTATTTAATCTTATATTATTTATAATTCTGCACATATAATATAATATTGGAATCAAATTATTGTACTTACTGTAGAATCTTCTGCTTGTGTTCCTCTCTCTTTTCCGATATTTGTTCTTTCATATACATCGTTCTCAGCCCGAACATGCAAAAATCGATTAGAATCCTGCGTATTTGAATGGATGGATCGCCGTGACATATTAGGCATGGCTAGTATACCTGGTGCTATTTCATAACGACATTTGGACCTTTCAGAATAGGTGTAGTCCGTTTTGGGAAATACACTAATAAACATTAATAACAAATGTAAAATAGTTTCATATAATGTAATATAAAAATAAAATTAATCGTTCGTAACAGCCGCTTGGCTTTAACTTCATTTTAGGGGACATAAAATTATTGAATTTTTTTTGTCATTTCATAGTTTTCGATGCATAAAATCAAAAAAATGCAAGTCTTAACTTTATATTATTTAGCATTTAATATATCTTATCATATCATATATCTTAACTATACACTATTTAGCATTTTTAACGAATTTTACAGGTTTATATGACGCCATATTGCTTCTATCTATCAACTGATTGGCCCACACAGATGAACATTGAACTGAACTTCACGGCGGTCAGAAAGTAAAATATAATCGAACCCTAATCTAATACTCATAATTCAAAGTCCCGCCACAAAATGGCCGCGACCCACGTGCATTTGTGTACAGCCAGCTACTCTACTCATTGGACAAATTACGAGCAGAAGCCAACATGGCGTTAAATGACGTATAAAATATACTAAAATCGCTCAACTTTACATACGGATATATTTTGAATCATTAGATTCCAAAGTTAAGATTTTTAGATCTTACGTGTTGAAAGCTATCATAATATATAAAAAAAAAGGAGCCAATAAGATTATGTCCCCTAAAGTGAAATTCAGCCAACTTATTTATAAGAAATTATAACTTATATAAGAAATTAATTAATTAAATTTCAATGAACGTGTATAAATATACGATAATATAACATTATGATCTTGATTCCATAAATACATACTTCCACCATTCACCAGCTTGCTTATATATTTCATGCGCAGAACACGATTTATCAGACAATTCTTCTTGTTCTGTTTCCTCTGAGGAATAATCACTAGTAATAGTTCTATGTGGAAAGATGTTTTTTTGGCTTTTCTCACTTTTATGTTCAAATGAATCTTCCTTGTTATCCGTTTGACCATTTGCAAATATCTGTTTCTTTGCCTTTTGCCGTTCAGATCGACGTTCTCCTCTTTTTGTATAGACAGAAGGATTTTCAATTCGCTTATTTTTATCTCCGAATGTTGTTTCAGCAGTGAGAATTTCTTTTTTCCTTTCCACTATAGCCTCCACATTTTGGTCATTTGTTTTACTGCCACTACCAGATCTATAATAACGTTTAAATTATAATTAAGATTATGTGTAAACCATGTTTAAATTTGTAGTCTTCCACCCATATGTTTTTAATACGTACAATATTCTAGGACCAGATCTTTTAGTATTTGCAACTTCTCCAGGAGTATGAGACCTCTCCTGGCTTAAACTTCTTAAATGATAATGATGTTCTAAAGTTTCTGGTTCAATCATGGTACAACTTTGTACCAAAGGAGTTCTAGAACGTGATCTACTTCCACTTCGTAATTCATAATGTCGTTGTTCATTCTCCATAGTCTTGCTAAAAATAGAAATAATCTATTTTAAGAGACTAACAAAAAGAATTATATTTAGTAGAGATAGATGCAAAGTCACAAAACTACAATCTATCGTGGTACACCATATATAAGCTAAATATAGTTTCCCTCCTGCTGAAGGATCTTTAAACAGAATCCTTCTCTGCTGGCTTTTATACCAAGCATACTTTTTCTCTTTCTCTCTCTCATTGATTTCAGTTTGTTTTTTTTTTTTTTGGCTGGACCTTTTCTAACACGACACGCTTCACATGTCGCACATTATTATATCATACGCACAATAAAAAATTTTCCTATTTTCTATTCTTTACTTCACTAAGGGAAACCATTATTTAATATATGAGAGGCACACATAGATGATCTAGGATCTGATCTCATTTATACATGTACATATCTTGGCACTCGGTTCATACACGTATAATGTATACACGTCTGATACGTATGAAGAATTAATCTTAATAATACTTTCGTAACACAAGCACAATACATTTTGAAACATTTTTAGATAAATATTTATTGAAATCATAGGTATATCTGATATTAGACGTTAAGTATACACACACACATATTAATATCAAAATTTAATTTCGTCACTAACTTTCTCGAAAATCTTTCTATTTATAGAGAACTCACCGAAAATATATAAAAGAGATTCGCGATTCTTCTTAAGTGATTCGATATGTCGTGCATTCAAGAAGATAAAAAAATATTCGCTTTATAATGCAAGTTATGCAAGATGATGATTTTCGTGGTAACTTTGAAATATCTGTCAACATTTATGTTCCTTCAAGATCTAACACGAGCTTGCAAGTTGCAACGCGTAGAAAACGACGAATAGCCGTACCTATGTGCGCGCGCATCTTGCGATGATTCATTCTACACTCTCCCTAGTTTAATATACCTCAAAAAGCTACCAAAAAGAATTGAATTATGGTTGTTGATTTAAAATATATCGATAAGCTATGTGTAATTGTCGTTAACAATGGTTATCACGATGTATTGAAGATACGGACACAAACAACATAATGTACCTAAACTTGAATAATAAAAGTAATTTTCTGTATCAAAAAAAGTAAATAGCTGTTCATGAAAATTAATTTCGTGAGTAACAAGGCAAGAAAGAAGAGAAAAGTTTGATTATTAAACCAATCATTCAATTAATAACTTTAAAGATAAAGACTTACTTATCTAGTCAGAATATATCAGAATGGGAAAGGAACTAATCAGAATAATTTCAAACAATCTTTATTCACCCGTGAAAATGTAATTTGCATAAAGGTAAAAATATTGTAAAGATATAGAATTCTATATTTTATTTACGATTATAAAATATCTTATTCTCTCTATACCTTAGTTGCAATTTCATAAATAAACGTTTATATCAAAGATTTACCAACTATCAATGTTAAATGCATTGAATCATAGATCTATTTTATACTACGTCTGTGAATTTATTTATGCGAGAAAAATAACTGATGCAATGTATTAAAAGTTGCTTAGAATTACAGATGAAGTCCATAAATAGATTTCGTATACCATAAGGAATTAACTGCGACTTATGAATAAGAATCTATGCTTTAGCTCGTTAGCCGAGAAAAACGAGTTAACCCGTCACTCTCTAATTGCAAACTCCCTGATATAATAATTTCTTTACTTATTACTTTATTATTAAAAAATGTCCTGTGCTTTTTTTATGTGTTACTTTATTTCTGTTAAAAATAATCAATTGACTTTTAATTTCGTGATTATAGATGTTTTGTAGTTAATAGAGAATTCAGTTAATAGGTCAAAATGTGTACAGTCAAAAACTGGAAAAATGTTATCCAAAAACTAAAAGAAAAATTGGCAATCTTTCTATTTTATTTGTAACGATTAATATCGTTCGTTTAGTTCGTTTTAGGTTAATTTAAGTTTGAAATATTTTAATGTTGTGACAACTCGAAATCCATATTCGATGCCAACAGAGCAGCTGTGACCGCGTGAACGTAACTTCAGATTTACAGATATCGATATGTAAATTAGGAGCGAAGTTTAAAATCATCTGTATCACGTCAATACTTGTATGCAGGAGATGCGAAACACACCTTAATATTTACATTGCTCAAGTATGTAAGAAATCGATACGAATTGCATGATAAGGGGAAAGTCAAAGTGCGAAAGAAAATCTAATGTTTAATTATTAAAAACCATAGGGAATTAGTAATTTAGTAGATTTTCCTCACTTTCTCCTTACCATTTCTGTATTTCCGTACTGAATATTGCAAGTGTCGCGCGCTTAATTTATATATTATTGTTGATGGGCACAAAGTCAAGTTTACATGATAACGTAACACGTCGTTCGCGTAATACCTACTTCCGCGTACACCTCTCTTTTGTATGCTACAATAGCCTACGTTAGATATTAGATATAATCCATGGTAAACGACGCGGCAACAATGTTTTTATAAGTATCAAATCTTTTACTTTAATATTGCAGTTGAAGTACAAACATATGTACTTACATATATATACGTATTTGAACGGATTGTTATTAACGTTTTCTATTGAAATTGATTCAAGATATACACCTGATCCTTGTGATAATTATATTTAACTAATGTATAAATATCATAATATATTGTGTACTAAATACTATGATATCTAAATCATGGGAGAGTTTGGTGTATGATACATACGTGTAAGTACTTGTATTTCAAGTATTTACAGTAGTTTTAAACACGAACATAAGTATGAAACAAGTTAAAATCACTTTTGAATACAATTAAAGCTTTTAAAAATGGATAAAAAGTGTCACATGTTAGCAAAGATAAAGGTATAAAAGAGACGAGATGACTAACGTTAAACGAAAGAGGTTAAGTGCATTCATATACGTGAAAATCAGCGGCAAGAGAAATTGGCAGAAAATACTGCAGAAAAAATGATCTCTAAAACAGTATTATAATTGTTGTAGATAAAGATGAGAATGGAAATTTTCATATTAGTATCTAAATAAATAAAAGATATACTATACTTTCTCACTTCAGGATAACTGCTGTGATACGTTACCATTACCGAGGCAAGAATTTCTAATTTTGTATTATTTAGAAAAAGAGAATTATTTGATTTTAAAGTATTATCAATTTTTCTTAAAATTGAAAACACAGTGATGCCATGGCACTGTTAATTTATTAGATCCTATGATAAAAATCTATATAACACTACTGTACTTTACTACTGTAGAAAATAAAATAAAGGATACAAAATAAATATTTGAAAATTTGGACTTTAGATTCAAGTAACTGTGTTACACATATATATGTATTGATTATAAATATAGAAAAAATGTGCGCTATGTATGCATGTATATACTGTTATAAGTAAACACTGTTATACATTCTATTGTATTGAACTATAATTGTCTCGCTACATTAGTATTTAGTGTCATTTATTATAACAACATTTTATAACTCGCGCGAAACTTTTTGAGAGGCCATATTGACTAGGTTATGTTTACATCGAGGCAAGAGTTATAAACATTGTTGCCAAATTTATTTTCACCATGGCTTGCATCTAAAGTAGGCTGCGATGCTACTCTCGACTCGTCGACACGTGCGTTCGTGATTCTCTGTTTTTTCTCTCGCAATCCTTTCTTTTTGCGTCTTTCTCTTGCGGTAAAGTGAATTCGCATGGCCGGCGGTATTTATTTAATCGAACACCGTTATTAACGAGTCTTTCGCGTTTCCCAGAACAGAACTCGAGCGCGGTAATGGAGGAGGTAATCGATCAAACTATCGCTACAGAGCAGACATCGGAAGAGTGCCTGAGTCATGAAGAAGAGGACATTAAAGTAATCATAGATGCTCCCATTAACGAAGAAATGTTAAAACACGAAAACGGGGATAACGATTGCCTTGAAAATATTTCAACGGTAGAACACGATTATATATTACAGCAGGAATGTATATTATCTAGCGCGAATGAGCAGGAGCAACAACAACAGCATCATCATCATCATCATCATCAACATCAACATCAACTTTCCTCCGAAGAATCGTTTCAACGGGAGGATTGCACTGAGTACGTAGATCTGTTGGTAAAAGCAGCCGATGCAACGACAAAACAAGACGACGAGGAGGAAGATGAAGAAGAAAAATCGGATATTACGAACACGGACGTTCAGCCAGAGGCAGATTCTCAGTGTCAAAATGAAACGAGAAGAAGCAAACGTAAATCAGTTCGGCGAAATTTTGAAACGAGACGAGATTCCGATGAGGAAAACTATTTTGAAAATTTGAATTTAAGCTCGAGACTGAAAAAAAGTCAATCCTCTGATCAATCGGAAAAAATTTTTCTATGTTATCTGTGCGACAAGGAGTTTTTGTCGAAGAATGTTTTGAAGGAACATATGCATTCTCACGAAGAAGTTCGAAAGGTATTGTCTCTGAAGAAAACACCAGATACACCTCAAAAGAACGTTTATAGTCTTGCAAAGTCTCCTCCATCGGGTAAGAGATCAAACAAGTGCCCGTATTGTGGCAAGCAATACATATATATAACCTCGTTTAGTAAACATTTGAAAAAACATGAAAGGGAGAAAGAAGAGGGGAAGGAAGAATCAATGCCCTTAGAAATATCATTCCACGAAGACGAACATAGTCTAGATTTTGATAATTATAAAGATGCACGTCGGAATTTGGATAACGAGTATCGGAAAAAAGCCAAGCAGAAAGATGTGGGTCCAGAAGAGCATAGAGAGGAAGAAAAAGGGAATGAGGTGAAAAGAGGCAATAACGGTGGCGGTGATGGTGGTGGTGGTGGCGGGGGCGGCGGTGGCGAAGGAGAAGGAGGAAATAACAACAATAACAACAATGATGATGACAACCACGATGACGACGACGATGACAACGACGACGATGACGACGACGACTACGATGACTACGACGGTAAAAGACAAGTGGGTAATTTGATTAGAAAAGAGGAACAGGAGAATCGCAATGTTCGTACAGAAACATTTGCATGCGACAAGTGCGCACAGAAATTTTATACGAAACGTGGCTTACAAAAACATGCGATTTCGCATGTTGTTCTCAGTTGTAGCATATGCGAAGAAGAATTCGATTCATTGGAAAAATTAAGAAACCATCGCGCGAAACACGTGGTTGAAGGTGTTCTAACTGAACAAGAACTTGAGATGGATACAGAATATGCAATTAATAAGGAAACGTGTAATTACGAGACAGAGGATAAAGATAGCATAGACAGGAATCACAGGACAGAAAACAAATCAATACCTGGATTGCTGGAAACAGAAAATAATTTATCGAAGAAAAATGATAGGTAGGTAAGAAGTAAAGATGTTGCAATATATATTATGTTACTATACGAGAATCGTTTTGCACGTGTCTATTATTCTGATGAAATATTTTATTGTTTAGAAACATGGAGGCCCATCGTCATTCGGGGATTGACTATAGTTGCAAGTTGTGTTGCCAACGATTTGCAATGAAAGAAATGTTGCAGAAACACACAGAACAGCAACACGAACGTGTAAAAACTTACAAGTGCACGCAATGTAACAAAACATTTGGTAATGAACTTACTTTACGCAATCATCTTATAGCCACTAATCATAAAACTTTCCTTCATGGGCAAGAATATGACCCTAATAAACGTATTAAAAGAGTTGCTGCGAGAGCTGCACAAAAAATTATCGATAAAATTAAAACCGAGGATGATTTGGAAGATTTCGATGAGGAAGAGGAGAATATTGATAGAATTAATCGCGCTAATATTACAGATAACAATTATAGTCGGAATAAGCGAGACATATCCTCGCATAAGAGACATAATTATAAGAAAGAATTGGAATGTGCGAGTTGCAATAAAAGATGCAGTTCAAAGCAATTGCTAGCAAAACATATGGAGCAACATGTAAAAGACGAGCAACAACGAGTGGTCAAGTCGGAAAAGCAAAAGCAATCGGCAGATAAGAAAGATTGGCAAAAGGACTACGCTAATGAGGAGATGTACCACAAAGAGAATAGAGATGATGATTATGATTCGGATTTCGAAAGTGGTTTGGATTGGCCGATGGATAATCACGAGTGCCCAAAGTGTAAAAAACGATACAGCACGAAAAAATCATTGTTACGTCATCAATTGTTGCATGAAGAACCGAATTTCGAATGCGATATTTGCAATGTCAAGTTTTACCGCAAAGACAAACTGAAAGCCCATTATGATAAGTGTTCAGAGAAGAACCCCGATCAAGTGAGAAAGTGCAATATTTGTGGAGACACGTTTGAGAACAACGAGATTCTGCGAGAGCATAGATCGAAACATGTTACCGAAGGCATTCTTACGGAAGAGGACTTGAGAGATATCGAACCGCGACCCGAGGAAAAAAAGCCAGGCGAGAAAATTGGTAGGAAGAGAAGGACTGATATCGTAGGTTTAGAGTGCACGGAATGTAACAAGCAATATACATCGAGAAAAGGGCTTTTACGACATATTCAAGTCCACGAAGGGAAAAAGTATCTGTGTGATATATGTCCAAAAAAATTTTATAGAAGGGAACATTTAAAGATACACGTAGCTAAACATAACATGATTAAACCGTATAAGTGCACACGATGCACAAAGCGTTTCATTAAAGAGGAACAGTTGACAAATCATCTGTCAAAACACGACCGAACTTTCAAGAAGAATAAAGAAACGGACAGTTCGAAAAGATTCCTTTGTGAAATTTGCTCAAAGAGCTTTACACAATCAACGACGTTGATTGCCCACCTTCGAGCGCATAATGGTATAAAACCATACGTTTGCGAGGTTTGTTCGCGACCGTTCACAACTAACGCTTATTTGAAAATGCACATGAGAACGCATACGCAAGAACGGCCGTATATTTGTCAATATTGTTCACGAGCATTTGCTAGAGCCGATACGCTTGCTAATCATTTGACTTCGCATACAGGCGAGGCTAAATATCATTGTAAGTACTGCCCGAAAAACTTCCGTCGTCTAAAGTCGCTCAAAGAACACGTTTTCATTCATACTGGTCAAAGACCTTATGCCTGTCCAACCTGTGATAGACGGTTTAACAACAACGGAAGTCGATACGCTCACAGTAAAAGGTGTAAACAAACTTTTGTTCAGAATCAAAATCGTGCTCAAACGCTAACCGCGCAAGTACAGACTACGCCTCAAAATCAACAAAGAGTGCTACAACAGACTACTCTTGAACAAGGACAAATAGTAAAGGCACAAAATATTAAAACCATTACTATTACTAAACCTGAATCAGTTGCCACTCAACAAACGGTTATGCAACTTCAAGAGATATTAATGCCTTTGATCCTTCCTCTTACGGTCACTCTTACAGATGTCGGTGAGGAAGTAATATTACCAGAAGGAACCAAAATATTTACTACGTCATAAGTTGGGATAGAACTTTTCCATGTATTTATCACATTGTTTCTTTAATTTCCATTCGCAAAACTTTCTTTCTCAGCATCACAACAAAGAAAGAGAAAGGAGAAAAGACGGGAAATGTAATTGAAATACTGTTTTTGACTTTGTATTATATATTGTATATCTCTGTTTATATTTAAATATGAGTCGTAGTTGTTGTAAAAAATCTAGAACAAGGAAAAAGGAAACAAAAATGCAGTTGAATGAAAACTTATTTTACTCGATGTAACGAGGTCGTTTCAAACATAAAAGAAAACAAGAGATCCTTTATCATATAGTTTCAAACCAGTTTATTTAAACAGTTGTTGATTTATGTGTGCATGTGTACGCGCATGCATACATGTTTCTCTACTGTGTCTATGTGTGTCTCTTTTCTCATCGGTTATTGTTGATTTAAAAACAATTATGATTGCGATCTGTAGGCACGCAAATATATATGTATATGCGTAAATATATACGTGTATACACGCACACACGTATATTTGAACAAAAGGTACAAAGTCGTACAGAAATATTTTATGAAATCCATTTTGTTGTCGTATTTCACTGGAAACCATCGAACGTTTCATCTAATTTCATATATGATGTCATTTTAAAATAATACAAATGTGAGATGATCTCAACGATAATTCTTTCTAAATTTAGTCTGAATAGATCAATCGTTGATATCGTCAAGGTGTTTCGATTTCATAAAGCATCGCTTAGCCTTGAAAAATCATCGTTTTGAACTTACAAAATTACAAACGAACGTACAAACGAATCTGTTGCTTTTTAATTGTATATCGAATACCTTATTATTATTTTATCATGACATATAACAACGGTGTATATACCGATTGATTTTAAATGTACAGAAACCGTTATCCAAAGAATGTATTATAAATTGTACGAAAAGTGCAACATAATTTTTTACGACATATGGATTTCCAATCGTTGGAATAAAACAAACAAAAAAAAAAACAATTATGAGATTGTATAGAAAGTGGCGTTAATGCTAACGTTGAAAGTAATTGCATTCCTTGCGTGTGGCATGATATCGATGGAACACAAATAGGAATGCAAATTTATTTACGGTCCGCTAAGATGACGCATTTATTTGATCAAATGATGACAGTTTTAGAAATCCCGCGGGAAATTCTACGGTACTTATTTTATTGTGTATGCATATATACATTCAGTATAGCACATCACAATAAAATTTGTAAAATGAAATTTAAGATGTACGTAAAACAGCAATCATATGCTGTTCAATAATGTATTAAAATTTTATGTTCAATGTATGCGGATCGTGATTTATGATTTATTTGTACATATACTTAAGTACTGTGAATAAAACATATTCGTAGTATCAAAACGGTTATGATAGATTTCTGCTCCTTCTTCCGGTACACACACGCACACGCACACGTACACACACGCACGTAAAATATTTTTAATTCAAATAAGAAATATAACAGGAGAAACAAAAAAATGATATGTAATCGAATATTTGTGGTGTAATTTTGTCACTTGTTGGGGTACCAGATATTCAACCATCGATTACCCATAAAACGTTTATACCCGATGTACCCAAATTAACACGGCCTAACATACCATGATCTTTTGTCTTAACAATGTATAAAAATAACAGAAGTGTATGAAATAAGTTGTTTCTACCCTAAAAATTAGAAAGAAGAAAAGAATTAGTCAACTTAAAAATATTATACCAAATTAAGTGAACGTGATGATAAAGTAAATTTAATTGAAGCTACTTACACGTTGTATTTCCTCATAATCGCTAGGCAATGAATCTCCAGAATGTGCCAAACTGTAATGGGGTGGATTTATAGACTGGCATACTATCACAGGACCTTTGCTACGTGGTAAAGTTATTCCTGATCTAGCCATATACCTTGATGTAAATGGTCGTGCATCGGGTTGATCTAAAGGAGCTTCCAATTGTGTATCCATATACGTTGATACCAAGTGCATAACTATCTGCAGAAATAAAATAATATATACATATTGTTGATTGTATCTAGATAATATTTTACAAAAATTAAAAAATTACCGCTGAATCAGTTGGTAAGCTAGAATCCCATTCTTTACCATTATGAGATCCTCCACCATTCCACTTGAATTCACTCATTGAACCCCCTTTTGCAAGAATTTTAATTCTCTTAATTAAATATTCCTGATTGTTAGAAAGCTCTAGGAAAGGTACTAAAGTTGGTAAAGTAGGAATAGCAAATACTAAAAATGGTGCTTGTGCAAGTTTTCTTAATCTATGTAATCCAACACATCCTAATTGGGAATCGCTTAAACCATGACGGACCAATGCCAAACAAACATTATCAATTTCAGTTGCTACACGTTCGATAACTGTTTTGCTAATCCACTGAAATAGTTGATACAATGTTCTTTTTATATATACGCATATTTAAAAATAGTGAAATTTACTCAATATCTGATCGTTTTACTTACCATGCGAAGATTAGCTGTCCATTCGTTTACTTTAATCGGGTCGATTCTATATTTTCTCCAAACATCCGGGACGCCGAATATACCCCTAGGTGAATTTCTCTCTTCGCTCCCAGGACTAGCTGATTTTGACTTATCTATGAGAAAAGTAAACATCGTAAATTTTATTTTATCAAAGGAAAAAAAGTATATTCTTTCCTACCAATAATAGGCGCTAATTGGTATGCACATCTTCTTAACAATGGAGAAACCTCTCCGGGGCTTCTAATCGCTGGATGCGACCAAAATGAGCTAAGTAAATTGGAAGGCTGATCAATATCCGTTGATAAAACATGTTTTTTTTGGTGAGTTTCCTCCAAATAATTTTTTAGCTCCCTCTCATTTTGTATTAAATCTTCACTTGTTAAATTTCCATTTGTCGAAATATTGAGGGATTTATTGAAAGATCCATTGGGACTGGATGTCGATTTTTGTGATGTGGGGCTAGCATACTTAAAAAACTGATTCGGCGATGAAAAGTCCTCTTGAAAACAAGTTTTATATATAATAAAAACAAATAGCTTTAAATAATATCAGAATGTAAAAAAGAAGTTTATCATACTAGATTCGCTTAATCCTGTGGAACCAAGTGAGGTCATTCTTCTATTGAGGCTAATATATGATAAATTTAATGGGACCGTTGGCTCTGAAGTTTTTGGAGACAATGGTTTTTCATTTTTAAAAAGAGGGTCATCCTCTGATATACCTAATAGGTATCTTTGCTTAGGATTCAGCAGAATTGGCCGTAGAGAAAAATTTGCCCATGTATATTTTGTTATATGATAAACAGCATTTAATGCAAATATCAAGGCCAAACACCACTCAGCCCAACAGAATGGTTCATATATTGCACCTCCATACACTCTAAAAAGGTAACACATAAAACATGTATATTTCTTTCATTACTGATAGAATGAACAATTGATTAATTAAGAAATATGAATAGTTTACATGTCAAAGATGAGGATTCCAAGTAAAGAACTGTTGACAAAAAACCAGGTAATACTATTTCTTGCTTTATTTTGAGTTTGTCTTATATCAAGCGTTTGTTCTACTTGAGGCTTGGCAGTCAAAACTCTAAAAATAAAATTATTCAACTTGATCATACAAGCCGGGAATAAGTAACATTCTAACCTTCGTTCAATGCCTTTCTTTACTTCTAATTTATTACATTACCTTGCATTAGGAGAAATGTATCGCATTGAAGATCGAAAATTACTCATTCTTTCTACAACTCTCTTTTTTCCTTGTTAAGAATTAAGAAAGCCTAAGAATTATTTAAAAACCACCTTATCATTCTTGAAATAATGTGTCTTTGTAAACGAATAGTACGACACTGCTTTGGCGCGTTTTTGGAAACACAACGGAAATGAAGTCAGGCAGGTTGTATAGTTTAATTTGATACATTTAATTGTAATTTATATTATATGTATTGTGTATATATCAATATACATTGTATACATATATATTCGTACAATATATAATTCATAAAAGATTGAAATTAGAATTCATATATTGTATATAAGTACATATATATAATTCAAATTTGATTTGATTTCTATAAGATATATATATATACGTTGGTCGAATAAGAATTTATTATTAAATATTATGAATTTTTTGTAACTGTAAGATAAAAAAGAATTATTTCAGAGCAATTGAATAAAATAAAAAAAAAGAAAACAATAGTAATATATAATGTTTGTGTTTCAAGATACAGATTTGGTTAATTTAATCAGAATTTTATCCTTTGGCACATTGTCACCTATCGAACATAGTATGTCTTCGACCATTCCATTTACGGATGCTCTGATAATGTGCTGTAAGTAAATAATTAACTTTGAAACATAAATACATGTCTGAAGTTACAATAATTTTGAAACATAATATAAACATACTTCCATCTTCATGGCATTAATTACAAGTAACGCATCTCCAATTTTTACAGTGTCTCCTTTCGCCACACATACCTTTTCTACAGACCCTGGTATAGGACTTGAAGCTTTGAACGGATCCATCTTACTTTGACACTTTGCAAAATCATAAAGAAATTTTCTAGAAGGTATGTTAAATTGCCATTCACGGTCCTATAAAAACTAAAGCTGAAGATAATTAATTCTTAGGCGTTTTTGTTTTTTGAATTAAAGTCATCGAACAAAAATATACTATTATATTAAATATATTAGAAAGGAAAGATACTAGCTTTAGTGAATAAATGTAATTTGTTATGAATTTTAATAATTTTCGTTCTAGTAATTGTTTCGTCAATTTCGGTACATAATTCCAGCGTGTTTTCCTTTTTCTTTAATGTGCCTGTTACTCTCCTCCAAGGACCGATTTGATTGATTCTCATAGAATAAACCTCAGGTTCGATGTATCTTATTTCAACTTCGATATCATCATCGTAAACATTGAAATACAGAGTTCGTGTTAAAGTATGATTTAACCTTAAGCCAATTTCGGTTGCAAAAGGGCTGAAAGGATCAACAGTTGTAAGAGATGATCGTAGAGAATGCGTATCTTCGTAAAGTATAGAAGCGAGAGCAGCCTGAGCTGCAACTTCACTTGGCACGTGTAATTCTCGAAATAATTCTTGACAATGTTCCTCTATGAATCCTGTGTGTACTTGACCTTGCGAGAAATTCAAATGGGAACATATATCTTTGATAAATTCTATATTAGTATTTAATCCTGCTATCTAAAAATATGTACAGAAAACAATATAAATATCCAAAATTTTCAATAAAATAATACATACGCATTTTCCATTTAACAATTTACTTACGTTGTAATCGTTTAACTTTGATCTAAGTATAGCCAACGCTTCTTTCCGATCTCTTCCCCAGACGATTAATTTAGCTATCATGGGGTCATAATGTACTGATACTTGGTCTTTTTCACGAACTCCGGTTTCGATTCTAATCGCTTCAGTTCCGATTTCTGGAACTCTCATGTATGACAATTTACCTGCCCCCGGTAGAAAATCTTTTCTTGGTTCCTGCAATTTGTTGCACTTTATTCATACCATCTAGTTAGTTTGCTGCAAGAAGCAACTACAATGCCACGATTGGTTATCAAAATTGATCCGGGTAACGGAAATATTAAAGCCACTTTATCTCATCGAAGGTACAAGTTATACGTTTTATAAAGAAAGACGTTTGTAATTACTTCTGCATAAATTCTTGCTTCAAAGGCATGTCCTTGAAAATTAATTCCTGCTTGTTTTAATGGAAGTTCTTCTCCTGCTGCTATTCGTAACTGCCATTCAACCAAATCCAATCCTGTAATTGCTTCCGTTATGGGATGTTCTACTTGAAGACGTGTATTCATTTCCATAAAATAAAAGTTATTTTGATCACGATCCATTATAAATTCGACGGTACCAGCGCCAACATATCCTACCGCTTTTGCCGCTCGAACTGCTGTTGCGCCTAAGTCCAATCTCAAATTTGTTGAGATACCAGGCTACAAAACAGAACAGTCATTATATTATTATGATTTTTATAGTATTAAAAAGATATCGAGTCTCTCACATTGCAAAAGTTTAAATATACATACTGCAGGTGCTTCTTCGATAATCTTTTGATGTCTCCTTTGAATAGAACAATCCCTTTCAAACATGTGAACAATATTTCCATGTTTATCTGCAAAAACTTGTACTTCAATATGTCTTGGATTCTTGACATATTGTTCAAGTAAAATGGCAGAATCACCAAATGCTTTTTTGGATTCAGTCTTTGCAGATTCCAAAGCTTCGATAAACTCTGATTCTTTTAGAACTATTCTCATGCCTTTTCCTCCACCGCCACATACAGCTTTTATCATTAATGGGAAACCTATCTTCTTTGCCTCCAATAATAAGGTTTCATTAGATTGGTTATCTCCATGATATCCTATTTTTGTCCATAGCATAATAATCAAATTTGAATATTTTATTTGTATAATATGTTATGTGTGTTTGTATATCTGTGTATACACTCTTGTATAGTGACACAAATCATACCTGCTATAACAGGAATCCCAGCTTTTATCATCATATCTTTTGAAGTACTTTTAATTCCCATATTTTTAATTGCATCTGCTGGAGGTCCAACAAATACAATATTTTCCTTCTGGCAGAGCTCTGCAAATTCTGCATTTTCTGAGAGAAAGCCATAACCAGGATGTATCGCTTGACACTTTGACTTTTTCGCTACAGAGATAATTTTGTCCTGTCTTAAATAGCTCTGGCTAGATGGTGCAGGACCAATACAATATGCTTCATCTGCTTGTTCAACATGTAACGAATCTTTGTCTATGTCGCTATATACTGCAACAGTTTTCACTCCTAATCTTTTAGCAGTTTTTGCTACACGGCATGCAATCTCTCCTCTGTTTGCAATTAGAATCTATAATATAGTAACTGCATAAGCTCTGTTAATTTTCAAAATTGTGAGTTGAAAAATTAATTCTTACTTTATTGAATCGGTCAGTTGTGATTTTTGAGATATGTAAATTACGACTATGTGGAATCAATGTACTGCATCTGAGCATTATTGGTGATATATAATTATCTAATTTCATACAGAAAAATGAAATCACTTAACTATTTACTTACTGTAAAATTGATATTTGTATTTTTTCTATTAGACGCATGATCTAATCCTAAAGTAAATTGCTATCGTAATAGCTGTAAATGAACGCTCTTCCGATTCTTGCCTTCAAAACAAAGTTTATCATTCGTTCCATCTATATTGAGCATTAAAGCATTTTACGTAAGTAAACCAGCAATCGCTAACCTTCACGGAGAGGTTATACCGATGGTTATACGTATACATACATACATATACTCTATGCATTGATAAGATAATAATATGAATGTATACGTAACTGTTTATAATTTATACATGAAAATTTTGATTGCTTTACAATTAGATACGAAATTATTCATTTAATAGCTTCCTAAAGAAAAATTTCGTCCCATGAGTGGATAGAATCCGCTACTGCAGCTTTTGTGTTATTAGCACGCTGCTCTAACTTCCTTTTTCGTAATAATTTGTTTATTTCACGCTTAAACTACATGAACTAGTGAATGTGCGTGAGATTAAACAAATTACGAAAAGACTCTTTACATTTTTTGTGTTTTGGTATCGATTTATCAATCATTTGGCTATTCTCGTTGGTCATGTTTGTTGTATGTGGATGGTAAATGTACTGATTATAAAATATATCCTGTGAACTGTATGATTCTTATATCTATCTATGTTAGCAATATTTTGACTGAGAGGATAATAAAAGGAGAAATTTCCAAACTGATATGTCATATACTGATATGACAGAATGATCTAACCAAGAAAGCTAATGGGCTGAAGTGAAATTAATTCTTTTATAAAAAACGATAGAATCACACCAATATAATTCCAGAAACAAAATGCATTATACGTTGCAAATATAGTAAATCAACTTTGTGAATTTTAACTACACAAACATATAATATGATAATCTCAATTGTTCCATATAATAAAAAAATAAGAGATGGTCGAAAGAAGCATTTCTTTATTTATTTATACTCTATTATTGTACAAAATAAACATAATTATAGCTTTACTGTTCTTTCGATGGAGATTGTGCTAAACCAAGAAGAACGCAATCTGCTTCTAAGAGTGTTAAATCGGTAGATGCTCCTAAAAACCGTGAAGACAATTCTAAATCCTTTATTAACAATTTAACCTTTGAACCTCTGATATATTGACTGAAATAATAAAAATTAGCATTATTACTTATTAAAACATAGACTCTATTTGTAACTTACATAGAATTTTTTTGAGGTCTTGGGCAAACACAATGAAATTTCCATCCAAAGTCTATGTATAAGTCATTATTAACAACCTGAAAAACTTCTCCCAATACTATTTTTTCTTTAGGATCTCCTAACTGAAATATAATTAATATACATAAATGATAAAATAAAAACTTGGATTATATTAAAAAAAAAACAAAGAAGCAAGCAAAAAGAGCATATATATATATATATATAATAAATACTATAAATATTAGATTGTGTAATATAATAAAACATTTGATATTTACATCTATAAATTTGGAATGTCGAAGTAACGAAGCGAAAGTATTGCGTTTTGGAACCGCTAAATCCTTCCCAATTTTAATATTTTCAATCGATCGAAAAATTTGTTCGGGATTATTAGTTTCTGGATCTTTGTCACTATTACCTTGTTCCTTCGCATTTGTTATAGTTTCACCCGATTCTCTTTCTATACAATAATTTCGGACGAACAATGAACTGATTTGAGGTGCATAAGCGAGATATAATTGTTTAATTGTTCTTTGATGATATTGAACCTTATTCATTTTAGTAGACGAGAAACGCATTTCCTGTTAAAATTTCATATAGGTTATGTTCTGATGTTTGACTTGTTCCGAACATTGTTCGTTCGAAAGAAAACATTTTCAATACTCCGGCAGTCTGAAATAAATTAAGTGAGTCGTGCTATTGTCGCTAAAATAAAAAGAATCGAGATAAATAGTTCTACTTTCTACTAGTTAATGCGTTAATTAATTTTTTTATTTGAATAAATGTAAATCTAGGAAATAAAATGTGAAAGAAGTCGTGTTAATAAACCAAATTTAAATTTTATAATTTCATTTCTTTTGCTGCACAAAATTTATTGTTTTTATTGAAAAAATTAAACTGTATTCAATAATAATATTGATTATGGTAATAATATAAACGTTTTTTATTACAGAAAATATTGCAACAATGCCTATGCATGGTATGTTTTTCAATATTGTATCCAGAAATGTTTCTACATCAACAATATGTAATCAAATAATAAAAATGACAAGATTAAGAGTTGTGGACAATAGTGAAATTGGGAAGCAGGCTATGATGGAAGGAAAACCACCACGTTGTATTCATGTTTATAATAAAACAGGAGTTGGTTATATAGGTTGGTTAAGCTAACAGGTAGATTATTGAAATATTTTGATAACAGATATATTATTTATCATTATTTGTAATCAATGTAGGGGACAGAGTATTAGTTGCCATAAAAGGTGAGAAGAAGAAAGGTATATTGGTTGGTTTGAAACAGCGTCAAAATCCCAAAGTACCAAGGTTCGACAGCAATAATATAGTTCTCATAGATGACAATGGAACACCTTTAGGTACTAGGATCCATGTACCAATTCCTCATATCCTGAGAACAATCATGAAAAACAAAACACACAGCAAAGGTGCAGATTATACAAAATTGCTAGCTATTACCACAAAATTTGTGTAATACATACAAGCACATGATTCTTTATACAGGTATTACTTTAAATAGTTAGAAACTGCATCTGCATATGTCTGTATATATGTTAATATTATTATGTATATGTACAGTAAAATTATACATGCATCGGAACAACAAAATAAAGTGTTACATTTATAATATCAACTGTATCATTATATATTATAGATATTAACTGGGAACGTAAATTATGTTATTTGTCCAAATTTGAAACGAATAGTACGAAATACGATTTATAAGAATTTGTTTATTTGTATATATAAGTGGAAGTTTATGTTGATTTTGGAGAAAGGTGCTGGGATCGTCCAATCCTAACATTTATTCTCGATAGAGTTGTATTCGTGAGCTAAAATCCGCTCTCCAGCAGCGGAGTACATAGCATTACCAACGTGAGGTAACTTTCCTAAAGATTGTAACTAGGATGACTTACTTTGGTTTACAAGTGGGGAAAGGTAAAGAAATTCGAATTACATAAGTGGACGAAAAGATGGTTTTTATATGTGGCAAGGATTGTGAATATTATTTTATAGATAAAAAAATTATGTTAAATTGCCTTGAATGTGTTCATGTTTTACATTTGGATTGGAGAAAAAATAAAT
The DNA here is from genome assembly GCA_014737395.1 of Bombus waltoni. NCBI lineage: Eukaryota > Metazoa > Arthropoda > Insecta > Hymenoptera > Apidae > Bombus > Bombus waltoni. The sequence goes on along the minus strand of JACXII010000042.1, from coordinate 3,596,091 downwards.
ATGTATATTGATAATAGCAACGTACAACCAATCAGAAAGTTGTCCGATTGCCTATTGAGTACCTATAATGTATCATGCTTTAATAGGGATATTTCGAGGAAAGGAGAATTTCCATGCTCTGAGCGGTAGTGGCTGTCTTTTACAAATGGCGGCTTAGGTAGAAGCACGCTGTTTCCTTTAATCGGCAGATTTTTCATTAACGATTTTTGTGTATATACAGTAAATATTTAATGTTTTTGCGTAAGGATTGACACCGAATGAAACAGTAGAGTATTATACAAAGAAAAAAGCAAAATTATTAAAATTCTTAGACATAAAATTGAGAAAAATGGGAAACGTACTGGCAGCCTCTGTACCTCCTCCACCTTCGCCGCCACCTCCAACCTCAGGTTTACTACCAAATTTAGAAAAACCAGATTCTTCCGAGGCACTGCAGTCGTCCAGCAGATTTTCCGATGATTTGAAAAATCCTGGTACAATCGAAGATCTTCATAAGAAGTGTAAAGGTATCCGTGTATCTGTTCGATCCATTTTCACGTAGTCGATGTATTAATATTCTCCCTTTTAATTATTCTCTTTTTTAATTATTGTTAATTTTATTCTCATGCTATTGTTTCGAAAACAATTGTATATACATGAATTAAAATATTAATCTAATCGTAGATGTGTTTCCCGCAAACTTCGAAGGTGCGAAGCTGATGTTCAATAAAGGTCTTAGTAATCATTTCCAAATATCGCATACGATAAGCATGAGTTCCATTGCACAATCTGGATATAGGTGTGGTAGAAATTATGAATAAAGTTGGGTACTATTTGGAAGTGGGTGATCAACAACTGATACTAATGGTCGAATATGTTCAGGTTTGGAGCAACGTATGTCGGTACTCAGCAACCAGTACCTTCAGAAGCTTATCCAGTGTTACTGGGCGATATCGACCCAACTGGAAATCTCAATGCTAATATCATTCATCAGCTTGGTGAAAGGTTAAGAGGAAAATTAGCTACTCAAGTGCACAAAAGTAAATTTACCGCTGTTCAAATGACAACAGATTATCGTGGTGACGCGTATACAGTCTCTTTGACTTTGGGTAATCCGGACATACTTAATAGTTCTGGTAAGCGTGCGAGGTAAAGATCGATTATGTAAAATGTTAGAACCGATTATGGTACAGAACGAATTGTTTTTTTAGGCGTTTTTGTAATGCATTATCTTCAAAGCATAACTCCATCTGTCGCGTTGGGTGGAGAACTCGCTTATCAACGAGGCCCTGCTGTACCAGGAGGTCAAGTTGCTGTTCTCTCAGCCGCTGGAAGGTATACGAACGGAGACTCTACAATTAGCGGTAGTATAGGTGCGTAAGAGGCGATACTCCTGATGAACCCGATAATCGCAATATGGTCGTCTGCCTTATGATTAATAACAAAATCGTTTTTCAATAGGTTTATCTGGGTGTCATTTGTGTTTCCATCAAAAAGCTAGTCAGCAGCTGCAAATTGGTGTAGAATTGGAAATAAATTGTAGAATACAAGAGTCTACCGGAGCTATTGCTTACCAAGTCGATTTACCTAAAGCTGATTTAATATTTAGAGGTATGATGGAGCACGTGGCTGCTAGTTCTAGTATATTTATTCCATCTTCGATTCGTTTACATTCTTATACTATTTCGTCCCTTCATCCTTTTTTTTTTTCGTTCGTTTGTTTGTACGTTCTCATTTTCGAAGCGAATTTTTATTATATTTATTATATTATAGGAACTATAGATACAAATTGGACGGTGGGTGCTGTTTTGGAGAAAAAATTACAGCCATTACCATTTACATTTGCGTTAAGTGGTATGATAAATCATAGTAAGCCACAATTTAGACTGGGTTGTGGATTGATAATTGGTTAAGAGTAACACGTAGACGACTGCGAATCGCGTACATAATCTAGTTAAATGTCAGGAAGGAAAACAATGGAGTACCACGACTTTTGAGGATACTACTCGAAAGAAACTTGTAACTAACATCGAAGATGACCAACCTGATTCCCTTCTATTTGTTGATTACCTCATCTGCTCGGCATCGTGTTTATATAAGATCGTTTTTGTTTGTTTATTTTTATTAAAGAGACACCGTATCAACAGGTTTTCCTAATTGTGTATGTTTTTTCACTTTAAGGCATGCTGTCTTCATTATTCCCTTTACACACGATTGGTCGGGGTCAATCGATGTCTTCAATCGTTCGTCGTCCGACAATCGTGGCTTGTACATTTTCCGAGAGAAGTTATATTCGATAAAAGTTATATTCGTAAAGCATCGCGATCACGTCTGTTTTCCGAATATAAAGAAACGCGCTTGTTCAATAACGTAAACGGTAGCGTCAGCATTTTTTATTTTTGAAAATACACATGTATTCTGTTATACGCGTACGCAACAGGATTAATTCAGAGGCCATAAAAAGATATAATTGTTCATAGTAGAAAAAGGTGTATTGAACGAAAAATTTCATTGGAATCAAACAGAATTATGTAAAAGTAAAATAAATTTTACGTTATAGTAAGAAACTATTTTTAATGTATTATTTATTGTAATTTGTGGAACTCTTATTCGAGGAAAAATCCTCATATCTCGAGTAAATATTGCGCTCAGATATACACGTATGTATTACAATTTATCGACTCGTTATTCAGTTTTCTTTGATTGAATAATTCTATCCGTACCGGTAGAGAGCGTGTAAGTACAACGTAAACTAAAGCAAAAGAATAAATAGTATACAAGCATCGTTGTGGAACACGAGCTCCGTAGAAATATCGACTTAAATACCGAGCAGTATTATCAATTGGTTACGATACACTTTGTTCTTGCTTTGTCGTGCTTACGTATACTGATGCAAATACGTTTGGAAAAATAAAGCAGCGCGAACGCATATCGTTTAACGATGTTGACCTTTGACTCTCTAATCGCCCATCTTTATTTTAAGCTAATAACATGAGTTGTTCTCACATTGAACAAAAAATACAGCCATTAAACGGTAACTGTGTAGAGTAATATTTTGCTCGTTTACTCGACAGTTTGGGAAGAGTAAATAGAAGAATGAGAGAGAAAGAGAAAGAAGAAACATCTATGAGCGGATTCATTGACTGAGAACACGCTAGGATTTGAAATGGAATTGTCATGAAACGTATCGTTTATCGAGACTTGGATGTAGGATTGTCGGTGAGACGTACATTCTCGCGATAACCGATCAAGATTTTCTTGCGCGAATATTATCTCAGTAATAGCATAAGTATAGGCGCGCATATATATATATATATATATATATATATATGCATACTATACTAGCTTAAGAAGGAAATGTAGGCTAAATTTAAGAATAACAATGAATTTCCGCTGTTGCGAATCGTTTTAGCCTATTTATTCGTGTCGCAAACTGGTTTGTATAAATGGAGTTAAGCTTGCGTGGAGATGTTGATTGTTTCTCGACGAATACAATAAGCGATCAGCAGAAAAGTTAAGAGAGGCTGGCAACACGAGCTTAACCGTGTACGGCGCGGTATGGAGTTTAAGAGCGCGACAAAACCAAGTGCATGTGTAACTTTTATTTTTCCGTTCAGCGAATCTTTTTACTAACTACGAAATATCGCGCATTATTCGCTAGAAGTGAATCACTATCTGAATCCATGTTTTCTGGTTGTCGCGTGTTATATGTATAGGGAGGATGAATTGTATTAGTATCTACTAATCCATATGATTGATTGATCTTGTCGAAGACGGATGAATGAACGTAATTGTCCTTGAGTTTCGGTATACGTGAATAGCTTCCGGTAACGCGTTACCGGATCGTGACCGAGCAAAGCGATCGATTTACTCGATCAGAGAGTGCGATCAACACTCGCAGAAACAGTCTGCTCGTACAACAATATGTATTTTATCAAAAGTAATGGAGTATCGTAGAGACGTATGAACGTATATGACATATGAACGATTTTAAAGGTCATGAGACAATATGAATCATTTTTATAAACAATCGACACCGAAGTTTTCACAAAACGATCTTTTGTTCCTATTTCTATATACATGCAGTATTTATATATCTAAATGTATTCTTTATATGTACAAATTTACATAGTCATTCGTATCGTTATCATTGATCGGTTGTTGGAAATACTTTCATGGTTATAGGGCTACAATTACAGGTTATTTATTTATGTTGAACGCGTAATTCGGGTTAAAGGACAGGAGAAACTGCATGAGTCATTGAAAAGATTTATATCGAAAGAAACACTTACGCCGATAAGTAATCGATGTCGACTATTTTGTGAATCTTCGAAAATATCAAGCGAATCTAAACGAAAATGTACCGTTTGCAGAAGCAAAAGTGTTTGCTTTTACGTATACATAATAAATGAAAATTGGATACGAATTGAACCGGATTTGGGACGGCAAACGGGAACATGGACTGGGGAACGATTTTCGAGTAACGTTGTCGGTACGCGCAAGTTACGTATTCACGCGCGTTCACAACTCGTCTAGATATTTCATTGAAATATTGGTCGAAGGGCATTCGAAGAATATCAATCGATCGCTGTGTATTATTTGTAGCACGGCGAGATTAATAATTGAGGTTGAAAGGGCAACAGCGTAAACTAATTAGACACACAAAGGCATAAAGGTAGATGGATGAGATAGAGGGTATCGTCGATCGAGAGAAGGAAAAGAAGGGGAAGGAAAAAAAAGAGGGTAAGAGAGTAGGAGGGAAACCGGCAGGGATAATGATAAGGAGAACGAGGAGTAGACGAAGGGGCGAGGTAATGGAGGAGAAGCAGGGACTATACATGTTTATTGGTATACGTTTGCATATATGTAGGTATATACGCGTACGATTGATAAGAAAAACACGTTGGAAAAGAAAGGAAGCGGCGCATGCGCTTTTCGCGAGGATCGACGTGTGTCATGGAACGCGAACGTGCACGAGGCGCGTATACGAACAGCGTCGATCCAAATCGATCAACGACGATGCGATCGAGTTGATGGCGTGCAGTTTTCCTTGGTGCTACTCGCAATATCCCCACCGTAGAATGTGAACAAGTCGTCGATCGCAGGGGAATCGGGATTTCCCCGGTTAGCTAACGTTAGACCAGAACTTGGTCCTTTCGAGGTATTTGCCATTCTCTTTCTTGCTCTTTTCGAAAATTTGTTCACCTTGGATTCCTTCGAAATTGAAGCGCAACGCATTCAGGTCCGTGCTTGGCTGACATGATTCTACTCAACTCGATCTAGACTCGATTCGATCAGATCCAACTCGATAAGATCCAATCCGATTGGATCGAACACCATTAGGCTGAATCGATTTAACTCCATCCGATTTGATTCGACCATCCACAGAGTTCTATTTCTCTCTCTTTCTCTCTCTCTTCCACACACACGCGCGCACGCGCGCGCGCACACACACACACACAACACACACCATGTATATGCACATGCATACACAATCCGTTATGCTTGCTCTCATTCTCACTCGATCGGTTCTTTCGCTCTTTCGCTTTCTCGCTCTGTCGTTCTTTTCGTCGAGTGCCCTCTTTGTTAGCTCCACTCTGCTCACTGGTCTCCTCTGTGTACATAATGCACACCAGCCTCGCTACCGATCTTAGAACAGTGGTCAACGCGTACACGATCCTAATCGGCAAACGGTGAAATTTGAAGGAACCTTTGAAGGAACTGCGACTAATAAAATAATTTGTATATCGTTGGGATTTGCAGCGGTTAAACAAGTGTTGACTGTGTTGTAAATTCCCGTTTATATGTCACTTGTTCTGTGGAAGTACAAGCAATCGTGATAGGCAACGAGTTTCTAACCTCGACTATTATAAGTATTACAAGTATACAAGTGTGACACGAGAAAAGTAACGTGCGAGAGGACGTTCGATTCGAGATTCGAGATACGAGCTTCGAAGAGTTGTCGAAGTTTCGAGAACGATCCGACCGGAGATTCGTCCAGCGGAGAAGTTTGGCTTCGCGCGGTACCAACATCAAGGAACGGGAGAGGGATGAAGAGTAGGAAATCCGATGATGAAATTCGTGAAGAAATGGCGAAACATCGACGACACATCAACGAATACGGTGAGCGTGCTGATCGGTGACTTCGCGATTCGTGTTTGATGGATTTAGCGGGTTGGCAGACACTAACGGTTAGCAAGCGATTGGAAACGATTCGCGGTCGATTGATCGAGTAGGATGAAGGAATGTTTGGAAAATAGTTTTGGAGGGAAGGTGATAAAACGAGAATAGAAAGGAAAACAAAAAAAAAAAAAGAAGAACAAAGCGAGACTGTACGAGTTTCGAGAGCGTCGGAAGAATCGGTTAACAACGGGCCGCGGTGGTCCGCGAGTCACTGGAAACCTGGGGCCGATCGTGGGGGATGTATATACGTTGGATATCAGAGTGATAATTCTATTACTGGTGACGATAACGCGATGTACGCGTTAATAACTGTCGTCGTTGCGTTTGCGTTTGCGTTTGCGAATCGACCTACGAGATTTTCGTTAACGACCATAGATTCGATTCGACGGGACGGCGGGACGCCGCGATCATCGTTTCCTTGTTTGTGCTATTCTCCTGTTTCTCTCTTTTTTTCTACTACACATTTCAAAATATTTCCCATATAATTCGGGAATTGACACTCGACGAACCGCGTATCAGATATCCGTATATCCTAAACAAGACGACATAACCCTACCAGGATTTTCTCGTGGTATTTTGAAAATTTACCCAATGTATTTAGGTATAATCATTCAGGTCGACTGAACCCGAGTAAAGGTAGGAAAAAAAAGGGAACGAGGTACGGTCAGTTCGTAACGCGTATTATTTGCACATTCAAATTCTTTATTTTCCTGCCGTTTTCATGGAAACCGAGTTTTCCAGCAAACTTTTTTCTATTTTTGATCGATGTTGGCTCTTGAACGGATGCGATACGACGTTAAAAGATACGAGATACGAGATACGAGATACGTGGCAAACATCGTATTAAAGTCGCAGTAGTAATTGGAATTGGTTGGTGAAGACGAGGATCGAGAGAAAGATCGCCGAGAGATGGAATTTTTCGAGCGTAAAAGCTGTGAACGCAAAGTTCCAATGTTAGTTTACAGGGTCCAAGTCCAATCCTGTTATCAGAGTTTTTCTACCATACGATGGACGTGTTGCGTCGTCATGGGTCAACGTACGCAACAATAGCACGATATTAGCGTACTAGTGTTGAAAGTTACCCGTTAAACCGATTTGTTGCTGTACAGTTGGCTCGTGTATGCAGGCGTTTTCATAAATTCGAGAAAAAATATTTCAATAGCCCTTCGTGCCCAATAAACGGTCCGCGGAAAGAAACAGTTTAGAAGGGACTATCGTGCGTCGCGATATCTCGATAACCCATGCGTTATTCGTGGATTATCGGTGCTGTTTAGCTGATATCGGCACGCAACAGGTAACGACGAGAGAAGAAAGAGGAGGAGAAAAAGGAGGAGGATGCGCTGTATCATGGATGTTCGAAAATGGCCGCTACGATGAAACGCTGCGAATGGTTAGGCGCTAACGCGGTTGAAAAGAATTCCTTTCTCTCGGCTCGCTCCGCCTTAATTCCACCCGTTGTTCGATCAAATCGCTCGTCGTAGCCCTTTGAAAACGGCAGGGAGCGGTCCTTCGAAACGAATAGAAGAATCATCGAGTTCGATGCACGAATCTCGTTTCTCGGATTTTCGTTGCTTCGATCACGGACACGCCGGTATCCGTTTCTAGTTTTTAGCTTTCAGCGATAGGTAGTTATAATTTGGCGAATACGCGAGAACACGCTACATAAAGACGGTACAGTTCTCCATGCAACAACATGGCGCGAATTACGTAATACGCAAAACCGAACAACGATAGCGGGATTCGGTCGAGGAGCGTCTCTTCGAATCTTACGATTCGTTCCTTATTCCATTCGATATGACCTGGCGCTATTATTTCGTGCGATCGATGCAGTTTCGTACGCAGGAACCATCGGAAATTTGATAGACGGACCAGATAGACGGATAGACACATAGGTTTGGTATGGCGAGTTTTTGTTCCGGTATCGCGACTCGATCGATCTCGTATCAAGATTCGTCGTCGTTAAACGCAACGTTCCTCTTTTCCCATTCAAGACTCGGGCAAATAGCGATTACATATCCCATGCACCGCGTACCCTATACCCCATACCACGTATCCTATACCTACCGCATACCGCATACCGTGTTATTTACGATCCGTTTGGTTGCCTATTGTTTTCGAGTTTCTCGAAACGGTTCGCTTGGTTAGAAATCGTAACTCGCGAACGATCGCGAAATATTCCGAGCTACGTAGCTCGAGTTGCTCGCTTAAACTCGCTACGTACACGGACTTACTTACTTACGTTTACTGCTTATTCGCTATTCGCGGCTTCCAACAGTCGGTATCGAACAGCCCGATTTAAATAGATTCGCTCGTTTATTTTCCATCGCGTATTTTTCAGCAAGCGTACCGTTACGTTCGCGAGCTGATTTTTACGTGCATACGTAGCGTGTTCAAGGTTACTTGGACTGCCATTAGTCGAAAGAATAAACTAACGCGCGTATATACGTATGCTTGCAACGATTACGAAGGCCGAAACACTAGAAGGCTGGCAGGCTAAAAGACGGACATACGTTTTATTTACTTTAATATCCGTCGCCGGCGACGTCATCCTTCGCAATAGACTTTGATACTGTATATCTGCAAATCGGAAATACAGTTTTTCCTCTAACGATAAGACGGAAAAGCGAGCGACTTAGGTTCGAGTGTACCCATCTTCCTCTGTTCGAGGTCGTCGTAAAAAATGAAAAGAAAGTGGAAAATCGGTGTTGACGCGAACGGCTGAAACGATCGATCGATCGTAAATTAAAGGATATTGCGGATATTCCGGCACGGTAGCAGCTGATTTTCTTCCTTCGAGGCGTCTTAGTTAAACAATAATTCGTTTCACGCTAATCGACATGGCGCATAGCTTATGGTTACGTTAATCGTTTCCATCGCGTGCTAAATCGCGTCAACTCTTTTCGTTCGAGGATAGGTCTGTTCGGGCAGGCCTCAGTCTCCTTAAAACGTTCGTTTTAATTTAATTTACGCTTGTAATTATATCTTTAACTTATATATGTATGATACACACGTTAACGTTAACCCACCTCTTACTTTTATTATTTTGTACGCCAAATTGTACACTTTATTTCCCCTTCAAACAAATAGATAAAGATAAAACGAAATAAACTTTCGAGTCCGCTAATTTCGACGCGACGCGACATCCGACGCGCGCCTTGTCTTCGTTGTCTCGACTGCGTGCTAGGTGGAATAATGGTTATTCCATCGAGCAGCGTGTGTATTATCCACGTCGTATCTACGAGTTATCTCGCGGCACACCGTTCTTCAATGAAGAGACGTTTAGCATCGTTGTAGTATCGGTCCTTTCTCTAAATTTATCTAGTCCAGATCCAGGTCCGTCGTCGGGTTTCGAAACGGTTGAACGGTGCGCGATCATCGCGAATCAATATTTAGATAAAGAGCGTTTGCTTTGCGAACATCCTTTTCGCGTTAGTCTACGCTGTTAGCTGTCTACATGGAACGTTTCGCGTGTTTTTAATTGGAGACTCTGCTCTGTCTCTTCGGACTACTTGCCCCACCCCTCCCTCCTGCCGCCCTCGTTAGTTTCGTTTCGTATCGTCGCGACGTTAATTCCAATCGAATGTATCGATTCGATGCGGCGAACCATTTTTCGCTTTGCTCTCTGACAAGTTGTAAAAAATGAGGGAAAAAAAAAGAAAAAAGGGGAATCACGATTCGAGCAAGTTGAGAGTCACTGTCGGTGTGCAACTACTCCAGATAAGGTATCGGCCGACCGCCGGTCTGCGATAACGCTTCGCAGCATGACCCAACGTAACGCGCATCGTCCTGCTTAGCCTCGTTTCCTCCTCCCTCGTTGGTCTTGGTCCGCGTTTACTTTCCGCTGCCGCTGCCACCATGACGGCCATCGTCATCGTCATCACCACGATCGCTGCCACCACCACAACCATCACCACCACCACCACCACCACCACCACCACCACCACCAACATTGCCACCGTCACCGTCACCACGGTTGCCACTCCTCGTACTTTGCCGCGGCTCTCCTTCCCGCGTGCCGTACTCGAAAAACGAATAGCGTAACGTATCGTGTTTGCGTTCGAGTCTTGCCAATTCCTAGTCACGCATTAGAAATACGTTTTATTCGTTCCAAGATAAACGTCCATGACTGTTTCGTTCTTTCGAGCTTCGTTTCGCTTCGTTAAAGCTTTTCTTCCCTTTCCATGCTTTTCATTTAACATTGCCCATCTAAAACGACACGTTCGCACGTGTTTTTCAGCCACGTTATTCGTCGCGAGTGCGAACGTCGACAGAGAGAAGGTCGATCGAGAACCTAGAAATGTTTCGTCGTACGGCGAACCGATCTCGTTATCGGACTGTCCTTGAACGCGAGTGCGTGTCCATCTCGATACATCGGTACTGGTTTTTGGTCTTCCAGTTGGCGGGTCGAATCTGCCGAGTGGATCGGCCGTGATCCGAGAAGGATCCGTACGCGGAGAAAGAGAACGGGACGCGGGAGAAAGCTTTCGTGGAAAAGGGGTAGGGTGTACTTTTAGAGCGCAGGAGGGAGAACCTCGAAACGATAGAGGCGATAGAGACGATGGAGGTGATAGAAACGCTTACGTATATCGAGCGTCGGAGACACAGCACAATTCCCGGTGATAGGGTAATCTTTCATGGACAGAGATTAGCCAAGGACGCGCAGATAAACCGCGACATTGTTGGCATTCTTTTCTTTCTCTTGCTCCTTTAACATTCCTCCCTTCTCTCCTTCTCCTTCTTCTTCTTCTTCTTCCTCTTCTTGCTCTCGTTTGGCGCCATGCTGTTCGCCCGACACTTTCGTCAGCTCTGCGAAATGTTTTTGCTCGATTGGGCAATTCTAGCGGATCGTAAGAGAGTACGGAAGAGAGAAACCGTCGAGGCACGTACACAACACGTTCCTCCGTCTCGGAACACGGTGTGGCCACCTGCGAGCACGTTTATAGGGGTGTGCCTCGCACACGAGTCCTTTGCAAACGCGGTTCTTTTATTGTCACGTTGAAAGAGGCAGCTGAACAATCCTCACGGAGCGTAGGCGAACATGTTCGTTCGTAATCGAGAGACGAAATTCTCGTATTCGTCGCGATCGCCGTGATCGTCGTCGCGGCCGTTTACGCGGCCGTTTGCCCGATCGTCGAAACGACGATGGCACGATCGCCGATTAGAGAGAAAAAGAGGTTATTTTCCCACGTACGAGCCGAGCAACGGAAACAGAAAGTTGGGGTCAAACTCGGTACGAGCGAGTGGCGTTTCGTATGGTTGGCAGGTTTGCCGTTTCGTGCCGTATGTGGATGCGGGTGTTATCGCGAGGACGGCGGACGAGTCGAACGCCGTGCGAGTAGCAATCATTTTCGAACGAGTGGAGAACGGGCTCGGTACGTTGTCGTCTCTGGTTTTCCCGCGGGTAAAACCTGCACCGAGCCGCGAGTCCCTTAGGAACGCGAACACCGCCCCGAAAACGCCCCCATCGAGTTGTACGGCCGGTTATCTACGCGTACCAGACGCGAGATCGGTTCATCGGTTTCGTACGTTCAAACTTGCCAACCCTCCAACTAGAACCGACTCGTCCTAGTTCCACGACTCTGTTTCCTCTTACTTCTCTCTTTTCTTTTTCTTCCACGAACTCTCGTATATTCTCGCCGTTCTTCATTTTTCGCTCGTCCTGCGATCTCTACGATCGACGTGTCTCAACGATACGTCGCCGATCGTGCTGTGCGTCGTACGTAACGTGAACGATAGAATCGGCCCATCAGAAATCCGCCAACTGGGTATCCGTGAACCGTCATTCGCAAACCTTTTGTAGTCTCGAATGTCGCCATGCCAAAGTGCTCGACGAACTAATGCCATCTGTTACTCGCGGTTCGAACGATTGCAGCTACTAGTCCGTAGCTGCGGTAAAATTATCGAAATCGGCACTGTTGCGCCAACAGATTACCGGATGACCGCGCGTTTTCCGCGAATCACGCTGTATTTTCCCAAGCAGAACCTTTCCCAGACAGAGTGAAAGTCAGATAATTGACTCTAGATTATCGCGAATCACGATGTTGACGAGACTGCCTTAACCTTTGCCTCGTTTCAAACCCTTGATAATGCGCAGCCTTGTTTCATCACGGAGAGACTCAAGGAGGGACTCACGGAGGAACTCACGGAGGGACTCACAGAGCAACGTCGTTTTACCTTCCCTTTACCTATGGTATTCTGTAAATTCAGTGAAAAATCTAGGAGACGTTGGTTCTTGTCACGCGCTCTTGGAAAAATATTTCCATAGCCGTAATGAAAGCGCCTCTTGAGAAGCAATCGCGGCTGTTTCCGTGAAACCTAACGAGATCTTACCGGGAAAGATAGGTAATTAACGAGTGAAATCGAAATTCGCTCCGTTGAACAAATTTTCACCGTTACGAGTAGTAGTTCGCCGGAAGCGTCAGCGCGACGCGACGCGACGCGACGCGAAGTACGCACGATGTAACGCGTGTCAGGAATTTTTGCTCTCCCGAATTTTCGAGGAGAACGTGGGAAATGAATGATCGCAACGTGTAAACCGATGGTAATCCGATGGAACAGGACAGTAAAATAATAAAGAGGTAAATATTTGCGGTCGTCCTTTCGAAAAGCTTAGTCGGTCGTTTCGCTGGTCGAAACGCGCGACCACGTATCCATAGTTTGCGCGCGGCTTTGTTACCCAAACGTTACACCCTTTGTCGGAGAGAGAGAGAGAGAGAGAGAGAGAGACGCGTGATCTGCAGTCTTTCTCTCTCTGCCTCTTGCCGGAGTAAGAACACGGAAGTGAAGAAGGGTCGAGGAAAAACAAAGAACGTTTTCTGCCCATCGGCTAATCCCTGTGAGATTCCCAAGGGAGACGATCCGTGATTCTCGAATACGATTTTCCTTCTCTCATCGCACATATTGTCTACACAATCGTATGTTTGGAGAACTAATTTCGTTAATTACCGAGTGGGAATTGCGCGATTCAACGACGCAGCGTGACGCGATGTGACGAGACGCGATACGACGTCACGCGACGCCAAGTTTATCGTTGGAACGTTGATTCATTGTTCGCGCGGGAACAATCGACGATCACCGACCAAGGAACGAAGAAGGCGTTTTGTCTTCCGTCTTTTCGCGGAAAGAAACTCGCACGGATCGGGTGGTGGTAAAACGATTTAAAGCTCGGCAACCTGAAAAGGGTAACGGGAACTATTCGTTCTCCCTTGGTCTCGTCCCGGGCATCGAACGACCGCTCGCTCTTTCTCTGCGTTTCTTTCTCTTCCCTTGACAAACGTAGATTTTGTTATCGCTCGGGGACAGGAGTCCGGCAGTGAAACCGGATGTCCGCCCGCGCGCAGGATGTGACGTCAAAACTGCTGCTCGATGGCAGGCCGGCGAATACCGTAAACCTACCCACCCGTCCGCCCTCTTGCCTGCTTGCCTGCTTGCCTGCTTGCCTGCCGCCTTGCCTTGCTTGCTTGCTTGCTTGCTTGCTTTGCCTGCCTGCCTGTTTGCCTGCTACGCAAACAATATTTCGCCCACCCCACACTCTCATTCGTTCACCTACGGCGTCGGCTATATACCAGTCTCTTTTTATTATTATCATCGTTTATCCTTGTTCTCATCGTCGCATTTTTATTTCCATTTTGTCGTAGTTGTTGCCGCTCTTGTTGTTTCTTATTACGTTCGTATAATCGTCGTGTTGGTTTGTAACCAAAAGTTATCGGCAAATATCGAAGGAGAAGATCGCGTTTCCATGAAATTCGAAACGTATACGTACGACATAAACGTGCATACGGACGATCCGAAGAAACGCACCGTTTCGACCCTAATCTTTTGACTTGACCGTAAACACGCGAGGCCCCCCCCCCCCGAGTTTGTACAAAGACAAAGGAACGAGTACCGTTTTCTAAACTGATCCGTACAGTTTCATCGTTCTCCCAAGAAAGAAGACCACGAAACCTGATTATTTGTTTATTTTGACGGCTCGTGATCATCCTTCGAAACGCGGATCGCAAGCAGAGCCCCTGGCGTGAAAAGGTCCTCGACGTCAGGCGATATTCGCCACGCAGATTTCGAGATACGATTTATCTTCGAGACGAGTACGTAATTAAGAAAAATCGGCGAGCGACGCTTGTTTCGAACGACTAAGACTAAACTAATTAACCGTTTCTTATTCACAGCTGCGGGCGAACGCCAGAAAATTAACTCGAAAATCTCCCCGACTTAATACCCCATTACCGTCTCGATGTGAATATAGTGGAGCACTGCTGACGACCTCCGACCTTTTGACGACTGATTTATTAGCGCTCCGCTCCCTCTGCGTCTTCACGCACTTGTTTCTTTCTCGCTCTGCCTCTTTTTCTCTCTTTCTGCCTCGCCAACTCCCATTCTCTCGTTAGCTATGTGGCTCGCCGGTTATATACATAACTCACTCGCCCCGAGCTTGTATGTATGTAACTTATAATGTATATGTTTCATCTTCTCTTCGAATGCTCGCTCCCATCGTTGCCGTGAACTCGATCCAACGAAATTATATTTAAACCGGGCAGATCAGTGGATCGATACGCGTCGATCTCGACGCTTATTATGCACGATGTTTCGAGTAAATACGTAGTTTTGTAAATAAAGCGCTTTTGCAAGCGGAAATTACTCGCTCTGATTTTCTTTTACTCGCAAATATGTTTCAAGAAAATATTACGCCGCGTCACATTTTTATCGATATCTTCGATCGATTTCTAAATAAAGAAGACGCGGCGACGTTCTTAACGCGAAGATTATACGCAATACGAATATTTCTAGGATCGAGATATAACGTCGAGCCAACTTATCATAACGTCGCTAACTTACCATCCATCGACGAAGATTATTTTCTTTGGGAAACGAATTCAAACGGTCGCCGAATTTCCAAAATGTTGCTTCTTTACCCAATTGTTGATACAACGTTTCATACTCGTTGCCAGACATAGTATGCCTTTCGACTCTCATAATTACGACGTAGCGCCAAGTAATCTTAATCTTCCGACATTGAGTAACGGAAGAAAGCTCCTCAACGTCGCGTACATCCTAGATCGCTGAGAAATTATTTTCTTCTACGTAGCGGTGCTACGCAATAGCTCTGCACCACTTGGGGCTATTTTAACTAAATCGAATTGCCTATCTCGTTAACTCCGGGCATCACGATTCTAATCTACTCAGGTAATCCTTATTATCGTTAAGACATCTCTTAAAGCGGTCAGTGGCGGACAAAAAGAGGTTTACGTAGGTAGGAGTTAGGAAAAGATGCTATAGTTTTACAAAGTTTTACACAATTGAACAAGACCAAAGAATAAATATAACATATACGTACTACAGAATGGACGATTGTTATCAACGTGGTAAACAGTCGTTAATATACAACTAAGATTCATAGCGTATCAATTTCAAAGTGTCTTTTATCTTTACTTAGTTAAATATACTTTCAGCTTTCATATTTATCGCGAATTTCAAACCTTCGTGTAACGTCTTTTTCTTTCTCTTCTCTTCGCCTCGTATATAATATTTGCGCGTGTAATTTATCTTTCTCCGCATCAAATCTTTAACCTATCTTAAGCCAACAGGTTTACCTCGTTAATAACGATAGTAGTAATAATTTTTATCGAGTCGGTAGTCATTCGGTATCACGATCGAAACCGAAACCAAGCCCGTCCGCTTTCCGATCGACGTTGCTTTATCCGAAGAAAGGTAATATGCGTACGGTAACAAGTTCGCATAGAAGGCTACTCTTCTTACGTAACTCCGTGCGGTTGACCGTCACTGTGTGTCCGTTCCACCGTCGCATCGATAACGACTTACGTTAACGTTTACGTTGATGCGCTAAAAGTGGCGCTTAGCCACTTGGTTCGGAGCTGGGGAAAAAGAAGGAGGAAAAAAAGTAAGAGGAAAAAAAAAATCGTAGGGCGAGCGCGCTTTAGTCAAGGGTAAAGGAAGGAGAGAGCAAGGGGAGGTAGGAGCATGTCCCATAGCGCGATCGGTTCCCTTCTCGTGTTACGCCACGCAGTCTGCGTTTCGTTGTTTCGCGGCTCGTGACGGCTGACATGTATCACGAGGGCCGCACGAAAGAAACGGACTTGCGTAAATCTCGATGGATGCATCGGTGGAAACCTTTACCGAAGGAGAATTCCCGATGCCTGTATTTACGTTGTTATCGAATTTCGTCTCCTTTGGTTTTGTTTCGTTCGTGAAACGAGGATGTATAGGTGGAACGAGGCTGCGAACATATCGCGTAAAATAGAAAACAATGTTGAAATTTATTTACTCATTTATATTTATTATGACACTATCACGTCGTTTACTAACGGGCTATAGTCTAATTATGGACGTCCATGCGTGGAAATCAAATAAACATATGTTAAAGGAATACAAATGCAATGCCACGCTATAAGTAGGCACAAGATACATTTAAACGAAGTATTTTTAGCAAAACAGACGAAGCGGTCAGCGTAGCAATTTGCATAATTAAGGATACGGTACAACGGGTCCAAACAATCGTTCCTTGAACGTATATCACTGACATAAAAAAAGGTTATACGGGTAACACCATTTGGTACAGAGACAAGTCGACGTACGTTAATGAACAAGTAATTAACGATCAATAGCAAGCGACATATGGAACGGGAATAGAGACGAATTACGATTTTTACAACGTTCCTGACGCGTTTCTTAAAAGACGAGACAAGCGTCGCGGAAGAAGTCGAGTAGAAGCAGATGGGCGGGTAAATTGCAAATACGACCGATACAGCTACACTGCAGATATATTTGATCCTGTACAGAGGCACGCGGAATAATGGAAAATTTAATAATGCGATAATGGAAAAATGGACGTGGAAAACTTTTGGGCAGCCCGTGTAGTTGTTTACGACGTTACAGGCAATCGTAACAAGGCAAAGATTGTAACGAATCTACGTCGTTCCAACGTAAAAGATCCGAGGGACGTTAAGAGATCAAAATTGAAATCGATGCGAAATTTATGTGGCGATCCTCGTTCTTCTTCTCGTCTCTTCTGCTTTCTTATCGTCACGCGTGGACTTTACCGAGAATTGTTCTTCGAAACAAATATGTCATTTTTTATCAAGATGCACGAGCGTGGGGGTCGCGTGGACAAGTAGCGGCAAAGTCGCGTCGATCGCTGCGGTCGCGTCTCGTGTCTCGCTAAAGTTTATTTTCTTAATATATAGATACGCGGTCGTAATTGGCAGCTTTTGGGATTCATAAACGTTTTTTCCCTTTTCGGGACGTTGGTCCGATAGGCTGGTCGGAAAGTTAATGGGGCCAAACGAATCCGAGACCGAGGATAGAACCGTGTTCGGCCGTATTTTGGTAAAAAACACGACAGAAACTCGACACCTAGCATTCTCGTAGCCGCGTCGAAGTAGCTTCGAACGGATTCGACTTGGTCGCAACTCGACCATTCCCAACGATCGCCACGCTATATGTCTCTATATAACCAAATAGATGCGCGTTAGTTTTTTTTTTTTTTACGATCGCGCACTCGTCAGACGCAGGGAAACGCGAAACACGTAGGTTCTTGCCTGTACTTATACCGTACCAATACCGCGATATGATTCTCGTTCGTCGATCCGTTTTCAGGTATCGTTCGTAGGATCGTAGTTTGTACGTTCATATTCGTTTTATCGTCGTTCCCCCTTCTGTGAACTCGTTGCAAAGATGGTCGGCATTGTTTCCTCGTTGGAGACGCTGTTAACGATCCTAACCGCTACGTTTCTCTTTCGTTCTCTCATTCCTCTCTCGAAGGGTGAGCAGTCCGCTGGAATATTTGCTTTCCTTCCTTTCTTCCTCGCCTGCTTTTTCTCTCCTTTCCTTGCATCGCGTACGGATCCTTCTCGGTACGCGTAGGTCGTTCTTTTTACACCGTTCCAGGTACAGCGTTGGATACACGTTCGTCAACTCTACCATGGCGAAAGCTAATCGCGCGTCGCATTCTCCCTCTCGCCGGTTGCACGAGCGCGCGCTGCGAATTATCGTAGATTTACAGCTACGGATCTACGATTTTACAAGTTTATTTTTTAGCGACAGATACAGATGCGTCGGTCGAGATACTTAAACGAAGAACCGCTGAGATAAACGAAGGTTACCGACCGCCTCCGTTCCTCTACCACTGTCGTACATGCACTTACTTACACATACGTATGCGTATACTCTAACCCTCTCTCCATCCCCTTAACTCGTCACGTTCGACGCGGTATCTATCCACTGGCTGAATTGGAAAACTGCTTCGGATCGAGAATATCTCGATCGGGACCGTTGCCTTCTCCGATAGGTGTCTATCTATAACGGTCGTGTACCTTTTTTTTTATTTATTTATTTTATTCTGCATTTTACAATTTGGTAAATTTGTATATCTTTGTTTGATAAATAGCACGCGGATGGTCACCCCCAGCGGGATACCATCTTGCAGATCGTCTATTTTATTTCTTTAGCAAGGTCAGTGGGATGCTTTTTTCTTCGTCTTCTTTCTATATGAGTTTTGTTCGTTTCAGCAGCCAGCCGATTTCGGTGTGCTGCCAATCTTTCCTTGTATTTTCTTGCGTATCTTTCGATTGGTCGTGTGCCGCGCCGTTTTATATCAAGCCCCGTTTCACTTCGAACTGTATCAACGATATCCGCGTCGTTGCGGGAACACGAAGTAAACAAAACAGTAATTCGAAGCGCAAGGTTCTCTGTTCGGTTAAGTGGAAGCACCTGGTCGGTTTCCCGTCGAATAGGTTACGCGGAACACGTTTACCGGTCGATTGGCATCGAACGTAAAGCTCGACGATCGAGATCTGTCCGCGTAAGCAACGTTCGGTCTTTCTACAATGGCGTTGTTGTTCTATCGTCGAACATACCGTCGTGACTCTTCTACGTGAAACGCGCCACTATTGCACGCTATTCTACTCCGTCCTATTCTATCGCACGTCGACCGACGATTTGAAAAAGAACGTCTACGTAACCTCGGCTAATTGGAGCGGAGAAGCAACGCGGTTTTAGTAGCGGCGTATATATGCACACGTTGGTCTTGTTGTTCCCCAGCGATCGTAGCGTATCGACGCTGTACCGTATCATCGTCTTATTGTATATCGTCTATTTACTCGTAAAAAGGGATCGACGAGTTGAAACAAAGTTGTCGTATGCCATCGTAAAGTGTATTCTCGGAGGAAGCGGCGGAACCATGGGAAAGGGATAAAGGAAGGGAAGTAGGGAAAATAAGAGCAGCGAAGATGGGACGAAAAGGATGGGGCGAGAGGGAAGAGGCGAGAAACGGGGAGAGGATGGAGAAGGTCGAGATAAAGGGACTATTCAATCTCTGAAAATCTCGTCGTAAACCGCATCGATGTGCGCCGTCTTGCTCGTCTACGTTGCGGATAACAGTGAACGTTTTTATGGGGCCAAGAAGATAAGAGCAACCTCTGCCCCCGTTGTACAAAACGTCTTCCGCTCGACCAACGGAATCTCTTTCCTCGCTACCACTTCTATGGGGAACGTTAACCTCGTTTCTTTGGCTGAAAGCATTGTAAGAACCGCGCAACCAAAGAACGATGAAATATTCGACGGCTCTCGGCTATGATTTACGACGCGCCTACGCACAACACAGGGGTGGTGGTCGTCTGCCGTGGTCTTTTCGCGTGTGCGAGGGAAAACTCGGTATCGGACTCGCTCGGAGGGATTGGCGAAACGATAAAAGGACGAGACGCGGGGAAACAACGTCGGAGAGACGGATCTAGTTTTCGGGATGCGCGTTCTTTGCGATAACGGCGATCGATCGATTGTACCGGCAATTAGCGGAACAGGTGAGACAGGCAAACAGGATGAAAGATCGATAGGTTCGTGACCGATACGGCGCGATTTGGTTTCGCAACGCGAGCGAGAAAGAGGTTTCTCGGTGGTTCGCGCGTCGTCGTCGTATATTTTCTTCGTACAGAGTGATTAATCGGGGTCGTGACTTTTCCGTCTTCGCAACTCCGCGCTCCTATACGCTGCTGTCTCATTGACGCGACTCGACTCCGCTCGACTCCGCTCGACTCCGTTCCACTCGATTCGATTCGATTCGATTCGATTCGATCCGATGGTAGTCGGATTCGAGCACGCAATAACGGAGTTTCGTTATCGACGCGTCAACTCCATTATTCCAAACATCGATTCTTCGTCTTTGAACTCTTAGCGAAAAATATACACGCACTTTTTCGATAGAATTGGCGAGTCGCGGTGGAACGGAGCAACGTCAGATAATCCAGCGAACCTGACCTTTCCAATTCGATTAACTAACGTCAATAAGGTCGGTTGAATGTTAACCGACTACACAGGGCTCTCGAGCAAAGATACCGTACACAGATACGTTTCGCCCGTTTTTACCAACTTTCCGCCACTGCTTCTCGCTTTTCGTTTCAAAACTTACACGCGTTTACTCGTCGTACCTTTGCATCTGCCTGCGTTTCTGCTTCCGTTACCGTACGTTTTTCTGCCTCCGCCTCCGCCTTCGATACCATCGTCGCCGCCGCCTCCGCCTCCGTCGCTGCCTTCTCCTCCCATCCGCATTCAGCTCTGCATCGTTTTCGCCTTTCCTCTACTCCTTTCCCCTCGATCTCCGATCGCTCCGTTTCATCTCCCTCCACCGCCACCCTTTGTGTCCCTTTTGCCTCTGCCAATCCCGCCAATTTGTCCCTTTTGCCTCTGGTTCGAACGTAGCGTCCGTAGCGATCGTGGAAACGGTTTCATCGCTTTTCCCGATCGCACACGCGTATATCGCCCTCGATAAGGACGATGCACCTCGATAAGACGAGGTTGTACGTACAGGGACTGTCGGTGAACGGTGTTTGCCGTGAAGCCGATCGAGAGAGAACGAAGACGAGGGAAAGTCGACGAAAAGAAAGGAACGCGATCGAAGAATATCTCGTCCATCGGCCGGCTATCGCACAGGCTTTCCTTTCCTTTTCCTCTTGTCCATTAGCACCTGGACAGTCGCGTCGGCCAGTTTCCTCTTTTCCAGCTGAAAGATACAAAGACCGACGCAAAGCGCAAACGCGTAAAATCGTATGTACGAGGAGAATGCGAGCGAGTTCGCACGATCGCTAACGAGCTACAGATAACGGCGACGAATGGTTATTTTTGTAACGTAGCGGTTAGCAACAGTTTGTTGGCGTGTGTCATCGAAACGCCTCGAGCACCGCATTTTCCGTCTAATCGGTCGATCGCGTATCGGTTCGCCGGTTTTCGTTGTGCCGCGCGATTACCGCGATTGGTCGCGGCCGCGACGTCGTTGCGCGGTTCGCAAGAATCGAACCGGTGGATGCTGCTGCTAGGATTTTGCGAGATCGGCGATGGTTTGGTGGGCCGGAGAGATCGAGCCTCGTAGTTGGCTCTGTCGATCGATCGTTTGGTTTAGGCGATCTTTTGCATTGGTGTTGACAGAGTTGACGGAATACATGGACGAGGAGGCCTCGGCGGCGGCGGCAGCGGCGGCGGCGGCGGCGGCGACGGCGGACTACGGCGCGGAAAGGAAGGCAAGATGCGTGAAAGTGGCCGGGGAGAGCGTGGAAGGGTACAACGACCAAGGATCGACGAGGCTGATGAGAATCGAGAGCGGGAGATCGGTAACCGCGCAACTTTTTCGACAACAGCAACAACTGGACGAGCAGGAGAGGGAACGACAAAGGCAACGACAACGGCAACCTAATCCGCAACGCCACCAACAGTTACCTTACGAAAAGCATGGAACCGAAGAAGGCGGGGACATGGTAGGCGGGCTGGAGGCGGGACAGCAGGAAATTGAAAATGGCGCGGTCGAAGAGACGAGTAACGGCGAACCGGTGGTGACGATTCTCGTCTCGACGGAACAGGAAAACGACGTGGACGCCGCTTACGGCGTGCATTCGCTCGACTTCGTCAGCCAGGATTCCGACATCGGAGAAAGGTGAGCAGTTGGGTATCTGGGCGCGTTCCACCACGAACACGCGGGGCCAGGTCTTGGGCGAATCGTTTCGACGCGTTACGTTACGACGCACGGCCGGAGTAATCGCGTTCGACGATCCGTCCTTGATCTCGAAGCGACGAAATCGAGCGATACAAGCGAGCGGCGTCGCGTTCGCTCGCCGAGCGAAACGATCACGGCACCACGTTCGAGCATCGAGGCAAACACGAAATATTAACGAAATTATCGTATGTCGGTTGTCAAGGGGTTATCGCGAACAGGATTCGGGCGAGTACGGGGGCGGCGATTGCTCGAAACAGGAGGAGCAGCAGCAACAACAGCAACAGGTTTCCCAACCCCTTCACCAGCAGCATCGCCAACAACAGCAGCGCGGACAGCCGCAGCCGCAGCAGGACCACCACCTCCACCACCCCCACTACGATTACGACCACGACCACCACCACCACCACCACCACCACCACCACCAACACCAACACCATCGGTCGGAGTACGTTCAACTAGGGGCGAGAGAAGTATCGGTTACCGAGGGTGGGGATAACGGACGGTCGGGCGAGGTCTGCGCGTTGTCGGAGGAAAATCGGGCCGGCAGTCACGCGCTTCGCTCTACCATGCATCGTTATGGTAACGAGTCGCTCTCGCCGACCGCGACCGATCACCACCACCAGTACCATCACCACCACCACTCTCATCGCCACCACCATCAACAACAGCACCATCATCACCAGCAGCAGCAGCAGCAGCAGCATTTACAATCGGACTCGACCCAACAAAGTGTGCTCTCTTCGGCGAGTCATCGTCACTTGGAGGAACAAGAGGCACAGTCGCAGTCGCAGTCGCAGTCGCAGTCGCAGTCGCAGTCGCACTCGCACTCGCACTCGCAGTCGCACTCGCACTCGCAATCGGTGCCGCATCAAGAGACGGACGAGGATACGGAGAGAGCTAGTGGAATTACCGCAGCCATGAGAGGCGCCCGTGGAGATTTTACCCTCGGTATGTTATTTCCGAATCTCGGCACCACCGGTGCCACCAGTTCGGCCAGCGACGTCGCTGCGAACGACGGCCATCAACAACAGCATGGTCATCATCATCACCATCATCACCATTTGGAGGAGGTGTTACCGGATGCCGCGTACCTTCAACATCAGATACGGGCAAGCGGCGGAGGTGGAGGAGGCACCGGTAACGGTAACAACGGCGGTGCGGATGGCGGGGGCGGTGGTGGCGGTGGTGCGGAGGGTAACGGTGGCGGTGGCACCGGCAGCGGCGGCGGAGGTTCACCGACTCTGCGAACCGGCAGTTCACCGGGTTCCAGTCGCAGTCCGCACGACGATCAACAACTGTCGTCGCCTCATCGTCAAGGACAGTCGGAGGGAGGAGGATACAGCCCGAGCGACCACGGCAGACAATCGTACGCTCATTTGACCGCCATGCAGCCACCGTCTTCGGTTCAGGCCAACCACGGCCTCGGCCAGGACACCAGCGATCGCGTATCCGATCAGCTATACATGGACTCGATATACGCTCATCACGCGGTAGGAACGCCTCATCACCATCAAGATCACGAGGCAGGCTCGTCGACGCCGCACTCGCCTACAGGCCCGCTTTCCAGGTTAGTAGCGGCGTATACGCTCTCTGTTTTTTCGTCCGGTCGTTCGATCGACAACGACAACGTTCCCGATCCATCCACAAATTAGCCGGTTCGATCGTCCAGTGGAGAGAGAAATCGCGCGGTCCCATCTGGCGGTGCGTCGTCGTGCCGCAACACAGACGCAATAACCGCGCGTGGTCGTAGGACGAGAGTAACCGCTCGGAGGTTTACCGTTCGCAAGAGTATTTACACGGCGGCTTATGGGATGCGCGCTTTGTGTTTCCTCGAGTATTGTATACGTAGGCGATACAAAACCAAAAATAAAGCTGAACCGACGATGGAAAACAGTGTGACGCCTCGCCGGCCCTATGCTAACAGTTTCGTGAAAATGAACACAGCGTCCTTTGGTGTTTGCCGATGATTCGTCCAGGCACGAGCCGTCGTCGCCGCCGCCGCCGCCGCCGCCGCTCGTCCACCGAACACGTTCTTTTCCATCGATCGTTTCACGTCCGTCTGAATTTTGCAACGCGCGGCGGCGCGTTTCTCTTTTCTCCGCGGATTGGCGAAAAGTTGGCACGCCTCGACGCGCGTCGGCCACGGTATACGGATTTGTACCAGAACCGGAGCTCGGTCTCTTCACGCTGCCGCGATAAGAGTTTATTGACTCCGATAGAAACGATTCTTCGATCGCGCGCGTTGTCCGTGTCTCGCGCGTCGGCAGAACGAAACGTTATCGGCAGCCGCGTCGATTACGCGTATTGCATTTTCCGATTCGTCGATGCTCGTCGATTCGTAAAACGGCCGACTCGAAATCTCGTGGGCTCGATTTCACGCATGCGTGGTACGCGTGCCAGCTTCTTGGCCATTTTCGTGTTTGTCGATTTCCTCATGCGGTGTCCGCGTGCACAGGGGCCACGACCTTCGAATTTAGATATCTAAAGTTCGGGTGCAGAGGACAATCCGCGCTTTTCGTTTCTCTTTTTGCGGGCTATAAATAGTTGCCGTGATTATACCGCTCTAATTGTAAGATCCGAGATGATGCAAAGTCTCGTCTTCGTTTACTGTCCACGATCTCGTAACCCCGTCGTTTTTCTCTCCTCTTCTCTCCTCTTCTCTCGGTTCTCCATGCAGGCGAACCGAGAAAGCACGTTGCTGCTCGTCCGTTGCTCGTCCCTACGTAATTCGTTCGACGCGTTCCAGCATAGGTACAGCCGACGAGGAAAGAAAGGCGCGTACGTAGTACGTAAGCGGCCGGTAATCGTTGATCTTTGACGCAAAGTTCGTCATCGTGAATCATCGTGCAGGGTTTACAGTCCGTCAGAGTCGTACCCATCGCGTTCCGAGAAACCTTTCGGTATCGTGTGACACGACCACGGCGACGGACTCGAGAAAGAACGACGCGTTCTTGCGTCCGAGGATCGACAGGGTGGGGCAGACGTACGACGCGCGATATACGTACTACGTAAGTGGTAGTAGTAGTTCTTGGTCGTTCAAACTCCTCGTGGTAAACGGAGTAGACGAGAACGAGAAAAAAAAAGAAGAAAAAAAAAAAAAGAAGAGAGAACGAGCAGATCGCAACGACGAAGGATACGGCGAACGTTTTGTACTCGAGCGGTACGAACGCGATCGATCCTCGTGAATGAAAGTAACTGGAGACGGGTACTCGCGGCTCTTTCTTTTCTTTTTTCAAGCTTTTTTTCGCGCAACGCGAGACACGGTTCGTTGGCAGAATTATCGCGCTCGCGATGTCGCGTCGCTGACGATGGTTATCAATGGCACGATCGTTTCGCGCAAGTACCTGCACGTGCGGTTACTCACTACGCGTAGTAGGATAGGCAGCTTCGTTATCCGTGTCGTAGCTCTTCGTCGGAGAAACGGTATGCGACACACGTAATTTCTCCAACGTAAGCTGGCTCGTAGGGGAAGCGTAGAAAGAAACGAGATCGGGTTTAAGAGACCGAGAGAGGCGGTCGACGGTCGACGATCGACGGTCGCAGGATCGGTGGTAGATCGGGAAGCGCGAGACGGTGGTGGGGAGTTGAAAAGAAGGCGCGAGAGAGCGTTAATCGAGGGCGGGAGCGAGGTATCGCGAGAGGGGAGGCGAACGAACGTAGAAAAGAAACGAAGGAAGGGAGAGATTCACGGAAGGGGAAATCCTGACCACGTTCGAGGATCTGGAACGCCATTCGCCTCGTACGTTTCCCGTAAGTACGCGTTGTCCGTTTCTGTTCGGCGAAGGAATCGTCGAACGAGAGACTGCGTTCGGTTCTCGCGGCGGAATTCAGTTGCCGCGGTATAACGAGAAGCAAGAAGACGAGCAGCAAGTAGGACGGAGGAAGACCGAACGAGTGGCGAACGAGCAAACGCTCCAGGTCCTTTCGGGCAACGCGACCGAACGACGTTATGCAGTGAGTGTTTTCGACGAACGTTACCTTTTGCTTGCTTCTTTCTCGTTTCGCTGTTCGTTTCTTTCGGAGAGATCGCGTCGGCCGAGAAACGCCGCGGCACCGGACCAGCGCCAACGGAGCGCGTATCGAGGGGCGAGAGCGTTCGACGTCGGAATCCGCGTGTTCGCCTCGTCGTCTCGTGGCATATGTCGCTCGTCAGCGTATCGGCGACGTTCGTTTACGTTCTCCGTAACGTACACGTTCTTCGCGTTCGCTTAGGTTCTCGCGTTGGTCCTCTTCGTTTCCGTTCTCGTTCCATCCTTTCGTCAGGCGTAGTTCGTTTTCCACGGCAAAAATAGTGTCCTGCCACGTTCCACGTCGCTTCTCGTCTTACCGCACCGCGATCTAACCCCTTCCCTCCTTCGGGCTTGTATCGTTCGAGCGACGTTTCGTTTTTATCGGCGCTTCGTAGGCGAACGCGAAACGAAAACAAAGTAAACGGGGAACCGATAACGGTTGCGAAAATATTGCTCGTAAATAAACGGCGAGTCTCGACTTTGGGTCGAAGGTGGTCGCAGCGGGCCGAACGCGCGGCACGGCGCTACTACGCAGGCAAACGGACGATTTTCCCTCGCGAGTCGAACGTCGAAACGTTTTACCAGACTGGCTGGCTGGTCGTTACCAACGCCGGCCGTTCATTCTCGAAGATTATCGCGTTCGCGATATATCGCGCTATCGTGGTACACCGTAGTACGGTCCACGGCACGAAGCTCCCATCGGCGGAGTTTAGCGGACCTCGGATCTCTTCCCACCACGAGACATCGTCGCGCGCTATCGTGAGAAGCGGCAGGGCTTATCGGCTCGGTGGATTCAGATAGCGATCCGGTAACAGGGGCTATAACCCTGTCGCTACCGACCTTCTAGATTGAGTTTCGCGATATCTGCATTCTTCGCCACCCGACCGAAATATCTCCTTTCCTTTCGCTTTTCTCTCGCTTTGACGGCGCGCTCCGAGAGAAAGAGCGGATCTATCGCGATCCGTTGGAACTTGGAACGGCCGGCGAATCGCGCCAATTGGAGGAAAGAGCGCGGGGGCACGGAGCGACGACTCTCTCGAGATGATACTCGGAAGAAATCCGATCGGCCGGTTATTAAAGGTTCCGGGGACGCGGCTTGGTACGCGTCGCCTCGCGGTTTCGATTTCCGATTAGGTTGCGTGTCGGGTCACCGTTAGTCGACCAAATAGAATTTTCTTCGAAACCGCGTTCCAAATCGTTCCGATCCGACGATCTGTCCGTCCGTCGTCGATGCCTGCAGAAGGTCGCGCGTAAATATACCGCGGAGATAAATCCGATCGATTCGCCTCGCGACAGGGGATCAACGTCGACCGCGCCAATTCCAAGTTCGACCGGACGACTCGAAGGTGGAGACGTCGTCGCGCGAAACGCGAAGGCACTCGGAAGTCGATACGGACGACGTCGATACGGCCGAGTGGACGTCGGCGTTGCACCCAGAGTCGTGTCGTGGAAGTTACGAGCGCGTAACACGTGCCGCGGACACGTATCCTTTCCTTTCTCGTTCACCTTTGTCCACGTTCGTCGACTCGAAGCGGCACGAGGTAGACACCTGGTTAATGAGAGAAAAGTGCCGTGGACGACGACCAAGACAGGGAAGTCGAAACGCGATTCCAGGTGGAACGTTGGAGACGCGAGCAGCCGTGACCAGAGACGACGATGCGTGTCGAATCGTCCGTGTCCTCTCTCTCTCTCTCTCTCTCTCTCTTCGAACTTTTCATCGAACGCAGCCCGATCTTCTTTCTCGCGTTTGTTCGCGCTCGCCTCGCCGCTTCGTCGTCGGACGATTTTCGTTTTCGCGTTGGTAAACGGCAACGATATATCGGAACGCGGTCGAAGGACGAGGTTGTTCGGTTATCGGATGTTTCCTTTAGCGCGAATACCGTTGCTCGAGCCAGTTTGGTTGGAAATCGTTCCGGGAGAACACGCGAATCGTCCGATGAGCACGTACCGATCGAGCGGTACGTGTCGGACGAGTCGCGAGAAAACGCGAAGGTCGCGCGTTTCTCGGTTTGCTTTGTGTCGTTCGATCGACGACGTGTCCGCCAGCGTTCGACGCGTTGCCCCGATCCGCGATAAAGATACGCCGATTCGCGATCGAGCGCGTCCGCGTGCGCGTCGAGGATCGAGCTCGCGAAGAGAGCAGACGTACGTGTGTGACGTTGAATTCGACGTTATTGCTGGAAATCGTGACGGTTCGACCATCGGCGGGACACGTGCCATTCGCGTTGCGCAACGGCTACGCGAGCCGCAACTTTTGCCAGGTTTGTTTCGCGAGTACCCGAACCGCGTTTGTCTTTCTCGCAGGCAAAGTAACGACGACCACGACGACCACCACGGTCATCCGTAAGCGGCCTGGTATTTTGGAAACCCTTTGGAAGGCGTCTCGTGTCTCGCGTCGTACGGTTTTCCGTCGTACGGTCGTCGAAACTCAGGTAGACATAGGGGGGTCGTGACGCTAATGGTAACGGTAGCGTTAATAGCCACCGTAATGGTAATGGTAATGGAGTAGTTGTGTTCCGGGTAGTCGTTGGTCGGAAAAGAACATCGAAAAACGCGCTGCCTCGGCACGCGCCCGCATTTACGGCCCGATGGATCGGAGAACGGTTCTTCGGTTTCCGGTCTCCCGCGAAACATTAGCGAGCCCGTGTCGTCGAGGTTTCCTTTTCTTTTTCTTTTTTTTTTGCTTTCCGTCGTTTCTGCCATTCTATCGCCCCCTTTTCTCCTTCGAATTTCCTCTTTGCCGCGACCACCACCCGATCGTAAATCAAATCGGATCGGATGAATTCCCGAGGGCAGGGGCGTGTGCATCGCGCGCTCGCCTGGCTGCTGCTGCTGCTGCTGCTGCTACCTACTCTACTCTACTCTCTGTAACACGGAGCCTGTACAATCGAGCGTGTTTGATCGTGTTGTTTCAGTCCGTTGTATCGTTCGATGAGCAGCGTGACCGGTATGGCCGCGGCCGGCGCGACAGGAACCGGAGGTGCTTACGGGCTTCCTTACATGACCGGCAGTCCCACGGAATTGACCGCCACGCCGCAGCAATTATGGAACGCGCAAGGTAAGTTCATTTGGGATTCGATGGCGAACGAGGAGCGAGCCAGCAGACTGCAGGATCGATCGATTGATCGACGACCGATCTTTCGAACGGCAGGCTTAGGAACGTCCGGCCTTACCGCAATTTCCGAGGATTACGGCGGTAGCGGCAAGTCGTCGGGTACGGTGACTCATCAGGCCCTGCCAGCCTTTTCGCAACCGTTCTGCGGCAGGCCGAGTTTCCGAGGATACAGCCCGTCTTATTCGACGCAGCAGAACACCAGCGGAGTAGGAGCCACCGTGGAACCTTCCACTTGGAGCTACGGTTCACCTTCCAACGACACCCTGGCGACTCAGTACGCCGCTCCTTCCAGGCGACAACCCGTCGTCAACTCTCCGTCGACACCGGCGCAACATCAGCTCACGGCCACCGCGAGTCTTAGCGCAAGTAAGTACGCTTTCTTCGTCTGTCCGTCTCGTATTTTCTCTTCCTCCGTAATTCTTCGTCGCGTATTTTCTCTCCCTCTATGGAATCGCGCTTTCCTCTCACCCCGTTTTCTCCCTTTCGCCCTCTCTCCTCTCTTCTTCTTCGTCGTTTCTCCTCTTTTCTCCGCTTTCCTTCGTTCATCCCCCGTTCTTTACGCGCGACTGGGCACAAGCGCTGCTCGAACGATCGCGCGCGAACGAACGACGCGGCGGCCCAACGGTATTTGCGCGCGTATCGTCGCCTGGCCGCTGTGGTCGTCCGCGTCGCTGGGAAAGGCGAGAAACGTGTCGCGTTACGGCTGTCCGTGGACGAGTTTCGAAAAAACGATAAATCGTCGTGGACGACGACGATTAGGGAGGAACGCGAAGGAACAGCGACACGCACCAGCTGGATCGTGTTGCAGGCTCTCGTAAATAACGAGAAAAGGATTCGATCGGACCCGTTCGTTCCTCCCCTCGCTGCTTTACTAACACGTCGAACGAACGTCGGGGCGAAGGAGGAGAGAGATCGAGCGAGGGCAGAGCACGAGCACGCGAGTCGTGACAAATTTTTCCGACCGCGCGGCGACGTCGGTGGGCCGAAATCAAGTCCCTGCGCTGAAAAAGAAAAAAAAAAAACGGATATCGCGTTACAGTTTCTCTCGTTTCCCGACTACTCCTCCGTTTCCTCCTTTCCTCTCTCGTTTTCTTCCATTCTATCCCCCTGCCTGCCTCCCTCCTCGTCGTCTCCCGTCCAAGTATTTCGTTTATACGTCGATCAAAGCGAGAGTTTCTTCGCCTTCCTTCTCGCCTCCCCTCGCGCGCGTCTCGCGTTATCTCGCGCGCAAAATACGACGAGTGGAAACGTACTTGGCGTTGGCGCGAACGAGCGAGCGCGCGCTCGCGCAACGAAGGGATAGAGGTAGGCCGATGGTACGAATTTTCGTGGTTATCTGCTCGAGGCGAGACTTTTATCGGTTGCACGGGTCGCCGAGGCGTGACCGATGACACGGTGCTCGTTTCGTCTCTGAAAACGACGAGCGTGCCTCTTGCTCGCGCGTCTTCGGAAACGGAGAGGAGGATCATCCCGTGGCGCAACGACGTGGGCTGCGTCTGTCGCGCAGAGCACGTTCGTCGAGATTCGCGAAGCGCGCGCGATACGCGCGTTACGGTGGTCGTGCACGGTATCGAAAGAGACATTGATATACGGCGACCATGACCTAGACAACGGCCGCACTTCCAATCTAGTTTTGTCTATGCGCGATACAGAAGCAACGATAGTAGAGTTTTATGTATCTAATCTTGTTCCGGGACCGCGAAATTTAGATAAGTTTGACGGCGAATCGCGATCGCGTTTTAGTCGCAGTCGAACTCTCTGCACGGATGGAACGTGGAACGCGCGCGTCGTTGCTGCCGCAGGATGCCGCGACGTTTATCGCGAGTCGAGGTTCGCCGGCAAGCCGTAACGATGCCGCAACGTCGTTGTCCGTTTCAACGTCGAGTTCGCGCGACCCCGCGACGCGATCTATCGAAGAGAAAGAACGATTTCTTGGGACCGCGGTTATTTCGCGGTGACAGCAAACGCGCGACCACCGGACGGGACGGAAAGTCGTCGATCGTTTTGGTTCGTTTGCGTTCAAGCGCGATAAAGCGTCTTGTTTGCGATTCGCGAGATCGGTGTAAATCCGTGCTTTCGACGATCGTTATTTTTACGCCGCGTTATTGTAATAACGACGGTCGCCGCGATAACGGCCGCGTCGGGTGCATCACACGGCGCAATCTCGCCGAAGGACTCGGCCGGTTCAAAAGGTCGCGCGGATTGTTTTTTTCTACTCCGATCGACGTCGCGGATGCCTCGATTCTCGTAGACCAACGAGAGAGAGAGAGAGAGAGAGAGAGAGGAGAGAGAGAGAGGGAGAGAGAGAGAGAGAAACTCCTTCGACGGTCGTTGCTCGCAGCTGCGCCGCGTTTCGTCGTCGCGTCGCGTCGCGTCGGTTCGCGTTCGTTTCGAGTTTCGATCAGGCTCGTCCGGACCGATCCGTGGATCACGCAACAACAACCGCCCACCGACGGCTATAAACGACGTTGGATGCAGTGGGCCGCACGCGGCTTGCAACTCGGAACGCAGCGCCAGGCGGCTCTCTTCTGTCTACAGGGAAGAAAGTCGAGTCGAAAGCTTTTTAAGTGGCGCGCGCGTGGTTCTTTTGGAAAGCGAGAGCCGGTGCGTCTGCGGTTCCGACGGAGCTCGTTACTTTGACCGAAAGCCGAGGGGAACCAGGAATATGGCTTTTAACATACCGCGGATCTCGAGTGGTTTTGGAACGCGCGTCTGCGACTCCGGTCGTGGCTCGTCCACGCGAAGGAACAACGACGGGGCGGAATCTCTACGATCGACCACGCGCCTGCTCTCGGTTTAACTTTCACTTTGCTCGCCAGACCTCTCGCGCGTCTCAGCCCTGTCCTGCTTCGTCTCTCTTTGCTCGCGCCCTCCGCCAACCTCCACTGCACTGCACGCACACGTGGCCTTTTCCGTTCGAGTACGCTCCAATCGCTCATCTCCTTATCGCAACGATCTCGCGAGCTCGTGCGTTTCTCTTCTTCGTCGTCCGACCGTCCTCTAGCTTTCTCCCTCGTCTCTCCGCGTCTCTCTCCTCTATCCCGAATCGTACGTACGTTCCTCCGTAATTTCGCTTCCCTTTTTTCCCACTCTTTCTCCGGCTACCTCGCTTCCACGTACCTCGCGTGTCGCGTAGTAGCGTCGCTCGTTGCGCGCGTACCTTAGCTCTCCTCCGCTCCTTCCTTCACCCTCTCGATAAAAGGAGGGCTCGCAGTTGCCGCTGCCCCTTACGGCACCACTGCTTCGTCGAGTAATTAGACTCTGCCATTCTCATTCCCCGTCGCTTCGTCATCTTCCCTCTGTGTGCGTGCGTGCGTGCGTGCGTGCGTGCGTGCGTGTACGGCGTCTCGGTCATCGTTGAATATTCGGTTACGACGAAGAATATCTAGCATTTCCGTGCGGGGGTACACCGCACCGACGATCCGCTTCTACGCTGTCCGTGACAACAACATCGGCCCTGCGAAGGAATAACGTTACCGACTGTTCTCGTACCCTTCGTTTTAAACAGAACTAGCGAGAAACTAGTACTACGATCGCATTAATTTGCGCCAAGCGTTACGCTCGAAGGAAGCGTCGCAAACGCTTTCCACGTTTTTCCGCGTTTCTCGTCCCTCCGCCTGCCTCGATTTCACCGTTTCTTCGCGTCTCGGTATCGCGTGGTCGAGAGCGGCGGCTAGAGATCGTAAGATGACGGCAGCTGACGTCAGCTACATTTTGCTTACTAATATACGATATCCGATTGCTTCCCAGTCCCGTTTCTGCCGGATGCGCGACTACCGGTACGCCGACCTTTTCTCGTCCTCTCATCGTTTCGATGTCGCCGTCTCGGAGAGTAACGCGAGACCGAACCTCGCCGCCGCGGCTTACCTCTTTCGTCGACGAACGTCGATCCGTCGATAGGGTCTCGATATATTTTTTTTTTCTTCTTCTTTTTTTTCTCTCGTCCGCTAATCGCGGCGACGATCGTGGAAACGCGTGCACACGATACACCGCTCGCCGTCGTGACGTATTTAAATAGCTCGACGTAGCGGTACTTGTCGCGCGTACTCGCAACGACCGCCGGTTATTGTTATCGAGAAACGCCGGAAATTCTGATAACGCCGTATCCCTCGACATCCTTCGTCGCGCGTTGCTGCGTTTCCTGTATCCTTCCCGGCGCGCGTTTCGCGTCTCCGCTTTCCGTTCGATCAACGAGACGAATTCTCGCGAGTTTCAGCGAGTTTCAGCAAATTGCGAGGAATTTCGGCGACAGCGAGAGAAAGCACGAGAGTCGCTTGGTAAAACTCTCGCTCGCGAGAGTTTCGCTTGCGCGCAGCTCCGTGTCGCTGTGAAAGTTGGAGGAGGATCTCGCCCGGAGGCGGTGGAAAACTACGAAAATCACATTTTTTCCGTGTACGATCAGCGGCGAAGGTATGTCCGGTGAAATACCTTCGAAACGACTTCGCTGCGGGCGTTTCGCGTTTGCGCGCTTTCGCTGGCCAGCCGTTTCTCGTCGGACGCAACAGAAAGCAGCGTGTGCCTTTCGCGTATCCTTTTGCCGTGTCCTCTTCCTCGCTTCCCTCCCGTTCGCGTGTCCATCCAGCCGTTTCGAATGCGAGTCTCGCCGTTTCGAAATGCCCGATCTCCGATGGGTAAATTTCACGGAGGGAAGAAAGCCGATCCGATGCGGAAATTGGCCGCCGCTTGCGCGCGGCACGACGAACGCAGATTCCATTTTGAAAATGTACAAATCGCGCAGTGCACAACATCGAGGCGGAATACTTTACGGAGGGCCGCGAGTGCGTAAATTGCGGCGCAATTTCCACTCCGCTGTGGCGACGAGATGGTACGGGCCACTACCTGTGCAACGCGTGCGGTCTCTACCACAAGATGAACGGAATGAATCGACCCTTGGTGAAGCAGCCACGGCGATTGGTAAGGACGAATGGAAGTGATGGGACGACAGCGATAGAACGCGCGCTTGTCGTCGGACTTGTCGCCGTTTGCCGCTCTCGCGGAACCATTTTCTCCGTCTCCGTTGGAAACGGCAGGAGAGAGTTTGGTAACCGAGAGAGCAACGGTGCCGCGTACATTATAAAACAGGAGCCTGTGTGGAAATTCGCCCGTGTCCGGAATGGGCCTGCGATCCATGGTTTTGCCATTCGCGTGGTATTATCGTTGTAGTAGCACGTTGGGGATCGGCCGATGTCCGCGATTCAAGAACGGTACGCGGACGGAGCCGCGTCGTTCACGACGATTTGCGCATCGAGGACCCGATGCGATACGCATCGTCGTGCTCTTTCGACTTTCCACGTGCTAAGAAAAGAACGAAAGGATTGGAGGCGCGTGCTTTAGGCGCGCACGCGTACGACTAGAAGCACCCCTAACGTTTGGCATCCTGTCTCTGTTTCAGTGGCGGACCAGGGCGATTTCTACAAAGGCTTCTATGGGTATAGTGGCGCCCGTCGCGCCGTCGAGGAGAAATCGACGAACCGGCGTTTGGTAGGTGTCATCCCCCAACACACACTCACTCACTCACTAACTCGCTCGCTCGCTCGCTCGCTCGCTCATCTCGTTCATCTCGCCGTGCATACGTGACATCCGGCGTATGCTCTTCTTCTTCTTCTCTCTCTCTCTCTGTCTCTCTCTTTCTGTCACTCTCGCTCTCGCTCTCACTCTCTCTCTCTCTCTTTCTCTCTCTGTGTTTCTCTCTCTCTCTCTCTCCTGCCTCTCTCACTCTATCATCCTTTTCGTTTCTATCGCTCGCACCGTTGCTCGCTATGTTTATCTCTGCTATTTATTTTATTTCTCCCGTTTCGACCACCTAGTTCGCGCATACTTTTATCGTTCCGTTCCGTTGATCATGCTTCATCGATAACCTTTATTTTGATCATTTTCATCGTTCGTTACTTCTTCTCCCACATTGCTCGCTTTACTTCCGTTCTTGACGCACTTCCCTCGAAGACTCGAGTAGAACAAACGACTTCTGTTTTGCAGCGTAGCTCGCAAGTAGCAACGACTACCGTTCGAACATTTGTCGTAGCTTCGAGGTGCCACTATACCCATGGTAGAATCGCGCTCCGTTTCGAAATCCTGCGTAGCCTGATCGGACGACTTGCGCCGATATACCTCTAGACGCGTGTACGCACCATGTACGCGGTTGGTCGATGCGACGAAACTGCGAACAAATCACAATTTGTCTCGACTGTCGTCTTTGCTCGGTTCTAGCTCGATCATCGAGATCGTCGTAGTAGCAGGCTCGCGTGATTTCGTTCGCAGAGGGTATAGCCGATTACGCTGTCTCGCGCGCCGTACGATCGCGTCCAACGATCGCCGATCGACGCGCACGAGTCAGCGTTCGGGCTTGATCGATCATAAGTTAAACGGTAGATGTGTAAGATTTCTTTCCACCTAATCGACCCGACACACCTTGCTTTCCCCTCCTTTTCCGTCTTGCTTGTTTTTTTTTTTTTTTTTTTACAAGTGTCTGTCCGCTCGCTCGTTCTTCTACTTGGACGAAAGAGAAGAGGCTCTTGCGATATCTCGTCACAATCTCTCTGCCCCGCGATTTCTCTCGTCGTCGTCGTCGTCGTCGTCGTCCTTCCTCCTCTCTCGCCCCTTCTCTTTCAAGTTTTTCTCTCTTCGTGTCCAAGTCGTGCGCAAGTTGCGTGGACGGGAAGCGTAAACACGCGTTTTAACGAGATTTCGTGTGTCCGCAGTCCGCTTCGAGACGAGTGGGCACGTCGTGCAGCAATTGCCAAACGACGATGACGTCGTTATGGCGCAGGAACACGTTAGGTGAGCCCGTTTGCAACGCATGCGGGCTCTATTTCAAATTGCACGGCGTGAACAGGCCGCACGCCATGAAAAAGGACAGCATTCAAACCAGGAAGAGGAAGCCCAAGATGAAATCGACCGATGCGACGGCGATCGCCGGCACCGTCGCCTCCTGTACGGGCAACGGTGAGGTGGTTCTGGAGGGGTACGTTATCGGATAAACGGATTTTTATACAACGACCATTTATCAACGACCGTCGAACGATTCGTTATCGTTAAAACTCGATCCGAGCGCTACGAGACTCTATTTTCTTCGTCCAAGATTCTACGCGTAAACGTAATGTTATTAAATACGAGTCGAAGCCGAATCGACGCCGCTTCGAATTCACCGTTGCACGGTGAAACGGCAACGTAGATTCGACTGCAGATAGAGAGAAAGAGAAAGAGAGAGAGAGAGAGAGAGAGCCGTACTCGCGAACGCGAATACCACCGGCCATCGACGTTTCTCGTAGCTCGGATCGACGCTCGTAACGATCTTCGATCATATATATATATATATGTACGTGTATAGTCTCCGTCTTTCTTCCGATTCGGGGCTGTATCTTTACGCTGTTAACAGAGACACGCGCGGCTTCGTGCCTGGACCAGGTGAAATCGTGCCTATGCCAGTTGGACGCGGACTCCGTATGATGGCACCGCGCGTCGAGTCCAC
The DNA here is from genome assembly GCA_014737395.1 of Bombus waltoni. Taxonomy (NCBI): domain Eukaryota; kingdom Metazoa; phylum Arthropoda; class Insecta; order Hymenoptera; family Apidae; genus Bombus; species Bombus waltoni. The sequence goes on along the minus strand of JACXII010000042.1, from coordinate 3,559,345 downwards.
GCGCTCAGGAACGTCCACCACGATAGAGTGCGTTTCCGGAAGCCACGGCACCTCCGCTCGTCACAACGGAAACACCACCATCACCACCGCCAACAACAACAACAACAACAACAATAACAACAACAACAATAACAACAACAACAACGTAAAATTGGAGCCAGGTACGCGTACCTATCGTAACTCGATCGTATCGTCGCGCGCTGCTATTACGCTCCGCTGATCGGACACTTTGCTCACGACGTTGCAACGTTTGCGCAGGCACGTACGGAGAACTGAGGATGAACCACGCGGCGGTGCCTCAGGTGAGCTACGGCAGCAACCTGTACGGCAGTCCACAGTCCGCCAGCCGAATCGTTTCTTATCAATCGGAAATGTATTACGATATGATCGCCTCGCAGCAACAACAGCCGCAGCAGCAGCAACAGCAGCAGCAGCAGCAGCAACATCAGCAACTACTCGAGACGCACTCGCCGAAAGTCGAGTGCCCGTCACCGCCCTGCGCGAATCGATCGCCGGTCATGATATCCGCGAGTCATTCTCCCGATCATCATCAACTCGCCTCCCCGCATATCGTAACGCTTGGCAATTCCTCGCCCAACACGGCGGCCACTAAGATAATCCTCGACAACGGTCACCTGGACAGACCGACCGTTGTCTCGATATCGTCGTAAAGCCGTTCGTCTCGGCCAACGTTCGACGCTGACGCGTTTCCAGAGTGCTCGCCACAAGCCGACCACGTATCGTCGTCGTCCGTCGGCCGAACCTGAGTCTCCTACGTGAGCGACGCGTTTGCACGCTGCCCTCGGCCGAAGGGATCTTCCGTTCGCTCTGTTTCCCCGCGTTTTCCCGTTTCCGTCCCTTTTCGAACGAGGTGGGAAAAAACAGGAAGGCAGAGGGACGAGACGTTTGTTTGAACGGGCACGAGAGACGAACGTTTATCGCGGTTCGCGTGGAGAAGAGAAGAGAAGAGAAGAGAAGAGAAGAGAAGAGAAGAGAAGAGAAGAGAAGAGAGAAGAAGAGAGGAGAAGAGAGGAACGGGAAGAAACGAACGACGCAAATATCTTTCGTCGTTTCTTTTCGTTCTAGCTGTCGTTCCGTGGTCGGAACAGCAACCGAAAAGGAGAATAGCAACAACGGTCGAGTCGATCGGAGATCGTAGGCAATCGCATGGACGATGGACGAGTAGGAAGAATCGTTGGATTCGTTGGAAAGACGTGGTCGCCGAGCGCGAGGTTAATTATCAGCTGTGCCCTGCGTAGATCCGCGTGACCGTAAGACCGGCGAAAAAGACGTTACGTTACGCGTACATAGAAAGAAGAAGAACGCCCGACGAAACGATTGATTTTACCGATCGCGTTTCTAGACGATGGCCGTTCGAAACTGTTTGTGTAAATAGGAAATACATGTTATTAGAAAGTAATAAACGTCGATTCGGAGCGTAAACTGTGCGCGACGAGTCGAAAGCATTGAAAAACTAAAAATAATCGTTATCTACCGCGATCTAATTGCAGCATCGCGTCACCTTGCGCTGTTTAACGCGTTCAAATGCACTACGATATATATATATATATGTATCACGATACGATGCAGAAAATTGTAATTTTATAACGCGTTGCGATAATGTATAATTACGTCGGCGACTGCGAATGTCGACCACCAGCGACTAAAAGAGGTTGCGCGAGCCAATCGAGCCAAGCGTTTCGCGTTATGTTTCAACATGTTCGTATATTTTCAAAGTGTGCTGTATCGAATCGGTTATTTTTAAATAAAAAGGGATATTTAAATCGGAGCGACGATATTGCACGAATCGGTCCCTGCAAAACTCTAGAACGCGCTCGTAGCACGAATGGAAAAGAAGCGAAGCAAGGAAGGAAGGAAGGAAGGAAGAAGAAGCACGCGCAGCTACGAGTACTCGAATGACACCGTCGCGTCGACCAGCTGGCGAAGAGAAGTCGGTGAACGCGCAGGAAAAACTTCATCCCTGTGTATTTTCGGCGATAACGGCCGCGATATCTCGACTAATCTCGGTTAAAGGTTGGGACGAGAGAGCGAAGGCGAGCGAGGTGACGGCGGCACGGCTGCGCTTCATTGGCGTAACCGGTGGGAAACGCAACGTATTCCGCGTATTCCGGGTGAACGGCGGGAGCTCGTTCGGTGGATCGCCGGTGAACGGGAATTATCGAGATAGGTGAACGAAAAGGGGATCGCAGGCGCGCCATGTTTGCTCCCGAGGGGATAAGTTGGACGCGTTAGGCCGTTAGGATCTACGCGGTGTCGCGCCCCACGGCACCAATCTTACGACCGTGTCTCACCTGAGCGAGTACCTTATCGGAGGAATCCCGTGTGTGCTCTGCAAGTATGACGACACCCTCTGTTTTCGACTCGAGCCTCTTCTCCCGCTGTTTTCAACGATAACGCGACGTACGAGCGCGCGCTCTCTCTCTCTCCCCCTCCCTCTCACCCTCCCTCTCTCTCTCTTTTCTTTCAACGCACGGTGCGTTTTTCAGCTTCTTTCCGTGGACGCGTACGCGCAGGTATCTCGTTGATCGGGAAGAGACGTCGACGATGCCGTGCGACTGGAGAAGTCGGTTGCCGGCGACGAAAGGAGCGATAAGTTGCTGTTCTTTTCTCTCTCTCTCTCTCTCTCTCTCCCTCCCTCCCTCCCTCTCCCTCTCCCTCTGGCCCCTCGTCCGTGTTGTCGTTCCTTCTCCAGCGCGCTGCACCGTGGGCCGGTCGCTCTCGTCGGCAAAGGATTTCGAGACGCGAGGCGAAAGCGAGCGAAAGGACGGAGGAAAGAAAGGAGAAAGGAGGAAAGGAGAAAGGAGGAAGGAGGGAGAAAGATGGATGTGCGAAAAGGGGAGGACCCGGTGCAGCGGGACCAAGATGGCGGCGAGCGAAAAGGGAGGCTAGAGCGCGATCGATGGGACGAGTCGAGGGAAAGCGCGAGGGAACGAGCCGAGAGCTCTCGTCTAATCGTGTTCGGTCAATATTTAACGCGTTCGCGTTAACGTTGGCGGTCGCGCGTGCTTTTCCCTCTCCCACGTTTGCTGGAATCGAAGCTTCGGTACGACGCTACCAGGCGGCAGCCGACCCGAATCGTCGTAGGCACACCTTGGCAGCGCACCTGTGTCAAGCCGCGCTTTCGCCACCTTCGCTGTCGAATCGTAACCGCGTCTGTCCCGCGAGTCGACCATCGACCGTCGACGCGACACAAATCAGAGCTTCTCTTCGATATCGTTCGCCAAACCGACTACCTGTATCACGGAGCCTCCGTTCACGCGAAACACGTTTGTCTCCGTTCTCCTACCACGGTAAGTCAAACCTTGGTCTTTTAATTTTCCCGCTTCGATCTCGGTCCGTTTCGTTCTCGCTTCCACTCGCAGCCGCCTTCTTTCCTTTCTCTCGCCTGGCCGTTTTGCTCCGTACGCTCGTTCGTTCGTTCGTCCGTTCGTTCGTCCGTCCGTTCGTTCGTTCGTTCGTTCGTTCGTTCGTTCGTTCGTTCGTTCGTTCGTTGGTCGGGCGCGCGTTACCTCGTGCTAGCCACGACGGGACGGAAGGACGCGCCGACACGTAGCAAGGGAAAAGGAAAATCGCGAGAGAGAACGGTCGATGGGTCGGTCGGTGGGTCGGTCGGTCGCGTCGCTCGGCGTATCGTTGCGCGATCCGGCCGACTGGAAATTTCGTGGCCAAGGTACCGCGGATCGGAACGCGGTACGATACTACGCGGAGTATGGGACGTTGCAGGACGGAGGAGAGCAGCGTGGCGCGGCGCGGCGCGGCGAGACGAAGCGAGTCGTGGCAACTCGAGGCACACGGTGGATAGAACGATATTTGGAAAGACGTAACTCGCGGTCTGTTTTGGTAGCGCGTGCACGATCCAGCCCGATCGGAACGAAACACTTGTGTTTTACGTTCCGAGTCGATCGACGACACTTGTGGCTTGGCGGATCGTCGGATTCGTCGTCGGTTAGGAAACGGCGGCGGAAAAACTGAGAGGAAACGGAGAGGTCGGTCGGGTGGAATCCTCTCGCTCGATTCGGGCGAAACGGAACGCGAGAAAGCCGGCGGTCACGAGTGTCAGCCGTCTCGACGAAGTCTACCGCGAAACTATACGATATCGAGACGAGATAGCCCTGTGCGCAGATATTTTATTAATCGTTAAGCACATAGCCGTGGCGAGATAATGGAATAATATCGGGCAACAGCGACGATAATGCCGTTTGTCGCTCGAGCGTTAATTATTGGTCTCGGGAGTGGCGCGGTCGTGGACGGAACGGCGCGCGTCGTCCTCGCGAACGCGACCCGTCCGTCCGTCGTCGAAATTCGGGACGCGTTCGCGTCGCTTTTGCCGTTTACGCGGAAACGCGGCGACGCGAGCGGGGCACGGAGGCGAGCGGGACAGCGAGAGCGAGAACGAGAACGAGAACGAGAACGAGCGGTGTTTATTCGTGGAAACCGACAGACACGGCTCGCTCGCTCGTTGTAAATTATTACGGTAATTGGCGTTGTAAAACGCGCGCCACGGTGCCGTTCCGATGGATCGCGCGTTATCACGCGGTCGCGCGAATCGCGTCGTAAAAAGATTTAGACGCTGCTCGGATTCCGCGGCGATTCGAGAGACGCGAAGGGACGAGACAACGCGGTACAGCCGCTAAATCCGTCGTCAAACTCGGTTTCGGTAAACGAGCAGAGAGAGAGAGAGAGTGAGAGAGAGAGAGAGAGAGAGAGAGCAGAGCGGACGAGAGAGCGTGGCGTGCAGCTTGTTGCGCGGCGAGAAACGCGTCGCTCGAATCGAATTAGCGATTCGACGACGAGATGGAAAGTTACGGGAACCTCGACGCTCGATTCGAGGAAACGCGATTGCGTAACGCGATCGAGACGGATACGCGTCAACCCTCGGCGCGTGCGCCAGCAGCCGCTCTTACAACTCGGACATCGTCATCGCGTTCCAACGAAACGAAGAAAAATTTCGTTTCTTACGCGATCGCGTACAGCTTTTCGATATCGTTTCGTTCGCGCGAGCACGTACGCACCCACACCGGCTTACCTGGCATTTTCATTTACGCCGATAAGGATTTCCTACTCGACTGATAAAGAAAATGGCCTCGCCGTGTTCGCGATTCCAGCCGTGACGCAACCCTGTGCGTCGCCTTTCGCAGCCTTCGTACCCCCGAAAAAACGAAAGAAAAGGCAAGTAGAACCGCGTTCTCGTCGCGCGCGATCAACGCGCGTACCATCCACCGACGACCGAGCTTACCCGACTTTACGGCCACAGCAGTTCGCCCCGTCGATCTTCCTTCGTTCGCCTCTCCGTTCTCCACTCCGTTCGCCACTCCGTTCGCCACTCCGTTCGCCTCTCCGTTCGCCACTCCGTTCGCCTCTCCGTTCGCCTCTCCGTTCGTCGGATGTCGCGATTCCAGGATCGAGGTCGCACGCCACGCCGATGCCTCTTTTCCGACGTATCCTCGCGCAGCGATCGACCACGGCCGCCGATCGTACGACGACGGCCACGACGACGACGTTTCGCAGCGGAAATCCCAGCTCGGAGAGGAGAGCGGCGCGGTGACTGGCGACGGTCGGCCAGCTTCGAGACGTCCTCGCGAAACTCGACCGCGGAACTAGAGACACGGCCCTACGCCTTCCTGGCGAACCCGACGACTGAAATTATCATTTTAGCTGATATACTAGCTAATGTAAGGATGCAGTTTTATCTCTTATTATCATGGGAAACGAGATAAATCGCGATAGTGTCGTTTATTTTGACAACGGCGTGCCTCTTGCCGATGGCTCGACATCCCCATCGGTGGCCGCCGCGCGACGACGTCCACGCGTCCGCGTCCGCCACCGCGTCCGCGTCCCTGTACGCGTCGCGTCGCCCTTCGTTCGTGCAGCCTGCGGTTCGGCCTTTCGTCTCGACGTCGTACCGTCCGGCGAAGCTCGCGTCCGATCGTTTCGCGTCTCGCCTGGTCGTTCGGCTTTTCGCGCGAAAGCGCGCTCGATCGAACAACCGTCGAAAACACGGAGCATCGTGACTCGCTCGTTATTTCTTATCGTTCGTTATCAACGATATAACGCGAAGCAATCTCCGCGTTTCCTTCGTTCCCCGATAAACGACGAATTTTTCGATTTCGCGTCGAGATACGCGTCGAGGATGAATGGATGGAAAGTTTCTCGCCTAAGCCGGTGGCTGGTGGTGTCTCCTCGACCGATGATGCCATCGGCCAGCTTTCGCGGATCGCGGAGAAAAAAGCCAAAGTCGGAATAGAAGAGGTAGGACGCGTTATTTTTCAAGCGCCGATATCGCGCTCCGCGATCGAACCGACGCGAGAACCTTTCGATTTTTATCTCGATCCTCGACTAATCCGTATCGATGGCGAAACGCCGAGGCGTCGAACGTCGTCGCGTACGTGCCTCGCTCGCGGTTTTTTTTCTTTTTTCCTCGACGCCACGCGGCGACCAACGCTTCCTGCGCGAGAAACGCGCCGCTCGCCGATCCTTTCGCCACGTCGGTCCTCGCTTTGCCGATGACGCTGCTTTCTTTGCGAAGATGAATCAGTGCGCGAGGGTCGATGACGCGGTAACCGCGGCTGATTCGTCCGTCGTTTGCCACGCACGATGACGATCGTACTTTCGGCTGTCCGAACGAAAGGCGGCCAGTCAGGGGAAAGACGAAACGCTCGTGGACGTAGGACGGGAGAGAAAAAAAAGCAGGGCGTGAGGGAGAGAAAGAGAGAGAGAGAGAGAGAGAGGGAGAGGGAGAGGGAGGAAGCAGCGATAAGCACAGCGGGTGCGAATGATTCACCGTGAACATCCTACCAATATCGGGTACCGAGTACCGAGAGCCGAGTACGTACCGATTCCGTGACAAGAAAATGGCGTTGACAACGATGGCCGACGAGAAGGGCGAGGGGCGGCGGGGGACGCACGAACACCTCTCGCGATCCCCTCGTGCGCCAACGCTCCCCCTCCCCCAACCCCTCGTGACAAGGCGTTATCTCGGCCGTGAGCTAGCGAGCGGCCGCTCGTTATCGACGAACAAACAAACGGACCCCTCCGTTGCCTCTTTTCCACTCGATAGCCAGAGATTCTCGGCGCTCGTCTTTCTCTCTCCTCTCTTTCGCCAGTTTTCCGTGAAAAGAGAGAAAAGCAGAAACTTTGCTCGGCGGCGGTGGCGCGCCACGGTTCGCTGTCGCTCGGTGAATTCGCTGCTTCGTTTTCAGCGAAACGATCAGCGGAGCTGGTTCGACGGCTGGTTCGACGGCTGGTTCGACGGCTGATCCGCGCCGTCTCGGGGGTGCGTCGTACAGTGCACGCGTAACGTTTGTCCGACGTGGACGCGGTCGCGTTAGCGCGCGATCTCGATTTCTCTCGGTCGGCTGGCCGCGTGGAACGAAGGCGGCCGACAGGCGGAAGGTAGTGGAGTCGGCTGGTTAACGCGGCAGCCCGAGCAAACGGAAGGAGCATCGGCGGCGAGCGAGAGTCCCGCCGTCCAAGAGACAGAGAGCAGAGAGAGGTACGGTCGCGTGCTCGGCCCGGAAGTCGAAAGTTTGACATCGTCGAAGGGAAGTGTGACGCGAGTCAGGGCAAACAGCCGTTCGCCGGTTTTTTCTCCAGACGGACGAGGCGCGCCGTCCGTCCCTTTCTTCTCCTGCCGCTCTCCTTCCTGTCGAAGCCCGTTCTCTCGCCTTCTTCTCGACGCGGCCGCGACGCTCCGACCGACCGTCCGACCGAATTTCTCGGTTCTTCTCGCGGTCCTTCTCGCTCGAAACGCGAGCGAGTCGCGTGTCGCAAGAGTCGTGCCCCGCCTGCGCGCACCGCGCTCTTCGCGCTCTTCGCGCTCTCCGCGCTTCGGCCTACAGTGGCCGTCCGTTCCTCGGGGACGACGACGGCGACGGCCAACGACGCAGACCCGTTTCGCTGGGAAGATTGAGCGCGTTGGTGTTCGCAGGTCGCGATGAAGGAGACGTTGTCGAAGCAGGAAATTAAGCGCGAATGGGAGGACGGTCGAGCGGAAGAGGGTTCGCCTCGAGTGGCAACGACGGACGACCGATCCGTCGAGAGTTCCAGGTCGGTCATCACCGCGAGAAGGCACGTGCGCACCATCACCACGGCCGGTCACATCACCGAGACCGTGGCCGAACCCGAGGCAGACTCTCACCACCATCATCGATCGGTCGACGATCAAGCTCAGCAATGCAGATCGCGCTCGTATCAGGACGAGCAACAGCAACAGCAACAGGATCAGGGGTGCAAGCAGAGTTTCGTGCAAATTGGTCAGACCGAGGCGGAGATGCAACAACAGCAGCAGCACGCTCGTTCTCGCGAGCAGTCTCTCGTCTACATGACGAGCAACGGGCAGGAGGTGCGGGTGCAGGTGTCGGAAACGGTGGATCCGTCCATACTGACGGTGAAGGAAACGGTCAGGTAAGCGAAATCGGGCGAGTTTGCGCGAACACGTCGCGTCGCGTCCGTCGATCGTTCAACGACTTTCAACGATTCGAAAGGTACGAAACGCCGGAGCCGGAGAGAACGGACGCGGATCGCATGTACGGCGGATACTCGACGGACGGACAGCAGCAGCAGCAGCAGCAGCAGCAGCAGCAACAGCAGTTGCGAAGGGAGAATCACGCGATCGCGATCCAAGCGGTCCAGGAGAGACGCGTGGTTCAGACGGCCGGCGGCAATCAGAGGTACAGCCCGCAGGAGGGAGGCGGCCAGTCGTCCGGTGGAAACGGATCGACGGCGGTCGCGAGATCGTATCATCAGGGCTCGTCGCCGGTATTGGTGGCGGCCAGCGAGGAATACGAGGGCGGTGGCGGCATGGCCGAGACGGGCGTCGGGGTGCAGCTCGATTCACCCGCGCCTCCGTCTTATTCTCCGCCGATCGGCGGCGACGGCGGTATCCGCGCGGCCGCGGCTTCCGTAGGTCACCAGCAATCGAGCCAGCAGCATCAAATGGTCACGGGATACGTGAACACCGGCGGGGTGAGCATCAAGTACGAGACCGAGGCGGCGAACGTGGCGGCGACGAACGCGGTGGTGGCGGCAGCGGCTGCGGCCGTCGGCGCCGCGGTACCGGTCGACGGTATCAAGGTGTCGAGCACGTACACCACGCTCGAGACGGTGCCGATTCCTCCGTCGCAGGCCGTCCAGTATCAGCAGTACATATCCGGCAGCGAGACGTTTCAACAAGCTCCGACCTACAGCTACACCAAACCCGGCGATCAAGTGATCTTCGCGTATCCGTCTCAACTGTCCTCGCGAGTGCCTGGGGTAAGTAGATTGGGCTCGATACTTTTCCCCGTCGTCTGTCCGTCTATTCGTCGCGATACCTTGGAAATTTTGTTGTTGCACGTGCCGAACGTTGCACGGACCGATACCGCGCGATGCTATCGCACGTCGCCACGCGATATTACTACGAGGAACGGTAGGAAAACGTGGAAAACGAGGAGTTTTCGCGTTGTTCGGTTGTCTCATCCGGCGTACTCGCTCGGTAGTACGGTGGTTCGTAGACGTAGTTTCGAGAGAAACGGAAACACAGAGCGGAGAAGCGACGTGTAATCGCGTCGGATCTAACGTACGTGCGAACGGTCGATATCTCTGTTAACAAGTTTCCACGGTGAGACGAGATTATATTGGTAATGCGATCGGTGATTTAGGTCGAGTCCCCTGGAAGCGCGTACATGAAGGGCGATCCGACGCTGGCGTCTTCGCTGGGAGGGTCGCGCGGCGTGCCGCCTCTTCACTACGAACAGCCAGGCTCGCCGGGATCCCAGGTGACGCTGTACGGGACCGGGGCCGGATCGTACTCTTACACCAAGCCGAACACCGCCAGCGAGTACTGGTCGACCGCCGGAACTCCGTCTCCGCCCGCGTTCGACTGCGTGCCGAGCTATCAGAACGTGGCGGCGATCTCCGTCGGTGACGCGGCCAACATTCAGCTGTACTCGGGAGGAGCGTACAGCGTGTCGACCGGAAGCACCACGGCTCCGTCGCCCTGGCCGAATCTGCCGTTGACCAACGAGGACGGTTTCGACGGAACGATCATGGCCGCGGAACCCAAGGAATGCTTCGGTTGCGGCAATCCAACCTCCAGCTGGAAGAGAGACGAAACCGGCCGTTTCTACTGTCATAGTTGCGTCTACAAGATGAACGGAATAAACAGGTCGTCCATGAGATGCGGCAAACCCAAACAAACCGTCGCCACGGTAAACTTCTCGCATCTATTCGTGCGACTGCCTCTTTCACCCGATCTTGCCTCTTCTTCCTCTTCGTCGCCTCCTTCTCTCCCTGCCTCTCCTCTATCCTCTTCCTCTTCCTCTTCTTCTTCTTCTTCTTCCTCTTCTTCTTCTCCTCCTTCTTCTCCTTCTCCTTCTTCCTCTTCGTTCGTTGGCAAGCGTCGTCCGCGAAAAAAAGAATCGGCGTTATCTGTTACCGAGAGCAAACAATCGCGCCGGGCTCACGCCGGTTGTTGTTTACTCTAGTTTCTACGTCTCGAACGTTCCCATTTTCGCGTCGTCGAGTCCACGCGACCGACCGCTGCCCGACCGCTGCCCGACCGCTCTCCGTCATTTCTCGTCCACTGTTCTCTCGTTGCAGGCAGGTGTACGAAGGACGGGGGTCCAGTGCGCGAATTGCAGGACCAGCAACACGACCTTGTGGCGGCGAAACAACAACGGCGAGCCGGTGTGCAACGCTTGCGGCCTCTACTACAAGCTACACAACGTAAGTATGCTCGATAACGCTCTCCAAGGATTTCGTCGATCGCCGCCGTTCCTTCTCTTCTCTTCTCTTCTCTTCTCTTCTCTTCTCTTCTCTTCTCTTCTCTTCTCTTCTCCGCCGTGCATCGCGAGCCATCGATTGCGAAACGCGACCACGATATTCCTCGTTGGCCGACGAATTTCGTTTGCCAGGGTCTCGCGTTCCGACTCGAGCCGATTCTCTCTCTCTGTTTGTACAACTGCCGCGTGATCCATCGCCGCGAATTACCTTCGAACCGAAGGCGCGTTTTTGTCAGCGTGCCGCGGAAACGAAGCGAAGCAACGGAGGTGCAACCCGAAACTCGCTCTAAAATCTCGTAAAATTTCGTAAAATCTCGTAAGAACATTCCGCTGCTCTTCGTTGATCCGATGGCGCGTAATTGCGATGGCGATTGTTCAGCGATCGTTATAACCACGTCGGTTAACTTGCATTTCCCACGCCTTCGGACTGTCACCCTTCCATTCCACCTGCCTATTCGCAAATCCACATTCGCTAATAGCGACACAGCGTCGATAAAATCTGCCGCACCGCTCGCCAATACACCGACCAACCGCTCGGCTCTTTTACGACCCATAGTCGAAGTTTAAGAGTATCGAGTTTCTTTCTTCTTTTTGCTTCTCTTTGCTTTTTGTACGACGCTCGTGTTACGCGTTACTAATATTTGATCACCTATATCGTTGGAGAAGGTCGTCGCACAGAGTCGTTCTTTACCGCCGGATACCACCGGCGTAAGGTGGTAGTAGGGTGCGTTGTTGTACACCTGGGGGGATCGAGGCGAGTACACGCGCGCGTCGTGTCGTCGATCCGTCGAAACTCGAAATCTTGGCCAAGAATCGACAATGAAACGCGGTCACCGTTTGTGATCCCGGTTGCCCGTTGATTACTTTTCTTACGCAACGCGACGCTCCTCGCGTGGCATTTATCTCGGCGTGCTCGCTGGCCGGCTTCTTCGTCTTCCCCCGGTTTTCCGATAATCGTTCCGAAAACATCTCGAAAACGCCAAGATCTCGAATCGGTGCATCGATCGTACACGGGCGTTACACACACAAGTACGCGGTACGTCGTTACGAAATCACGAGTATCGTGTTTCAGCGCACCTCGAGTGGTCCCGCCTCGAAAACTTGCGTCGGACCTTGACTGTTATCCGCGATGCATCACCGATGGTGCGTCGCAGCGCGTCCTTAATCGACTTTGATCCCACGAGCCGATCGACCGCGTAACCGCGTTATCGATGATCTTAACGCGATCGTAAACGCCGATACGGCCGCCCGTTTTTATTATCGCGTTTCGACCAATTCCAGTAATTTCGCTTTCGCGTTCGTCGCGGGCAAACTCGTTACGTCTTATTTTTTTTCTCTTTTTGTCTTTGCGCAGGTGAACAGGCCACTGAGCATGAAGAAGGAGGGAATACAGACGAGAAAAAGGAAGCCGAAGAATCATTCGGGAATGAGCGGAAACTTGGCGGGACCGAGCGGCATGCACAAGACCGAGATTAAGTCTAACTTACTCGGTGAGTCTTCGGTGAGCAAGTTTCTCATTAAATTCCTTTTCCGTTCGCTTTCCCCCTCGCCCCCCCCCCCACTGCGTCTATCCGTCTACCTCGAGACGGGTATCGATCGTCGATCGATGACTGGTGTACCTACGGATCGGACGAATCGTCGCCTCTCGCATTTCGTCCGTTCCTTGTAACTCGCCCTCTCTCCTTCTCTCTCTCTCTCTCTCTCTCTCTTTTTCTCTCGCGCTCTCTTTCTCTCTCTCTCTCTTCCTCGCTATATATGAGTATGACGATAGTGTCTCATTGACGAAAGTACGATTCGGAGCAAGACGAGCGCGCGAGACGATAAAAAATGATGGGTGGCGCTGTCGCGCGGACAATCGAGAAGGTACGAGGGATGATGTTAAATGCGTGGCATCGCGTAGTACGTAGTCTGACGACGGACCTTGAACGACTCGAAATTCGAGTAAAGTTCGACACGGAGCGACACCGTGCCGCGGTGCGGACAAACAAGTCGGATGACCGATCGAGATAAAAAATTTGCCGCTCGTTCGTAACGAAAGGAGGAGAGGGCGAAGGATAGAGCAGCGCGGATAAAGACGAGCGTAACAGCCGAGCGGAGAGGAGCGAACGCGAAGGTAACGTTTCGAATCGTTGGTCTCTTTTGACGTTTCAGTGGACTCGCTGCAGTTGAACGTGTATGGGAGCGGTGGTAGTGGTAACGGGGGTGGGATAGTGGCCGATACGGAGACGAAGCAAGAGACCGAGAGCGAGCCAGCGACCGGGGCAGGTACAGATGGCGGTGGTGCCGGTACAGAAACCGGGGATCGGGCGGAGAACGAGAACGGAAGCGGTAACGCGTCGGGTGGGAACGGAGGATCGGACGAGCGTCGTCCACCCTTAGGTACACCGACTACGGGGCGATCGAGGCACGCGGGCCACGCGTACTCGCCCCTCGCTTTACCTACCGCCGCAGTCCTCAATCGACAGACTACCCTTACGTAAGTGCGACGACGCGCCACTTTCAGTTTCAGCGATACTAACCTTTGGATTCGTTTTTTTTTTCATCTTTTAGCGTGCCACCGCTAGAGCCAATCGTTAGCCAAGCCGGTGGCGATCTCCTCTCGGTTATAACTTCCACCACGGCTATCCATGCCGAAAGATCGTAACGAGGACGAGAACAAAGTACGAGAAGATGAAGAAAAAAATAACGCGGTAGAGAAGATCGTCGAAGACACCGACCAGTGCGACGCGAGTGCCGCTTCCGTCAACGCGATGACTGGAGAACGCACGAACCACCTTTCTGTCGCACCAACCATCTACCTTACCGACCAAAGGTTCTCGGGCGTGTCACGGAAGCGTCGTCGGCTTTCTCGTTCTCGGTCACGTTCTCGTCGACGAAATACGGAATACGACGCGACTCGCCGTGTACCTGCGATTTTGGATTTCTTTTTCGTTTCCGGGCGAGAAACGATATCGTCTCGCTGTCCGCCTCTCCCTCTCTCTCTCTCTCTCTCTCTCTCTCTCTATCTCTATCTCTCTACAAATTCTTTCTATTTATTTTTACTTGTAAAACAATTATGAAAATCGAGCCAGTCGCGCGTTCGATTCGACTCGACTAGACTCGACTCGACTCGACTCGACTCGACTCGGTTACAGCTCGAACTTCGAACGTGCGCTGGAGATGCGCGCTATCTTACCGACGAATTTGATTTTACCGATGGCGCTCGACCGTACCGACGGATGCGTGGCCACTTCGTCGGACGATTTCGCCCCCTGTACGAGGAGAAAAGAAACACGAGTCCGCCTGGAATGGCCGTCTTATTCTCTCGCTTCTCGACCCTCCTGTTCATCGGCTCCTTCGCCACGGACGCCTTTGTTCTTGGTGTTGGCCGAATCCGCGAACGCTGCGAAAATTTTGTCCGTGGCGCGTTCGATCTGACGCGTTCCTTTGTAAATGTAAATACACGGCGTACCGACCGCAGCTGCTTTCGTCCGCGTACACCTACGTACGCGCGCGATGTATATACGCGATACACCAGCGTGCCAGCGCGCGTACGTGTTTGCTACGTATAGTATATGACGCGTTCGTGTACTCGCGAGAGAAACGAGTACACGTAGGTGTGTAGCGAGGCGAATTCTCCCACAAAGGGTAATATACGCGTGTTCGGACGTTGACCAAAGCATTGACGCGCGAGCCGAAAATTGCGAGGGAATCGTGGAAGCGCGAAACGTAGAAAAAAGAAAAAAGAGAAACGTATTTATTTGCTGGCACGTCGAGAAGCGCGCCACGACTCGCACGGCCGCGTAACGACAACAGTCGCGCGTGCCTTACGAAACCACCTTTTGTTCGTTTTGTAAATTGTAAAGGTCTGTGTAAAAAGCTTGAATAAAAGAAAGTCGACCCGATGTTGCTTGGATCCGAGAATTTCTATGGAAACGCGTTCCGAAATGGTAGTAAATGGTTTAGAGCGGCGCAAAGCGGTAACGACTGGTGAAAACCTTGAAAGAAACGCAGGAAAGAAGGATGCGAGACGAGGCCGAGCGGTCCACGAAACGGCGAGGATCGGCATCGGCAGCAAGAGCAAAAGGAAAGAGCGCGCGCGCGCGATCGAGCGGCTGGCCGCTCGGGAAGGCGAAATGGAAGGCAGGCAAACGAGGAGGCCGCAGCCGGGGGGATCGGGGAATTCACGGGGCCGAAGGGGGAGGCGGGGGGCCGTGAGTCCATCAGCCTAAAGAGTGGCTATCGTGCCTGCTAAGGGCTATTCCATGTTAGCCGCTCTCGGCGACTTTTTTTTCTTCTTTTTTCCTCCTTTTTATTCCCCTCCTGAACTTTTTGTCAGGCGCAAACGTGGCGCCGCCCTCGAGATCCCTTCTCGCGCGGGGAAATGCCGCAAGTTCCGTCGTTGTCGACGTCGTTGCCCTCAGCGTCCCCGTCGTCGTCGTCGTCGTAGTCGTCATCGTCGTCATCGTCGTCATAGTCGTCATAGTCGTCATTGTCGTCGTCGTCGTCGTCATAGTCGTCGTAGTCGTCGTCGTCGTCGTCGTCGCCGTCGTCGTCGTCGTCGTCGTCGTCGTCGTCGTCGCCGTCGTCGTCGTCGTCGTCGTCGTCGTCGTCGTCGTCGTCGGCGACGTCGTCGTCGTCGTTGTCGATGACAACAACGCGAATTGGTAACGTTTCCCTTCTTTTCGATGATCGTCGTCGCGTCGACTCGACGGAGATGCCGCGAGTTTGCTGGATTCTCGTTTCGTCGCTCGATGCGATGGTCGTCGAACGAGAAGCGACGCGTCCGGAAATATAGCCGCGCGCGAACTCATTCTAAACAGAAGGAGGGGGAGAGGAACGTACGGGTTCTCGCGCGGTCGGATCGCTTGGAATTTAAGGGATGCGCCCGTCGTTTCCCTATCGGCGCGGCGCCAACCGGTGTGCGTCTTATCGCGAGTCGTGCAGCACCACCGTTACTTCGACTTTGAGCCGCAGCGTTCGACTTTCGAGTTTTTGTCTGGAAGAAATTCTTTCGACGCGGTAGGACGCATGGACGAGGACGCGAAAGAGGTCGGAACGGTGACGATCGTGGATCGACGACGGGTCGCTCGAATCCGTAGGAAGCGACCGAGGAGGCGCGAGAACAGACGCGTGGCCATAAATAAGCGCGAAGCGCAACAAATTAGATCGTTGGCGATCCCGCGTGGAACATCGCTTAGCCCGATCGGCGCGTTCGCGATATTTCACGGCCGAGGCACGAGGACGTAAGTTAAGCCTCGTCTCGGCGTGTTCAGTCCTTTCTCCCTTCTCTCCGTTCTCGCCATATTTTCTCGCTTTCCGGTCCTCTCCTTCGTCCTGGTTACTCTGGCGCGCCACGTCGTTCCACGGTAGGTGGTGCGCGCGCGATACGATCCACCGACAGAGCGCGTTTTCCTCGTAACGTCTCGCGGCCAGGCCGCGCGTCCTCCGCCTCGAATCGCCGTCTCGCCGACGCCCGTGCATCTCTCACCGCGTGCAGTTTTTCTTTCGCGCCGTTGGCCGAGTCGCGTCCTCGGCGTTTGGTCCGCGGGTAGCGCGGTGGTCGTCGGACGGCCTCCGGCTCGCTTCGACTCGCAGCGGACGCGATCGCGAGTGACCGCGCACCGAGAACCGGACGATACGTCGCGCGATCCTCCTCGAATTTTCTTATTTTTCAGCGAGGCGACTCGTTCGCCCACAGGGCTATTACAGAACCTACGGCCGATCCTGAGCATCCACGAACGCGTACGTGTACGTGCGTACACGTGTACCTACACGCGTGGAAACAACCGCGTACCAGCGACCCGGTTTCCAGGAAGACGGCGAAAGGGGGACCGAGACGAGACGAGCCGAGCCGAGCCAAGACGGGACGGGACGGGACGGGACGGGACGAGACGGGACGGGGCGAGGAGAGGCGCGCGTTTCGAGACGGCCACAGGGAGAAGGAGCGGGAAACGCGGACCAACGACGATTAGATTAGAGAAGAGAGACCGCACCGCGTTCCCGGTCCTTGGCCGGCGACGAATTCACCCGGGTGATCGAGATTCCCGCAAAGTCGTTCTCTCCTCGATCGACCTCGTCCTCGTCCTCGTCCTTGCGGCTTGCGATCGTCCGTACGTTTCGTCGACTCGCGCGAGTCGCGTTCGTCGGATCGCCTCGCGGTAAGAGTGCCCGCGAGAACAGATAGGCCACGGGACGGCGCAACGCCGGCCGAGCCACCGCTTATAATTCGTAGGATGCATTATTTTCAAATGGAGCGTGATTTAGTGCGCGGTGCGGCGCGCTCGCGGAGGAACGTCGATATGTAAATGCGTTAATGCTTAATGCGTGTCGGTTGATTTATCGTCGCGCGATCACGGCTACGCGAGTGAAAGGCGTTCTGCCTGCCACGGAGGCTCTCGCTTCGTCGTCTCGAGGGACGCGAATCGTTGGAACGCGCACGGAAAAACTTTGCCGCGATCGTTTTCCACGTCGAACGACCAGATTCGTAGAAACTCGAGGGGCCAGCGGACGGTCGTTGCGGCACGAAAGAGAGGGTGACCACCACCCCGCAACGCTCGACCACGGCAGACGTGCGACGATTGCTCGCCACCGCCGCCGCTGCCGCTGCCGCTGCCTCTGCCTCTGCCGCTCCTGCTGCACCCTTCAATTTTCCGATCGGCGCCACACCTATCTATCTCCGCCGTTACTTAATGGCACGCGGTACCACTCGTATTTTATCCCTACGGCCCGACGAGATAATCGGGACCTCCGTTACGCCGCTCACGACCGATACTCTACCGTCTCCAACCGAACGGCCGATCGACGCGCGACGCGAGCCCCGCTACGTAGCAACGTAGGTCCTGCTGGATTTCGATCAGCGCTTCGCCTTTGTTTTCGTCCAATCGAATGGAATTTATCGGACGGAGAAGAGCGCCGTTCCACGCACCGACCAACGTCGCACGCGGCGGGTCGACGAATTCCCGAGATTCGAAAGTCGACGGAGAAGCGGCGACCGCGTGCGAAGGGGCGCGACCCGTTTTCGCAAGGTTCGTCGTAATTCGCGACGCGCGTTCACGAGGCGTCCGTTTTTCTCGGAAGAGCGCGCTCGCTGCTACGGACGAGATAATTTTCGCCCGAGCCGGCGATCGCCATCGTTCGGCCTCTGCCGGACGTGGATCTCGCGTCGATACCTTGGCCGTCTCGGAGGAAATTTCGCGGGGTCGGTTCCACCGAGGGTCGCACCGAGTCGGAAGGCAAAGAAACCTGCTTCGATCTCGTCGACGGCAACGAGTCTTTCGTCTCGTCCGGTCGACGATCGCCGCGACATCGAAGACAAGAATTTGCCATTCGGTGTTAAGAATCGGAATCGAGCGGACGTGCGTCGAATTCGCAGGCCGCGCCAATGGCTGCGCGTCTTCTCGACGCGTCTTCGACACGTGGCTCGAGCAGGGTTACCCGGACTTTTGCGCCGGCTGGTACGACGAAGGGAGAAGAGGACGTCGGCGGAAAAACATCGTAAAGTTTAAAGCGGAGCGAACAGGCGAGCCGCTGCCTTGGCTTCGGACGAACGTGGAGAAATTGCCTGGACGAGATGGCCGAAGATCGATACGGATCGAACGATTGGTTCGAATTGCGTAAGCGACGGGTCCGGCTAATCCCAGAAATGGAAAAGCCGGGTATCCGGGTGTTTCGGAGGGAAAACGCGGGTGCGTGCAGAAGGGCGCGACGCGACGAGCTTAGGGAAGGGCGATGGAAACGGGACAGAGGGTCCGTGCGAGTGGTCAAGGCTGGCAGCGAGACGGGGCGACGCGACGCTGGCCGATGACGGAGGCTCGCCACGATGGATATGGATAGGGGTAAAAGGTAGGGGCAAGGGGCGAGGTACGAGGGGTTTCGGCCGAGGGTCAGCCTGGATGCGAACTTCCGGCGTTGCGATAAGCATCGTACTCGCAGGGGTTCCTACCTGACACGCTACGTCCGGTTTTCCGATAGGGGGATCGGTAAGTGGCGCAAAATAGGCGCGTGCTCCGTCGCTTTGCGCTCTCCAACTCGCGCCTTTTTCTCGCACTCGGACTGGATTTTCTGCGGAGGCGACGCGTCGACCAGGCTAGGCGTTCCGCTCTGGGAAATTGCGATCGCCCTTGAGAAACGCGGCGCGCCGCCGACCCGCCGATCGATACGTATTTCTCGGACGATCGGACGATCGGACGATCGGACGATCGGACGACCGAGGAGAAACGGCGGAGACGGACGGCGACGAAGGGTGGAGGACGCGCGAGTCGGGGTCGATGCGAAGGGGAGAGGTTGGCGCGTAGGTTCGTAAGCGAGTACCGCGCGGCGAAGCAACGCGGATTTCCGAAGATATCGGAGAAGTACGATCCGGTCGCGGACACGGCTTATCCGGGCTGGATCTGGTCGGACATTATAGGGCTCGAGAAGGCGGTGGTAGGGAGGCAGAGAGAAAGGGAGAAGGGGAGAAAGTGAGAAAGGGAGAAAGAGTGGAAGAGAGACGTCGGAGCAGCCTGGAGTAAAAAGGATTTTATGAAAATTGCTCGGCGGCCGATGCGCCGCGGCGTGTCGGCTGGCCGATCGGTCGTTCGGTCGTTCGACGCCCTTCGTGCTCGTGGGCGTCGAGACTCCGCCTCCCAGGAACCGGCGCGATACGCCGCCTCGGACCGCCTCTCGGTCTGCCTCGGACGCGCGTTCCTCGCCGTGGCTGCCGTGGTCGCGTGCGTTCGCCTCGCGATTTTCATCCCTACCACGCGTCTCCAACCTCCGTCTCGTTCTCTTCCGCTTCGGATGGCTCGCGCCGTTTCCTTCGCCTTTCCACACAGTCTCGTGACTCTCGGCCAACAGCCGGACAACCTGGACGAGCCGCCGTGGCGACGACCAGACGATTCCTCGCCGGTGATCCGTGGTCCGCGGTCGCGTTCGCCCTTCGACTCGGATCGCGCCTCCGCCTTCGCCCCCGCCCCCGCGCTAGACCACGCCGCGGCTGCTTTCGCCTTCGCGTTCGCCTTCGCGACTCCGACTAAACCACCCCCTCCCCGTTACGCCAACGATCGCCGCGCCAAAGGTGACTGTCCAAGCCAGTGTCGAAGCCGCGCGCAGTCATCGGTTGCACCGCGTTCTGGAACTCTTTCGCTCCGCGTCCTTTCCACACTCGTTCCGACGTTGGCTCGCGCGCGTCACAGCTCTCGACGAATGTGCGCGATTCCGAGACGCTTCTCCGCGTCTTCTCCGTCTGCCAGCCGACGTTCCACGTTTCCCGCGGCGACGTCGTCTCCAACGTAGCTCGATAGCCAATTCCGTCGCCGCGACGATCGGTCCGCGCCAGTGAAAAACGAATCGGTGTGCGGGCTACCTTACCTCGAGGCAGAGAGAAACAAAGAGAGACAGACAGACGAGAGAGAGGGAGACAGAGGGAACGAGCGCGTTTCGCGCGATTTCTCGAAATGACCGCGAGCGTCGACCAGGTTCTCGCACGCGACGGTTCTCGTCGACGCTAGTTCGCCGCCGTTGGTGGCCGTTGCTCTATAGATCGTGCGAGTCGCACGCAATCGCGGTGCCGTCGTCCGTCGACTCGATGATCCTGGTCGCGTGGAACGCATCGTCCTCCTCGGTGGAATCGCAAACGCCATCCAAGTTTCGTTTCGTCGGCGACGGATTTTGCCGCTAGTGGGATCCAGCGGACGATCGTCGGCTGACGCGCGGCCAACGACGACGATAAGAAGAGCCGGAAACGCAAGCGGAAGCGGAGGACACGTGGAAACGTTTCATCGACGTCCGACTCGACCTTGCCCCGGCGCGCTAGGATGTCTAGTTTGGACGGCTGATTACGAGTAAGTACCTCTGCAACGAATTACTCTCGATACGATGAGACGCGACGCGACGCGACGCGACGCCACGCGACGCCACGCGACGCCACGTCTCCGGAGGGACACGGCAGCGTTGGTTTTCGTAGCGGCGGCGATAATCGGCTCGTGGCTAGGAGGAAGCGTTCGTCGTAACGAAAGGATACGGGTGGTTATCTGTACGCCTGGTTATCGGCGTTAATTAGCGATAACGACGATGGAGGTAGAGATCGTGCGACTCTCGCGCAGCTTGCGCGATACGCGCGTATCGCTTTACGCATTCCGTTCGATTCGGTCTGATTGCTCGGCGAATCCGTTCGATTCGTTCGAGTGGAAGATGGGCGCGCGTTCGTCCGCGATACCGACCGAAATCGCCGAAAGGAATTTTCGTGGTCGCGCCGGGACGAACGTTGGCCGAGAATCTGGCCGATTAGCCAGCAACGTTCGAGAACGGCGTGTAACGGGTCGTTATACGTTAAACGACGTACGATAAATTCGCGTCTGAACGTTGAGCGTGTTTATCGCGATACATCGGGCCATGCCGGCACCGCCATTCTTTCCCCGGTCGCTTTATCTGAACGACCATTTCCCGTAGAAACCGCGCCAAGATACGAGCTTCGCGTCGATCCGACCGCTTTTCTAGCCGAGTGCAACGCGACTATGCGCGTGGAGAATTCGGGCGAGAAAAACAGGGCCGAGCGAGTCTGGCGATTCGCGCGAGGAAGAGAATCGCGAGGTACGTACTACGGCGTACGCGGTGGCGAGCGACGCGACCGTCGAACGATTCGAACTCTGGTCTGGAATCTTGAATTCGTCGCGTCGCACTCGAGAGGCAACGACGCGAGAGAAGATCGTGACGCAAAGGGACCGAAGCCGAGGTTGGAGTGGCTTTTCCAGGGATGTAACGGCGCCGGCGGCCGCCGGCCGACGTCTCCCTACGAGAACACTCGTCCGGTTCTTAGGCCTAATTGGTTGTCGCCCGGCGCCTTGTCTTGTTCACGGAGAAAGCAGACCTTTCTCGGTTACCACGCTGTTGGGTCTTTTTTTCTAGCCACCCTTTCGAGACTGGCTATTAAGAGCGCGTCGCGTCGAGTACCTGTGCCGCTCGGTTCCAGCGTAACCGAGACGACGGCGAACAACGTTTTCCTGTAATCGAGACCGCGCGTGAAACGTACCCGCTGTGGGGCCTATCGACGAGAAGAAAGCAAGGAAAGAAGGAAGGAAGGAAGGAAGGAAGCGAGGAAGCAAGGAAGCAAGGAAGCAAGGAAGGAAGCGAGGAAGCAAGCGGAAGAGCTCGAGGAAACGCGCAGGGACGACAATTTTGCGCCGCGAGTAGACGACGGACGCGAGTAAAGCGTAGCGCACGGTTCGCGTATGGGGAAACGCGCGAGGCACGCTTAATTTACCGTAATAGCTATTCCGCGTATCGAATAGATATTTTTATTGGCGTTCGCTTTCGGTACGATACGCGTTTATCGAATGTCGTGTTTATCGAGCATCGTAAAACGATCGTTAATGTTTTTACGAATCGATAACGATCGCCATGGGTTCTCGTAATAATGACGTTGCCACGCTGTCTGCCGTCGGATCGATAAGATCTGAAACGATCTCACGACTCGTTCGAGAATCACGAATAGGCAAAGTCCCCTAATTTATCAGCCGCGTTTTCGGCTGTCGCACGGGCCGCGCTCTTCGCGTCGTCCGCGCGATTTTCCCTCTCGTTCGGAAAACGTCGCGACCGAGCGTGGCTGTGATATTCGCGGCTAACGTTCGCCGAGACTTTGCAAAGTCGGTCGGTAGAGAAGAGGACGACCGGCACGGGGTAAAATCCGGTAAAATGGTATCGAGCGATCGAGGAGGCGAGCGAGGTTGCGCGCATCGGCCAAAGACCCGTTACGTCGGAGGACGAGGTAATTAATTTAAGCCGCGAACGGCTCGGCACTAGGCCAATGCAAACACCTTCTTCGCGCGGTCGCACGCACAGCCGCGGCTTATAACGCCGGAGCGCCGCGACTCCCGGATAAACGATCCTTTACCACCTTTTTCCTGTCTTTCTCCGTTCGCGTACTCGTCCTTCTCCGCTTCTTCTTCTTCTTCTTCTTCTTCTTTTCCTCTTCCTTCGTCTCCTCTCCTTTCTTGCGAGAGGTTTCGCGCGCGCGCGAGCGCACACCAACCTTTCGATCCTGGATCCGGGATATAACTGTACAACGAGGCTGTCGCGACTTTGAGCCAACTAGCTCGCGACGAGCAAAAGAAACACCGTGGCGAGGCGGAATTCTCGGCGATCGAACGCATAGGCGGAGACCGGACGAATCGGCGTGTTTCGATCGTGGTCGAGCACTGGCAAGACGGAGACGGAGACGAAGACGGAGAAATTGCCGCGAGGAATCGTGCGCGAAACAACGATACGAAATCGGCGACGAAAAAGGAGAACGGACGCGCGATTTAACGAAGCAACCGCGAATCGTCCGTATCGCGACGTTAATTACCATCCATAATTAGTAGCAGAGTCGCAATCGAGATTGAATCGAATTCGCGTCGTCGATCGACGGCTGCTGGCGTCCGTGGCCTGGCGGCGGGATGCGTGACGGGTAGCGTTCGTATCGAGACGTGGCCGGCCACGGCGACGAAATCGCCGTGTAAACGAAAAATTCGAAAGCCGGACGGCCGTGCGAGGGAGGGGAAACAGAGACGGAGAAAGAGAGAAAGAACAGCCCGGTTTAACGAACCTCTGAGCCCCGCGAGAACGACAACGCCGACGAGGAAGACGATGTAGGCGATGTAGGCGAGGAAGACGAGGAAGACGAGGAATTCGAGGAAGGCGAGGAAGGCGAGGAAGGCGAGGAAGGCGAGGAGGGCGAGGAAGGCGAGGAGGGCGAAGAGAGCGAGATGGGCGAGGAAGGCGGCGACGGCGACGACGGCGGCGACGACGACGACGACGACGTATCGCAACGTTAATTACCACGGTGAGAGCTCGGACGAAATGCGCGCCACGGTTAGACAACGATCGCTCGCCGTCCCTCGCCTATCTTGGAAGGGTGGCGCGCGGCCCAACCTCGTCGCCGCGCCGCGGCAGATGCATTAATCGAACCGGCTTAAATTATAGCCGGCCGCTAATTGCGCTCTTCTCTCGGTCTGTCCGACCGCGAAAGACACGCGGCGTTTCTCCTAGCGATTGCGCGTGATTAAACCGTCCCGCTTCTCTTCTTCTTTTCTCTTGGTCCGGTTGCTTGCCGTGGTCTCGATACGCAGCACGGAAAACGAGATCGAAACGAAATCGAAGCTGGCCGCGACGGACCGACTAGAACGAGGGATAGATAGCGAGACGGCGAGGTGGTGCGAGGGGATCGGTGGGAACCGGAAGAGCAGCGCAGCACCCACCGGTCTCCCTCCGCGGGACACTGGCGATAGTTAAAACCGGCCGTAAGGAATTACGATGCGATAAAACGCGTATCGGTCGGCGTGCTGCCAGAGATATCGCGAGCACCCTCGCCGCTGGAAAGCTCGTCGTCGTCGGTCGGACGGCTGCTCCATCTTTTGGCTGCGAAATCGAAACGCCAAGGACGAGAAACGGCGGCCGTACCTTTCGCGGCTAGACGCGAAACGCGAAACGCGAACCGCGAAGAACGGCGTGGCGCGTGGTTCGCGTGCTTAGCTCCGATATATCGCGATTACGTAACTCGATTAACGGTAAAATCAGCCGTGGTCCGTGCAACGAACGAACGAACGAACGAACGAACGAACGAACGAACGAACGAGAGTCGGACAGTTTGGTAAAAATTGACACGCGACGAGCACGGCGTAAACGCCGCCCCGTCCACGTCCGTGTTCCCTGGCGGCGAGTCGAAGATGCGGAAAAAACGCCGATGGAACGAGACGCGCCGCGTTCGCGCACGCTACCAATCGGCGGATCAACTCGATCGGAGAGGATCGTAGGAGAGAGCGCGATAAAATCGTAGCCGTAGCTGGTCCGGACAATAATCGTAACGTCTCCGCCTGATAGAGGCAATTGCGGTCCGGTTCGAATAAACGCGACGAATCCTTATCGTTAATTGGACGATAAAGGTAAAAAGGTATCGTCGCGCCGTTTCTGCGCATCTTCTTACTCGCGCTGTACCGACGATGTATTCGGCCGAATCGCGGTTATACCCTCGATCGATACCTATACAAACGCGGAATCCGGTGCTTGACCGGTTTCCACCAGTCGAAAGATCATCGAAAGATATCGGTTTAAACACGGTCGCGCCTTAAACTGTGCTCGCGGAAACGGCGAATACCGTCCGAATATCGCGACGATGTCGCTCTCGGATGCTCGTATCGACGACACGAGAGACGCGAATCTCGTCCATGGACGGTCGTCGGCGCCATCGCCACGATCGGCTCCTACTTCCGCCGGCATCTCCGAAATTGCCGATCGCGACGATCGAAAGAAGGCGGCCCGATGCGCCGCGTCGAGGGAACGCGGGGCGCGTACAGGCGCCCCACGACGCGGACCACGCACGGCCGTCGTCCCACACGACGGACCAACGTTCTCCGCGTTAATTAGAAAACAAACAGAAAATTAACGCGAACCCGGCAGCGAATCTCTCCGGTCGGCGGCCGTTACTCACGATTTATCGTAACTCGTTCGAGTCCGGTCGGTGACCGGTTTATGCTCGAGATTGGTCGGCGATGCGTGCGCGCGCGCGCGCGCTAGAGCAGTCGCGGACGCGAACGCGTTTGCTCGATCGCCGCTCGAAAATCATCGATACGGGCGAATCCGTTGGCGTCGCGCGTCGCATCGACGCGAGCAGGAAGTCGGTCTTTTCCCGCGAGAGCGAAACCAGTTTGCCCGATCCTCCGGCAAAAATCCTGAATTATCGCGTAATCGCGAATACGTTTAACCCGTTAACGCATCGACGTTGATCGCGATAGCTCTCTTTTGCTCCGCTTTGCTCTCCTCCTCTTCCCCCCTCCCTTTCACCCTTGTTTTCTAGTGGCGCGCCGCTAGAAAGCCACGCGAGTATATACCGGCGAGACGCGATGCGGCCGAGCTCCTAACCGATCGCACAGCGGCGGCGAACGGCACGCGGATATTCGGAGTTGAAAAATCGAAACTCACGACCGGTTGGGCGGCGAAAATCTTCCCGACCGTTAATCTTGATTTATGATAACCGCGACCGCGATCTGCTCTCGGAGACCGACCGGATAATTGGATCGCGCGTACGCACGTCCCGCAGCGTCCGTTCCTGCTACCGGTCTCGGCCGGCAGCCGTCTGGCCGACCGATTCGCACGAGACCTCTCTCGCCCCTCGCCCTCCTCTTGCTTCCACCATCTCGAGCTCGACGCGACGTTCCACGAGTCGCGAGAGGCGACCACGCGCGCGAGATCGCGTGCACGAAAAAGTCGAAAGGTGCGCTCGCTCGCTCGTTCGCCGGCGAAGCGTGGTCGGTGTCACGCATGGGAACGCGTCCGCGCGCCTTCCTAACCCGTTGGCGGCGAATTTACGCCGGCGGACGTAAAGTGACCGATCACGGAACGGCGCGGCCGTACGACGAACCGAGAGCGAGAACGGGATCGGGAACGGGAGCAAAGTGTCTTCGTGCGATTCCATCGCAACGTTTACACGGAACTTCCCGGATACGCTCGAGAACGGTAGAACCGGTCCGAGGCGGTGCATGCCAGCCGAATAATCGACTCGGTTAATTAGCGCGCGATCGATTCCTCTCCGTCGCGTCGAGAGCCGGTACGCGCGATCTTTCGAAAAGCTAACCCGCCGCGTCCTTTTCCTTCTCCTCCTCCTCCTCCTCCTCCTCCTCCTCTCCTCCTCCTCTCCTCCTCTCCTCCACTTCTTCCTCCTTCCACTTTTCTTCCTCTTGCTTTTTTTCCCTCGTTGGTCCTCGGTTGGTCGAACCGAGCTATTCGCGTATCCGCGCCGAGTCGCGCGACTCGTTTCAGCCGCCGATCGAGACGACCGAATCGCGGAACATCGCCGCAACCGCGTTGGCGTCACGGACAAACTGGCGAACGTACGTGTACGCGTACCGCGTGCTTCTTTCGCGAGACGAAAGAACCTTGTCTCTCCGTTCGTGCTACGCCACCGTTGTTGCGCCGACTTTCCGCAAACCGCGCGTCCGCACCGCGGCTCGCTCCGACCGAATCGCGACAGTCGGGGGAGAGGGGGTGGGGGAGCAGGCAGATCGCAGAGTTTTCAACCGCGTTTAACCGAGGTCTAATGCGACGCGCGCGTATTATGGCGCGTGTATTATGCGGCTGTTGGGCCGACTGGCTGGATGGCTGGTCGGATGGCTGGCTGGTCGGGCGGCTGGTCGACCGCGAGCTCGTGTGCGTGCGTGCATCGGATCGGGGCTCGGCCGTGAAAGTGTTGGTGCGTTGATCGAGCGCCCTCGAGGAGTATAGAGACAACGGCCTGCCGATACACCGACCGTGCTTCTCAACCGCAGCCGAGATCGCCCCTGGACGCGATCGTCGCGATTTCGCGGCACGCGACGCGATCTCGCGACTCGCGCGGCTTGCCGCCTCGGCGTCGTCCGCTGGCCGTGCTGGCGGATCTCGACCCGAGCCGGGATCGATCGGTTCCCGGTGGCGAAGGACGCGAGTTCCAACCGACCGTCGCCGGACGCGGCTCTCGGTTGGGAACGGCTGAGCCCGCGTCGAACGACTCAACCTTGTTCCCGAGGGAAACGGACAGGAAAAGGAATCGCGGAGGAACACGAAAGGCGACAAGGCGCGGCAAGTTTTATATTATAATTAGCCCGAATCCCCGAGTCGTCTACTCGCCGCCTCTGGCGACTACGCGGCGGCGAGCATTTCGGTATTTCGACGAAACGCTACTCGACAGCGGATCGTGGCGAGATCGTGGGTATCGCGCTCGAGACAGAAGAAGATCGCGAACAGAGAGGAGCCTGGTTTCGCCCGAAGCGAGAAACGCGACGGCCGAAACAGCGAAAGGTAGGGACGATGGCGTTGGAAGGCAATAAACGGACGACCCCCTGCTATCGATGGGCTTTCTCGTTTGATGGGGGGAACTAACAACAGGACGGCTGAACGTAATGGACTGCTACGGCCGACCGACCGGCTGGCCGTCTCCCCGTAAAATAGATTTGGGGATGAAACGAGGCTGAGAGAGAGAGAAAGAGAGAGACAGAGACAGAGAGAGAGAGAGGGAGAGAGAGAGAGAGAAGAAACCGCGATGGTGGGTCCGAGTAAAATGGCGGTCGTACGTTCGATCCACACCCCCTGCGTTGGGCAAAATCGATACCGATGCTACCTACCGCGGCGATATGGCGGAACCGCTCGATTTTTCCCGTCTGTCGGCCGAATTCGTCGACGGTCAGCCGCCAGCCACCGGGCTGACGAAGAAGAGACGACGACAGGCAGAGGCAAAGATATCGTAACGAAGATAAGGAACCGCAGGTTGCGTTCCGGTCGAAAGCGTTCTCGTACCTGAACTCGGCCGCCCGAAGCAGTGGAAACATACCGAGGATCCGGGGACCGAAGATCGGCGACGATCTTATTGGAAAGTCGTGTTCTACGCTTAAACCGGAAGTCGAACCGGGAGTCCGGGTGTCCGCGCGGGGGACGAGGGCTGTACGGCGGCGCGTTTACGAGCTGCCCGGGACTAAATGTAAGATCTCGAGTGGAAATGGATCGCGCGGCGACGATTCGGCTCGCGACCGTTGCGTCTCTCGTTAGGCGTTTCGACTGGTTGCTGGAAACGCGCGAATGCCTGCGATCGTGCTTTTCCCTCGACGCTCGAGTCTGGATGCATAAATCTCCTTTAGAGTCGAGCAATGAATAGAGACGGTAGAGGAAGGGGAGAAGTTGTTACTCGCTTCCCGGTTCAAAGTCGTTGACAAAAATTCGCCAACTACAAGGCGAGCCACTCTATAATTCATAAATATTTAAATCGCCGGGAAGAACCGCTCTTGTCTCTTATCAACGGTACCCGTGTAGTCCCGGTGGCCAGAGTTGAACGTAGCTTTCCGTTTTTCCGCCGCTTTCTGCCGGAGTTGGCTGCAACGCTTGCAAATCCTCGGCCTCGGCAGAAGACGCAGTTTCGTCGCGGTGAGCCGCGACTCGCCGTCCGCCTAAACTCTAAAGTAGGCGTAAGTAGGCAAACCGGGTGTCGCGGATCGCGCGCTCGTTTTTCATTTGTCCCTTTCTCCTTTTTTCCTTTCCTTCTCGCTCTTTGTTTTCTCTTTTCTTCCTCTTCTTCTTCCTCCTGCGGCTCTACCGCGTGCAAATCGAGAAGGGACGCGGGAACGCGCGAAATATCGTTTAAAACGTGGCCGTGATCGCGAAGGCAACGCTGTTTTTCGAGTAGAAAGAAAAAGATAATTGCAACGAGTGTGCGTGAGAAGCGAGAATCCTGGCGTGCGTTGCGTTCGCGTGAGTAACAGAATGAGAGAGTGAGAGAGTGAGAGAGAAAGAGAGAGAGAGAGAGAGAGAGGAGAACCGAAACTCGATTCGGATTCTAATCGAGTCGAGTGGAGTAGAGTGGAGTGGAGCCGAGTCGCGTTCCACGGCTAGCGAACGGAAGAGATTCGTTCTTTGGATTTGCGCGCGCACGGTCGTGTATACGCATGGAAACGCGGGTGTACGGTCGTCGCTTCTGATATTTACGGGCTCGCCTCGTTATTTCGTATGCGAGCGCGATCGCGATCTCGTTTACTTGGAACGCGTGGAAACTCAGAGGCGACGGTTATACCGGTTGCCACGGTCGCTTTAAGCTGCACGCTTTTTTCGACAAACGATACGCGCATCCGCTTAAACGCGTCCTTCCGCTACGAGAAAAAACGTTTTCGCTCGCGTTAACGCCAATTCGTTTGGGTTCCGTGGCTGGCGAATCACGCTGATACAAAAAATTAGCCGCGCCTACCCGCATTCCAAACGAAATTATCTTTACGAAGGGACACAAACTAACGAGAATAAGAAGACTCGGATTATCGATGGTTGAACCGCTTATTGCGCCTTTCGCGCCAACAGTTAAACTAAACTAAGAGTAACGCGAAGAAAACCGGAGCGAAAGCTGACACACGGCAGATCATATTACCGTCACTCTTCCAACATCATCCCTCGATCTATACCGGTAACGCATTAGTAAATGAGAGGTGCGGTTTAGCATGCGATCAACTTTTTCAGTCGCTGTACGTACATCTCTGCGTCGCGTCGTGCGCCTGCTGGAAATTACATCTGCCCTCTGTCCTCCGTCTTTCAGCCCTTGCTCGTTGGAACGCGCGAAACACGGCCTTTGCTTCGGCCACCGAGGCCGCTCGTCGTTGACGAGTTACGTGGAACGCGCCGTAATTTTCCGTAATTTTAACAGACCGATCTATCGGTCGATGTACGAGCGACGAGTGAAAAGTTGCCCTTTATATAGTTGTCTGTTTGCTTATACGGGAACGAGTCCGATAGAATACATGCGTTTTCAACGACAGATAGTTACCGAATACGGATACTTACGAGAACAGGGAACAAAGAAAGAAAAAGGCAGTTAAAAATATAAATTTCGCGCGGTATACATGGAAAAACACGATAAATTTAGGAGATAACGAAGATAACGCCTCGTAGATCGTTCGCTTGACCGACGCACCAGTGAGAACTGTCAGCCAGAGGCTGAATTTTCTGTCCGTAAAACTACTAGCTAGAGAGCAAATCCGATTTCGGCTATCCAAACGATAATATTTAGACTTACAAGCATGGCGTTGAAATAGCAACGATTTCCTTAAATAGCGGCTAAATGGTGCTGGTTTACGTATTTATTTATCCGATGGGCATTGCGCCTCTTGTTGCCGCATACACGACTACCGAACGAAACGAAGGACGAAAGTGACTTTTTCTTATGAACTTTTCGATTTCGTACGAGTTGACCAGAACGATTCGAAGGAGATTATGGATTCTTAAAAAAAAAAAGAAATCGGCGATTTCGCAAACGCCGTTGGCGATCGAACAAAGTGGAAGTTACTTAAACTAGTCCGGTCCGAAGCGATACGAAGAAGTCGCTTTCTTCTAATGGGTATCATGGGAGCGGGTGATTCGAAATGTTCAGGAATTTCTGGACAGTCGACAAATCGAGCGAGGATTTTGAATACTAAGGTCGGGTCCGCTATGGTTCTACTCTGTGCGAAACGAACGCATTCGATGTTTTAAGAATATTTTCGTAGTTATGGCGAGCTTTGAGTATATCGGTTCGTTAATCTTGAAAGCGACGGTATCTTAGAAATTTGTATCGCTCGCTCGCTCGCAAACCATTTCCGACGTGATTCGATTGCGTCGGTTTACGTATTTCAGACGTATATTCGAGGCGTGGTTTATGGCTAGAAAGGAGTAAAGTGTTTTAATTGCGAGAGCATTTATAAAACTCGTGGCGAGTCTGATAATGGGATCCAGCGATTTTTAAAGCGTTGTTTCTCGTATGATCGATACGAATGACGTTATCGTGTTGTGACAAAAAAGATATAAAAACAATGAAATAAGTGTAGTGGTTGGTACGAGTTAAAGTCAACGACGCGTAGAATGGACGTTTGGAAGGTTTGACAGATCCAGAAGAAGAAGAAGTCGCGTTCTGTCGAGAGGATCGGAGCTAAGTAAGCTGAGTCCGGTAGCAATTTTGACACAAAAAAATGGAGAGGAGGATATAGCTTATACAGACACTTAATTTTTCCGCTAAAAACTATAAACAGAAAGATAATATCGTTGATGCGTCTCCGTTCTTCCAGAGAACGATGGTGAAGAGAGAGAGAGAGAGTTATCGATAAACTGATAATTATGATCGTTTTTTAACGTAGGAATTTCCATCTTAAACGATAAAAAGTCTGAGAAACTTGTGTTGTACCGACTCAATTTGCTTTATGTATATTTATCTTGGTGGGCGGTTCAGATTATGCATGCATACTCTAACGTAGGCCTAACTATTCGTATATATACATATAGCGTTTTTAAAGCTTTTGGCCTGTGAAAGATCGAGCGTGAAACGAGTTTGACAAAGCTCAGACGTTTGTATGCCTTGTTAATCATGCGACCAATACGCCGATGGAAACAGAGTTGCGAATTACATGTAACTCCGAGATCACAAGCTTCTCCCTCCCCGATATAATCGAAAAAGGGACGCTGTCGATAGCGCGGAGGAAATCGCACGTGTAACGTTTACGAGCAATACGCATTATATGGCACTGCGATATATTTAGTTTTAGATCGTTTAAAGAACACCAGTTTGCTAATATAGTTAAATCAGATTGCAAGTTAAGCGAATGTCCGACTGAATCGACTTTTAGATACAGCTTAAGGTCGCCAGCGTATAGTAATGCGTTATTAGCATGGGCAGATTCGCTGGTTAGATCATTGATGAAAATAATAAATATGTAATATAGCCGGCAGAAGATAACGAGAAGGAGAGCGCAATGCCTAAATCAGTTGTTGTTTCTCGTTTATCCAGTGGTGTATCGTTTATACGGAGTAGATGAAATCAAGTACTGCTTTTTTTCCCGCGTGAAACGCGTAACATGACATTTCGAGATATTAAACGGCAACGTGTTTTCAACACTTCATTCATGAAGTCGAAACAGATTCGCTTCGAATATATCGAGCGACGATTAAGCATTCCACCCTGTTTTATAAACTTTTAAATCATCGGCCGACAATAAAAATCTACTACGTCGGAAAACTTTTCACGCCTCGTTGATAAAGAGGATGAGAGAGAAGAGACGAGATCCTCGCGGAACACCTGAAGCGAACCTTCAACGATTTAGGAAGATGATGGTCGAGTTTAACGACGTGGTGGCGATTCGAGAGGTGGCTGGGGCATCTACGTCCAGGCAATGACGTTTCCATCGCTCGGTTTACGAATTAGAATAACACGATTTATCGCGTCGAGTGCCTCTCGGAAGTCTCTGTACACCGAGTTAACCTGGTGACCATCGTCAATGCTCCTTGGATAAATAGCGATGAAACATCGTGACACTTGCCATTGTGATTCTTCCTGGAACGAAACCATGCCACTCGAATATAACGTAGCTTTAAAATAACCCATTGCTGTAGATATACGAAGTTGATATATGTACCAAACGTATAAAAGTAAACGTTGCGCTTACAATTAAAGCCACAACGAGATACAGCTATATATAATGACTTTCTGATAGTAGAAAAAGATTCAAAGGATATATCGATTGCCGAGAGTACATTAATAATATTAATGGCGATGCGATTTATGCCGGTGCGGTAAGCAATCTGGCAATCGGTGTTACGCGGCTGAACGTAGAAGATTTCTCACTGGAACAATCGCTTTGAAACTCTCCGCGATATCGAAGCAACGTAAAGCGTTTAACGATCTCGTTAAACACTTTACGTACAAACAGCATGACACGAAACTTTCTTCTATTTTCCAATGTTGCGAAGTCGAGATCGGAATTTCCCTAAAGGTACACGTTGTAGGTAAGAACCGTGTCGTACGAACAAAAATACCATTGTTCGTCGTTCTTCGATGGCGATTAGCCGGAAATAGGCTGTGAAAGGATCGACGCGCAATGTTTTCCACGATCGATTAACGGTAGATGAAACTCGTGCGACGAAAACGCTCCTCGCGATACGCCAGTTCGAAGAAAAAGTCTCGTAAACGTGCTGTGATCGAACTATACTTTAGCTAGCGGATTACCGACGTGCCAACGGGGACGTCGTAAGTCGGGTTGATCGAATCGGCTTCGCGAATCGTGCACACGTCGCTATTCTTCGTTCTTTCCCTCGATTCTCTGCTCTTCGATCTCGATCGACGCGTTTCTTCGAAAGAATCGTCGGTCGAGTCGGTACTCGGTCGACGATCGGGAGGAATCGATGTTCGCGGTGGAAGCGACGGCCGGTGCTCGAACCGGTCACGTTCGAGTCGCGGCGTTCGTTCGCCGACACTCGGAAACTATTCGAGGAATTTCCTACGGCCCCCCTCGGCTCGCTTATCAGGAATATGGCCGCGCGAACCTAGCATTCGGAAGTCGCCGGCGTCTTCTCCGCTCGAGTTTTTATCGCGAACGGTAAAACGGTGGTGGAAAAATAGGTCGTCGCAACGACCCAGCTTCGGCGAGTCGGCTGGATGGTTCGCGCGTACGTCCGTGTCCCGGATGCACCTATCTTTCGGTTGGTTCGGTCGGTCGGCGTTGCTGACGTTTCTTTTAACGCGTTTGTTTATCGGCGGATTCGTTCGAGCTCGCAACGGTACTCGGTCGCCGGATATAGAAATCAAGAGTTATCCGCGGTCGTAGGCACTGTATTGGTTGCCGCGTATCGAGTTTTACGTCGATTTCTCCGCGGTGTACGCGTAGCGAATTTTTCCGTAAGACGGCGACGACGATGATGCGACGAGTAGCAGAAATTCTCGCTGGCCAGGTAACGAATCCGTCCTCCTTTCTCTGCTCTTTCCTCGGTTCCCCCATAGCCCCGTTTGTCTCACCAGCCGTTCCCACTCACGCACGCACACAGGCATAGCCACATGCACGCTCTTTCCCTCTTTCTTCCTCCTTCGAGCTCGCTCCTTTTTCGACCTATCTTTTTCCGTTCACGCTGTTCACGCGGCCCGGTTTGGCGTCACGCTCGTCGAGGCACAAGCGCGAGTAAATGAAATTCGTCAAGGATTTATGCCAACGACCGACGCGGCGAAACCGTATGCGATTCACCCGGCCGTGTAGGTAGCTACATGAATTAGAGCTCTTAGTCGGGTATCCGAGTACTCGGAGTACTCGTCAATACCCGAACTCTCGCTCAAGAACCGGATACGAGTACCAGTACTCGAGTATCCGGATTCCCCTCTTTTTCTCGCGATTACTCAAGTACGTACGAAGCTTTTCTCTCGCGCGCGTCTCAACGTAGAGACGAACTTTGATCGAATCCATCGGTACAGTGGAATCTCGTCGACCAGGCTTCGATCACCTGCAAGTAGTTTCCCGAAAGAAAAACGACCATGCTCGCTTCTGTATCGTGCGATTGTCGTCCGAGTACCGTATACTCGGTTACATTCGAATACTCGGATCTCCATCGAGTGGATATCCGAGTACTCGAGTTCGGCTTGAAGCTATAGAACCGAGCAACGGTGAGAGTTCCTAAGGCGAAGCTACTTGGCTAACTATAACGGATAGGCGATTTCGCAGGCAAGCGAGAAAGAAAGAAGAATGTGGACGAAGCAAGCGACAGGCAAAGAATAACGGACGGAAACGTAGTAGCGAATCTCGTAGAAATTCCGGAACGCTGCGAAGCTCGCGTGCCTGTCAATGGAACCATGCGGCGGGGAGGGCGGGGGGCTGTGAGAGGCGCGTGCCGAAACTGGACCGGTGCGCAATTTCCGAGGAATCTTATCTCTCGTTTGCATCTTCGGTATCGGGTTACGGAAAGGGATCGTTCACACCGGAGCGCCGTTTCTTCCGTTCCCCGTCCCATTCTTCCATCGTTTCGCTTTTAGTTCTTAAAGATAGGAGATCGCCAGGGATAGGAGAAAAGAATTTTAACACGCTTCGTTTGGTATCTAGCTATCGTTCGTATCTAAGTAGATCGTGAGAGAGGAGAGAAGGAGAGATAGATAGATAGATAGATAGATAGATAGATGGATAGATAGATAGATAGATAGAGAGAGAGAGGGGAGGGGGGGGGAATCGCGGAAATCGTGCTCGAATGGAACGCAACGCGAGCCCGATCGAGCGAGAAGCGATCCCGCGAATCGGAATCGGATGGACAAAGTAGCCGACGACGAATGGATGGAAGGAGACGACGGACGGCACGGCGAGACAGAAGCGTGCGAGAGTGTGAGTCGCGTTGCTACGACGTGGTTACAAGGAAACCCTTCTACGCGGTCGGCGCCGTGGCGCCTTGGCACCGAACGATCGGCCCATCCGGCGACACTCGGCGACGGATCGGACTTTGACTTTGCTGCTCGATCCAGACTCGTCCGACTCTCGTCCCGTGAGAGTTACCTTTTCGCGTATCGAATCGTCTCGGCTGCGGCTCGGCTCCGCTCGGCTCCCGGCTTTCGTCTCCGAGAGCGAGAAAACGTTTCAACGTTTTTCGGTGCACGTTGATTTCGTGAGAGGCGGAACGGCGGCTCTCGTTCGAGCCAGGTCGAGAAAGAGAGAACCGGTAGGCGTTCGAAGCGATTAATCGGGCTCGTAGAGAATCGATACGTGTACTTTCGTTTCGTGCGTCGTCTCTCGTCTCTCGTTCGGTGGCTGCCGCTAGAGAAACGGAGACGAAGCGAGGGGAGGAAGGGCTTGGACGGGGGGAATCGAGCTCGAGCCGAGTCGAGCTGACTCGAGCCGAGACGAGACGACGAGTCGCGCGGCCCGACTGGAAAAAAAAGGGGCAAAAGGAAAGGAAAAAACCGAAAAGGTGGACGAAGAACGTTATTCCCATTAGCGTGTCGCATGGTATCGGCGAGTGGAGGTTCGGGGCCGGTCATCCGAACCGTCGCTCCAGTCTTTCACGCTCCTTTTAACGACTCGCTCGAGGACGCGCGGATCCGTGTCTATCGTTTGGACGCGCGACCGCGCGATAGTCTCGGTAGCTCGTGGTCGTTCCTCCCCGGGATCTCGCGCGGTCCCTTTCGCCTTGAAAACGCAAAGTTCGGCCTGGCGCCAGATGCCTGCTCGTTCCGGCGCCGCTCCACCGCCGCTCCACCGTCGAAACACGATTAGACTTCTAACCGGTTCCCATTAAAGCCCTTCGCCGCGAAGGCTTCCCGTCGCATCCGATCGGCCCGCGCCCGGAAAATTCACGGGTACCATACCGGACGCTCGTGTTCCTCGCGCGCTGAAACTCTCTGGGAAAACGGGTCCCTGACGATTGCGCCGATACGAGGCCATATCCGCGCGCGTAACCCGCCTCGTCGAAGCGACCAGAGCACGATACTTATCGGTGATGGGTCGTGCTGTCGATAAACCAGCGCGTTTCGCGGCCGATAAGCGACGCTCGTAAATCCCCACGACGCGCAACGTCGCTACGAGCCGGCGACACGATTTTTCCTCGGTTTCTTCGACGTGAGCGTTTTCTGGGACGGCTAGAAAATCGACAAAGAGCGAGCGAGAGGGAAGAGACAGAGAGAAACTCGAGCGAGTAAAAAGGCTGAGTCGGACTAGCGATCACGGTACGCGGTACGATCGCGTCGAGTCCGGTCGAGAGATTTTCGTCGGATTCTGCGGCCGCCTATCGCGAATGCCCTCGTTGGATCGCTCGCAAGCGATTCAGATCGGCGTTTGACTCGACGCGATCCGACCGTATTGTACCGCTCTCGCTAGTCCGAGTCGTCCCTTCGGATCGAAAAGAGTCGGGAGGGAAAGAAGCGCGCAAAAACGGGAAAACGAAAGAATGGAAAGAAGAACGGAGAAACGGTTTGGAGCGTGAGGTGGCGAGTCTGTTCGCGGAGACGAGAACGCGTTCGCGGAACCGCGTACGCGCGAAAGCGGCGGAGCTTTGGTCCCGCCTACACGGATCTTATTCGTGGCCGCGATGGCCGCTATCCCGTATCTCCGATTCTACGCTCGGAGCGGAGTCGCGCCTCGAAGGTGGAGACGCGGCTGCGCGCCGCTCTCCGTCTCGCTCTGCATCTCCATCCCCCTTCGTCTCTGTTTCGCGGCGTTTCTGTTGCTCTCTGCACACGGCCACGCAGCACACGGGTCCGCTCGTCGGCGAGGGCTCCTAGGTTCGCGGCTGCCTTCCTCGCGCGCGCGCGCCTCCTTCTCGCACCCTCTCTCTGTCCTTCCCGCCCCCGAGACGTCCCCCGGCTCTTCTACCCCTCTGCCCTTAGCCCCTCGGACCCCTGCCGCGCCCTGCGGCCTGCCGGTCGTCCCACCCGGACGAACGAACGAGCGAACGGACGAACGAACGAACGAGCGAACGGACGAACGAACGAACGAACGAACGAACGAACGAACGAACGAACGAACGAACGAACGAACGAACGAACGGAGGAACGAATGAACCTTCGTCGATCGAGTCGCGCGATCTCTCTCCGTGGCCGCCACTATGGCGAACCCCCTCCGTTTTTCGTGCTCGTCGCTGCGCTCGGGGTGGCGGATCGTGCGCGCCTCGAATCGTCCGACCTACCGAGTAATCGCCAGGCTTTCTTCTGTCGAACAGATGCCGTGGTGTTAGCTCTCGGGGAGGATGTTCCACGGGGGCGGAAGCAGCGGTTACGGCGCGAGTTCCGACTACCAACAGCAGTCTCAACAACAGCAACAGCAGCAACAGCAACACGGCCAGCAGCTTCAGGCGCCCGTCTACGTACCGTCTTCGAGGCCGACGATCCCGTCGGCGGCGACAGCCGCGGCGGCCGCTGCGGCGGCGGCCCAGTATCACTCGTTCCCCGGCTCTGGCTCGCCAGCTTGGTAAGTGCACGCTGACGACCGATCGCCATCGTCCGATTCCCACGTAGCCCGGCTAACGCACGACGATATTTCCTTGGATACGAAAGGGAGAAGACCGCGGCCTCGTGGCAGCATGGCGTGGAGACGTACGCCGCGCACCACGCGCTCGCCGGCCACGCGAGCGGATCCGCGGCCGCGGCTGCGGCT